>SRLM01000128.1:219072-433762 GCA_015708895.1 Populus ilicifolia
GGGGGGGGGGGGAATAATTAGCTAGGACCCCAATCTCCATTGACTACAACTTGGATCCATTCAACTTTGGTGTAATTTATGTAAGCCACCAAGTATTGCCCATGCTTTAAGGGGATTTCGATTTAAAATATTTGAAGATAAAGTGCTTGTTGCTTCGTAAAGAAGATAAGGTTAGAGTTTTGGCATCACCTTTTTAATCATTTTATTTTGTACCGTTTCACTTAGTTCCATGCCATTGCGCATTATCCTTACTTTCTTACCTGAAAAGGCTGAAGCTTTTTCTTCTGCTAGGCATATAATTAATTAGGGCTAAGTGTATCTTTCAAACATCATCGCCAAGTCAAGCAGACTCCTGTGAGAGCCAGCGGAGCTATGAAGCTCGCCGGAGGATAAACATCCTTGGAGAACAAAAGAATTAAGTTGTCATTTTATTTTTTCCAGAGCAAAGAAAGAAAAGATTATGATTCATAAAAGAAGAGAGAGAGAGAAGTTTACTATCACTTGATTTTTGTGAAGCTAAATTAAAATAAATGATCGGGATTCTCTTTATGTTTAGTCATATTTTTTAAATTTAAATATGAATACGATCCGTTGCTTGTGGTAATTCAACTTCTTATCGATTTATTTTTTTAAAAAATTATTTGGTATTGTGATAATTATTATGTTTAGGGTTATGATTAAAATGATTTAAAAATAAAAAAATAAAAATTTTAAATAAATTGTTTTAAAAGTTTTTATAAAATTTCATGAGGACCCTTTTCATACAATCCCATTTCAATCCAAATCATTAAAGTTAGGACACGATAAAAAAAAATTCCCTTTCTTGTCTTGTAATTTATAATTAATGGGAATAGTAATATAGTAATAATAATGATAATAATTTAACTAATAACTTATGAAAATCAGCAAGATTTGCATAATAAGAAGGAACAGAATGTGATTAAAGATCGAGACACAGGAGAAAGGAGCGTGGAGAGGACATGAATGGTGGGTTGTTGTAAAAGGAAAACGATAATCATGAAGGCACTAAATAATGATTTGTGACACAAGAAATTGAAGTGAAAAAATGCATGTACAAAGGGAAAAGGAGGGCCTCCATTCTTGACTACGTTGTAAAGCCAAAGAGCATTAGAGAAACCATCTCAAAAGGTCGTGGAAAAGATAGTGTATCTTTTGATCGATCGCCAACACCAAAAGAATAAACAAAAGAATCAAATAGTGAAATAAATTAAAAAAAAAACTATGAAAAAGATTCCAGATGTCTTAGAAAATTCAACGTGTGGGAATGGAAATAATGAATCTATACTCTTTTGAAAATTTTAAAGGGGTGTTTATAAAATTCAAAGATTTTCTTTATCATCTTAAAGATTAATTTTTTTATATGAATATCTAAATTAGTCGGAGTTAATTTAAATAATTTTAATTAATTTTATAAATTTTAAAATTAACAGTTATGAAAATATTTAATAGCCTTGAGATTTATTGAACTCGAATAGATAATTTTCATAAAATAAACTATAATCCTAATCGGTTAAATTATACACTTTAAAATTAAAATTAAAGTTTTTAAAGTGTGGAATGTAGTTAAAATTTAAAATTATATTTATAACAAAATATATTTCTTCCATCAAGATTTTAGTGTATTGCCTTCTTTTTTTACAACTTCAATACTAGTTTCGAATTGTATTTGACTATTATTTTAGATAAAATAAATAAATATAAGAAAACAAAAACATGTTTTGATGAGATGAATTTAGAATGAATTCATGCTCTTATGGTCTTTTCAAATAGATAGGTCAAGGCCACGTGTCTTTTTGGAATTGCTGTCTCTTTTTTTTCTTTTTCTTTTTTGAGATAATAACCCAGCGCTATTTAAGTAACCACAATAAATCTTTAGGATTGCTAAAAAGAAAAGAAAAGGAAATAATTTTTTTTTTTTGCATTTATATTCCTCAGCTAAATTTGGTTTGTTCATTAATTGTCATCAACTTTATTTTCGGGTCAATACGCTTCCAAGTCATTGTCTGAATGGAGTTGGAGATGGCTGAATCAATTTTTTCTAGAAATAAAGAATGAGGACCCATTGACAAGCCAGGTGGGTGGCGTTTAATATTGTAATAAATATTATTATTTATTTAAAAAATATATTAAAATATTTTTATATATTTTTACAATGATTTTTTTTATTATTATTATCATGTTAGATAATGAGAAATTTAATTTTTGAGTAAATATAAAAAATAAAAAGCACAGTAAAACATCAAAATAACTTAAAAAATAAAAATAAAATCAAAACTAGCATTAAAATATTTTCTGTACTTTCATAGTGATTATTTTTTGCTATTATCACATTACCTAACAATAATTTAGTATTTTAATAAATAAATACATAAATATGTATGTAATATACATAACATTGAATATATATCTAATTTATATATGCATTCAGTTTCAAAACCAGCAACACTCCATGCCAGTAATTATAACACAGCTGCTAGCCCACACAGGCTGCATATGTAGTCTAGAATGTCTGTTTCCCTCCTTCATCAGCCTTGAACTCTAGAGTTACAGCATAATTACTGTAAATGATACATCATCCATCATCCATCATCCATCATCCAACCTTGCTAGACTTACATAATTTAAAAGGTATTTGAACTTATTTTTCATCTAGGATGATGAAAATTTATAATTTTATTATTTTTTTTCAAACTATAACCTCAAAAATTATCACAGCACCAAATTAATATATTAAAAATACTAAGAAAAAAACATCATATATAAAACTCCGCAAAAAGTAGGGCAATCAGGAAGTGGATATCCATGTATAATCATGAACGAATAGACAACAATTGATTCACCCCAAGCCCCTCTCGTATCTCATAAGATATCAACATTAATGCTTTGTGTGGTCGAGAAGTTAGAGCATTGAATATTTTTGGTTGACTTGCCATTATATTCACTCATCAATTAACATGGGAAGCAAGTCACATCTAATTATTTTAAAGAAAGCATTAATATACGAGCAACGAGGGCTCAAAATTATAAAATTAAAGAAGATATATTGTGTCGTTGCAAGAGTATAAAGCATGTAAGCACACTTGTGCATGGCAAAAAATTATTTATTGGCATATAGATAGGTTAGGAATGTTGCTGAGATTGTAATAAATTTTATATTCAAGAAGGCCCATCTAAGGCCCATCAACGTTTCCCTCCATTCCATCTACAAGAATTAAGGTATTCTGTGAAAAGAAAAGAAAATAAAAAAAGGAAACTTGGTATTTTTTTAAAAAAGAAAAGGAGAAGAGAGGACAGCAGGGCTAACACGGAGGGCAAGTGTATGTGGGCCTGAATTCTACCACTTGCGAAAACCTTTTTCGTGGCCCATCATTCAATACCCTTTACCCCTTATACTGCCACGTCACGTGACCCAGGCTAGGTGTCCCTTTTCGGCCTGCCCCTTTAACACTAAATCCCCACCCTTCTGAACCTTGAACTCATTCCCTTTCACGCTCTCCACTTCAAGTGTAAAACACGCGCTCCCAACAAGGGACCCAATCAAGTTTTGGTTGTCAGTTTATAAAGATAATTCACAAAAATAATGTTTATTTGATTTCAAGATAATTTTTTGCTGTGTTTTAAAGTAATAAATTTTTAAAAATTATAAGTTATAGTATTTTTTAATTAAAATCTTAAAAATAATTATTAATAAAATTCATATAAAATTATAGTTTTTTTTGCTAAGTATTGATTATTAGATGTTGTTGTTTTATTAATTCATTAGCCAACATTAAATATGAATTTCTAATCTCTTATTATGTAATTTCTCTTTCGCCGTGCTTATTATTTATATATCAAGTAATGTTAGCGTGACATTAACAATTTTGGTTACATTATATATTAAATTATTATAATTTAAAAACTCATAAAATAAAAAAATAGCTTTAATATTTTCAGTTGAAACACCATAAAAATCAATAAAATTTAAATTATAACTAAAATATTATTAAAATTCCCTAAAAAAAAATCAATTTTTAAAAGTTATTTAAGAGTACAGTAGGATTTACTTTTCAAAATATTATTTATTTTAAAATGTATTAAAATAATATATATTTTATTTTCTTAAATTATTTTTTCTATCAATATATATGTAAAAATATATAAAAATTATTTTTTTTTAATTTTTTTTCATCAAGATCATTTGAAATGCAAATTTAAAAGCAAATCTTAGATTTCTTAACTCTCAACTCCATCGAAACCTCCATTTTTGCAATCAACATTTGACATCAATTAATGCATCAGTAACCAACGCGCTTAACAAATGCGAGTGTTATTTTCCTTAACAGCAAAATTATCTAAAAGGAAAAATCATCATTTAGGCTCTGAGCCCACCACACCCTTAACACATCAGTTACTGCCGGCCAACGTCCCTCCCTCTCGCCTGCTTTGCTTGCTTTTACAATTTATGCATCCACGCACAAACAAGTTCATCTCTCTCTCTCTCCCCCTCTCTCTCCCCCTCATGTTTTTTTTATTTCAGCATATTTTGTTTCTCTATGGGTTTTGCTCTGGTCTTCTTATCTTAAACTCTGAACTTGTTTTGTTTCACTTCTCGACAAAATATCAAAGGTGCTGTCTTTGTTCCAGTTTTGAATGTCCCGTTTCATGAACTTTGCTTGTGTTTCAATGATTAAATGATAAATATGTCTTCTTTCTTGTCTTTGTTTGTTTAAGATAATGTCAACACTGAATGCAAGAAGGCTTAAAGATCTGACACCTTTAACTTAATGTATTCATTAGCTAACTCTAATTGTTTACAGAGGCAACTGGGAAACCAAAGGATAAAAGAAAGATGCATGCTTAATGGATGATGCAGTATTTTTGCTTTTAAAAATTGAGACATTCTGTTCTCTGCTATGGTATACAAAATGGGGTTCTTGAAAAATGGGAAATTTTAAATTTATATTCTTTGTTTTTAGCATTTTTTTGAGTGGCCCAAGAGGGAAACAGAGTTTGAGTTGGGTTGAGTTGGCAGGTGGCCATACAAGTTAAGCAGAGTTTGAGCTGGGTTGAGTTGGTTGGCCAAACAAGTTTCCAGTCCTAGTAAATTTTTTTTTTGAAGTGTGTTGTTTTGCTCCTCTTTTTTTTTTTTTTGTGGTTCTCTCGCTTTGTTAATGATAATTATGTAATAGTTGATATATTTGTTATACTCTCTTTTTAAGGCCATCTTTTGATTCTGTTTGACAAAATCAAACCTTTGTTTCGTCCTTTTTTTACTTTTCTGTTTCTGCTTTATCTCTTCTTGGTTTTCTCTCTAGTGGGAATTCAAAGTTCTACGTTTCCTCGCCCCCCTCCCCCCTCCCTCTCTCTTTACTTTGAAATAACGGTCCCGTCTTAATTTTGAAGTTGCTTTGATGGGTTTCTTTTTTTTAAGTGGAAACTAATTGCAAAATGCATACTTTGTTCTATCTTTATGTCTTTTATGGACAACCCACCAGAAATCTAAGGGTTTTAATTGAGGTTGTGCCAAATAGAATGCTACTTTTCAACTCTTTGTTTTGATCTTTTCCTTGGTTCTCTACTCAAGCATAAAAGGTAAGAATTGAAGAATCATGAAAATACGTTCATATTATTCTTATGATTGTAGTGCATTTTACTTGGCAGGACAAACAGGTTTCTTGTTTTCTGATTTGTTCTTGAATTTTATGCTTCTCTCTTTGTTGGCTTCAGTTTCTTAGTTATTTTTTGTGGATTCTTAAGTAACATGATTTTAACTCTCCAAGTAGTGTGACAATAATGTGAATCCTTATGAAGGAAAAGATATTAGGACAGCCTTTTAAGAATATCCTATTCCAAGGTCACATGGAAGATTATTAAATTTGGTCTTGTTTGATTTGTAGAGAGTTTAGTTGCTTGCAGTCATCTCTGGTTTCTAGCGAGGTATTTAATTAACAATCATTAACTGTTGTCCTTTTGTTTGTGTTCAGCCCGTTTAATCGTTGATTTGCGCAATGACTTGTGGATTATATTTGACCAAGATTAAAAAGGTCATGGTTTTCTACGTTGGGGTGTACAGTGACTAGTGTGGGAATCTTGGATGTTTTAGATAGTCTTTTTCTTGGTTGACTAGCTAGCAAAATTCGGAATTTAACGCTAGATCTGTTCTGGAAATAAGAGGAAACTTGTCTATTAATTAAACCATAGATGTCTTTGTTCTGGGATTGAGCAAATGGGAGCTTGTGTTTCAACTAGTCGGAATACTTGCAGCAGTAAGAGCAATGGAGAACCGGTTCCTCTGCCTTGCTTGGGGATTGGTTTTTGCCGGCAAAAGAGAACTAAAAGAACATTCTCTGATCATGTGGTCACACTACAACATTTACCATCCATACCTAACAGGGTTTTCACCAATGGAAAGAGCCGAACTTCTTGTATATTCACACAGCAGGGTCGCAAGGGCATAAACCAGGATGCAATGATTGTGTGGGAAGTAAGTTTCATTTTCCATCGAGATTAGCTTTTAATAACATTTGGAGTTAAATGCTTAGTCTCACTTTGGATCTATGTAGGATTTCATGTCAGAGGATGCGACCTTCTGTGGTGTTTTTGATGGTCATGGTCCTCATGGCCATCTAGTTGCCCGCAAGGTCAGGGATGCCCTGCCTGTAAAATTACAATCATTCTTGAACTCTTGTCAGTCAAGGCAAAATGGGTCAGATCAAACTTGTTTCAAGGGGAATTTGATGAAATCAGATGTTGGGGATTTGGACAAGTATGGCTCTATCGAGGATAAATTGAATTCTTTATGGAGAGAAGCATTCCTGAAGTCATATAAGGCCATGGATAAAGAGCTGAAATCCCATCCGAATTTGGACTGCTTCTGCAGTGGGAGCACAGCTATCACTATTGTGAAACAGGTATTGTAGGGTAGACAACTCAGTGGTGATATTCCATTCATTTAGCTTGTAGGAAGGATAGATCACTCTTCATGTTCCACTTGTTTAGCTTTAGCCTTACTGTATACATTTATTTGTGATTTTAAAGGGCTCCAATCTATTCATGGGATATATTGGGGATTCCCGTGCAATCATGGGATCTAAGGACAGCGATGATTCCATGGTGGCAGTCCAGTTGACTGTTGATCTGAAGCCTGATTTGCCAAGTAGGTCATATGTATTACACTTAGCTATGTATTCTGGTGGTATGCCCATCTTTCCAAACCCAGGAGTTGACATGAAACGAAATTGTTGCAGGGGAAGCTGAAAGAATTAAGCGGTGTAAAGGTAGAGTGTTTGCATTGCAAGATGAGCCTGAAGTGCCAAGAGTTTGGTTACCATTTGATGATGCCCCTGGTTTGGCAATGGCTCGGGCTTTTGGTGACTTCTGTCTGAAGGAATATGGAGTGATCTCCATACCTGAGTTTTCACATCGGACCCTTACAGAGAGGGATCAATTCATCGTTCTTGCCTCAGATGGGGTAGGTTTTCTCCTCTGATATATTTGTGGTTCATTTTATTGAATCTGGATTTATTTTATTTTGAGATACTCAGTTGTTGAGGCTTTTCAATTTGATATTTCTAAGGTCCTATATATTACTGACTGAATGTTTAATGACTCTGGTTACCATCTGGATATATGGTGGAGAGGAAAGCTTGTAGACGAGTGTCAAGTGTATATAAATACCAATCAGGCAATAACACTTTTTTTGAAAGGCATAAAAGGGAAAAAAGGAGAACTCAACGGGGTGGATCATAGATGGGCCATCTGACACTGTGGATTTTGTATGCCTATAGATTGAATTGAGGGTTCTTCAAACCTAAGCAGCAAATAGATTGACCCAGCTGTCAGCTGCCATTCCATGACAGCTATGTTACAAACTTACAATGGCCAGTCATGTTTTGCTTTGAATAGTGTTGCATTGTTCTACGATTGAGCTTTTGAGTCAAAATGAGTTCCTGATGTTCCCAATCTATTCTGACTTCCATGTAATCCTGTCTTGTGCTAGCTTTTCCATATGTTATTTTTTGATATATTGAGTTTCTGATTGTGATGCATGTGCATCATCTTGATTGGATTGCCAGATCTTTTAGGCTCACCTATCCAAATTCATCAAGAATACAGAAATGCTAAACAGTAATGTAATATCAAAGCTAATTACACCTCAGCAATTTTGAAATACCAGAACTGTAACCTTGATATGTTCTTTTTTTCTTTTTCCTAGACAATGCTTGGCAATATTCATTTTTTTTTTTTTGACTCACGCACTACTTTCTTCTGTGCTAAATGTTAAGTTTGAATTGCACAGGTTTGGGATGTCTTGAGCAACGAAGAGGTGGTTGAGATTGTATCCTCAGCTCCAACACGGGCATCAGCTGCAAGAATTCTGGTGGACTCAGCTGCTCGTGAATGGAAGCTTAAATACCCAACTTCAAAGATGGATGACTGTGCTGTTGTTTGCTTATTTCTGGACGGGAAAATGGACTCAGAATCGGATTATGATGAACAAGGCTTTTCCTCAGCAACACTTGATCAGAGCAATCATTCTGGCAATGCTGCTGAATCAGATGATGGGCAGAAATCTGAGCCATGTTTGCAAAGAAATTTTACAGTTAGATCTGCAGAAGAAATTGATACTTATGGAAGGCAAGCTGTTGAAGTTGATGGAGATGGCGGAACAGTGAATAATGCTGAGGATCAGAGTTGGTTAGGTTTGGAAGGAGTCACTCGAGTGAATTCACTTGTTCAACTTCCAAGATTTTCTGAGGAAAGACCAGGCCCATAATTTTTGTGGTATCTACGTAGATGAAATGGGGCTGCCATCATTGTAATATTTTGGCTCTTGAGCCTCATTATACCCAGAAAGTTCTCTTGTTCTGGTGGCCAATGTTTTGAAACTTTGTCCAGGTAATTTATTGCCGCGGTCCCTTTTGTTGTATGTTCACAGAAATGTAGAAAGACAGCTTTATTCAGAGAATTGAACTAAACATAGCTCTGTTAATACCACTTTATCTTCTTTCTAGATTTTGAATGTGCTTTATAAGGTCTTCATGGTTGCCGTATCAAATTCTTGTCGACAGCAAGTTTCTTATCCCAGATGAGCTTTTTCTCCTAGAGCTACGATAGAAGTCCTGCCTGACTTTCACCCGTGATTGCTTTGCTGCTGAAAATAATGGAATTGATTCCGAGGAAGAGAGGAAATGCAAACCCTTTTTCTGCTGCTGCTGCTGCTGAAGGGACACCCCTTAACATAACCACGATAATTTTGTTATGTTATGCTCACCCTTGCAAACGTGCAAATTATTTAGCTGATACTATCCATGCATTCATTACTTCTCCATTTACCATCTTTATCAGGAAATTATTCCATCTCTTGGTTTGTTGCATCCTCCTAACGTTTAGGTGAAACACATTTGTAAAAATTATTAATGGACACGATCACAAAACCAAATCAAATTTACTAGAATCATATGAACAGGTATAGTTATGGACAGACATACCATTAATAGCATCTCTCTTCTGGTCACAAGGACAGATATTTAGTTAGAGGGGCGGAAGAGACCAATTTAATAGTCGCCAGGCTTGGTAATGAAAAGTACGACCCAAATGTTAGGGAAACAAGGTTAACTCTGCATGTTTCAACTTGATCAATAAACAAGAAACCACCAAGCGATTTTTAGAGGGAAATTTCCAATTTCCATGGCCTTTAAGAGCGAAGCATCATTGGTTCCATCCTTTATTGATCAAGACTACTTGGATTTGTGCATACCCATCGCTACCAATCGTCTGTATGGTTTTGTTTTTCATTTTTTGAGGTTTTTTTCAAAACCAAACTTAATGAATGTGGTTCCTAGTCACCATCAGCAACATTTAAATCAGTCTCTTCCAACCATGAGCTACCCATCTCTTTTATCTTTAATGCAAGCAGAGACAGTAGCACATTTACACCTTGCTGGAAAACAATCTTTGATCACGAGCAAAACCAGACAAAATCTTCCAACAACCACCCAAAAGTTCAATCAACAAAAATAAATCACATTAGTAAATAACGGCAACACGTGGAAGATAAATAATAACATAAGAACTCAAATAGTACTTTTCATTCATAAGAGAATGCTTGGTTCTACCTTTCAAAACATGACAGGAAATGGCCAATAACCAACCATTCTGATTCTCTGTTCTATAAAAAGGGGTGTTTTTTTCCCATTTCAGAAGTACATATTTTCGTACCATCGGGAAGATATAAAAACCTAGAAACGTTATCCAAAGGAGATAACCCCTGCGGATGCTTTCTTAATTTGGAATGTCCAGAATGGAGAGATGGATGTTTCACAAAGAATAATCTGCAGCGACGATTATAATATTTCCAGGTAAGAATAAAGAAAATAGGTAGGGTAAAAATCTATCGGAGAGCAGCACACAAGAGGAACAATATGTAGATCTTTCTGTTGGAGTATAACATCTAGCATAATCTTTTCATTGACTAAGGATTAGATCAATGGAAAATGTAAAATAGCACTCAGTTCTCAAGATCGAGAGACAATACACAGTAATTTCTTAGTCACAGTGTGCACTTGTCTTCTCCAAAAATGAAGACAATAAAACATTTTGAGCTGCTTTTAAAGCATCATAGCTAATCACTTTCAGAGAAACAATGCCAAAATCAGTATGTTGGAACTAATTAGCTCGTGTATCCACCGAATATGGTGTGTACAAGACTTCATCACGAACAACCTTAATAACTAAATGAAATGTGTTTGCCATGAAAAGATAAAAAAAAAACCATAATTCTAGAATCTGCCTCCTCGTAAAGGTCCCAAACATCAGTTCCGCTCCATCTTGTAACTATAAATGTGGGAATTATCTCATCTAGTGTCATGTTTTGATTCAGTTCAAGATACATAATCCAAGAACCAAACAGTATTAGTCGTGGTGCGCGAAGGCTGGCCCAGACACCCACATTAATCTAAAAAAAAAAGAACTGTACTGTATGTTCAATGTTGTCTCTGACCTTCATCATAAATCACTATCATTTGAAATAACTAATCTTTGAAGTCATCGATACCCAAGAACCACTCCTATTCAGAGACCAAAAACTCTCTATGCTTCCCCTTCCCTCTCATGCTACCAACTCACATCCAATGCAACTAATTCAAGCATCCACGTCAAAAGAACATGCAATCTTTAATACTTTGATTGTACTCAATTGATTGGTAATCATAATCGGTAATGGCATCACTATTTCCATTGCTATTACATAGACATACATGATATTTTCACCTTACATGATTTCTCCAAAGCCATGAATAAATATGAAGGCTAAATCATATTATTTCCCCGAATTTTTTTATAATTTTACCAATATAATTCTATTTGTTATAATACTAAAATAAAACACTCCTGAGATGTCTTATATTTCAATGAATATTGATATAGGAAAGAAAGAAGAAAAATGATCTTCTTTTTTTTTTTATCTATTGTGATTATATTTTTTTTCTCCTATTCTTCCTTCTGAAAGAAAAAAGAAAAAGGGAAAGGATTAACCCACGATGGTCATTTGTTTAATTAATGGATAGGAGCATCTTTTGAATCAGAATCTTGAGGAGTATTACCTGATGATTTCTATTAATTATTTCTATTAATTTATAGCCTCAGTTAATATATATATATATATATATATATTAGATAATTCATTACCAATATCTTATTTATCTTGGTGTTACTAATTTCAAGCCTCATTTTTTTTTGAATGATATAATCTTATTCAAATAAAAAACAAAAAATAAATTTAATATATTTTAAAAAACTTATTTTAATATATTTCTAAACAAAAAAGCATTTTAAAAAATAACTTTTATTATACTCTCCAACAGGCTTAAAATTTTGTTCATTTTTATATAGTAAAATACAATCTACATTTTAAAAGTACCTCAATCATGAATTTAAAAATATTTCATTAATCAATACATACCAAAATTTTATATAAATTCTATTAAAAACTCTACTAAAATTTTAATTAAAAATACTATAATTTATAATTTTTTTAAATCACAATCACAAACTACAACAATACCATTCACCCACTACCCATGCTATGACTACTGAATTCACGGGGAAATATTTATTTGTAGCCTTGGAACATCCTGGCCGAAAAGGTGAGGATACCTGCCAATTTCAGAATACGAGCATAGACAGCCTGTCTTGTCTTCCACATGCTCCTCACCTAATTTTTGTTTGGGATATTTTTTTAAAAAATATTTTTTATTTAAAAACATATTAAAATTATTATTTTTTAATTTTTTTATAGTAGCATATCAAATCCTCTAAAATATAAACACATTTTTAAAACGAAAACGTAGTACAAAACACAAAGCCGAAAAGCCTCTTTAATGGCATGTCCTAAATCCAGTGTGTGCAGCCCGGGAGATCCGATTTGTTGTCCCTGTTTCATTATGGTCAATGCATAACAGTCTTGAGGAGGGAAGGAAAATCACATGTTTCATTTACTTTTTCCTCTATAGCTCCATGTTTCAATACAATGATTCTTGATTGATTGGTCCATGACTGAGTTTGAGGACCAGGTCCGTGTGATAATTTATCCCAATTCAAGAACCTCCTTGAATTGCAAAGATCCTTTGAAGGGTCAGGTGTCACAACCTTGTTGCTAGAATTGCACGAAGCTGCTTCTATATTTTGAAGCTCGTGCTCCAAGTAGCAAAGAAACAATCTGCTGTTGCAGCAGCCACCAAGCCTCACCCTAAAACAATATTAATATACAGTATACACATCAACAAAACTAACAGGCACATTACGGTAGAGGCTGTTCTTGCACATCAAGTCTGTCCGTGTTTTGCCTGATGACAGCAAGTACACCACCCTTCTTGCTGGGACATGATTTTCCAGTTCATTTATTTCTGCACGGTGAGATAAAGGGAAAGGATATCAGCATATAGGAAACTAAAAATCAACTGCATCACAACATGAACCTCTACAAAATTGTGGTCCCTCTGACCTAGAGTATAGGCTCGATTACTTGACAAAAAGCCCAGAGCAGCAGTGATTTTTGGTTACATAGTTCAGAGTCAGTGGAATTTTCAATAATATAGTTTTATCCATAATGGGATTAGTTGAAAGGAGAAGTTTAATTGTGATGTACCTCATCAGCACTCCCTGAAGAGCTTGAGTTTGCCTCCAAGGTTGTGTCAGAAATTCGAGCTTCTGATTTCTCATTCGAATAACTTGAAACAGAAAAGAAAACAGTGTTAAAATGAAAATCAGCGAAGCATTTTACATAGAAGAAAGGCTTAGCACAATTTTAACACCAGGAAAAAAAACCCACCAAAACTATGATAATAGTTGCAAGTTATTACCATAAACAGAAATTGAAGAAAGGTGCAATGCTACACAAACGGTAAAAGAATAGAAGACATGCTCCTTTTGAGTTCACCATGGTTAGTACCTGGGGTCCTAAGTGCTTTGGAATCCTTAATTGTCATATGTTAATTACACTACGCAACCAATTAGCCACCAAAAAAGATAGGTCGAATGAATACACACAGCCAAAAAAAAAGAAGTAATTTTATAATTCAATCCTATATATCAAGTCATAAGATTCAGTTGCAAATTAAACAAACTATAAAGAGACCAGCCATTCTAGCAGGTCTAATTGTTGAGAATGGTGTTATTAGATACTCTCATTTTCAGCTGGTTAATGATTATGAATACTTACGTTGAGAGTATGGTCACCCAGATGAGCTCCACACAATCTACCCAAAGAAGCCTTTGTTCAAGAGGGATAACACCATAGGTAATCAAATGAGCAAAAGGCCAAAGCTTCCATCCTGCCTATCAAGCAGATCAACAGAAACAGTTTACTATCACCAAGACACGATGTACAAATAAACAATTATCTATCAGTTGAATGTTATTTTACATGGACCTCAAAGCATAAATGAAACTCTAAAAATTGCCTCGGTGAAAATCATTCAACTACATCAGTGTATAAAGGCAAGAAAATGGACCTTTACCATTGTAATATTCTTTCTTGCTGCTAGTTTCTTTTACCACCACTGGAGACAAATGAATGCAATTTAGATTAGATTAAGCTGTTCAGGATTTTTTCTCTTTGCGATAAAAATGATTTCAAAGAAAATTCCTTCGTCAAACTTCTAAGGGTTACAACAGGTAGGATGCTAGTGGCAATCGATAGCCCTTCTATGTCATCTTCTAACCAAGGGCCTCAATGCAAGCACAAAAAGCTTTCTTTTTCATATTCTCAATTGACATGGAGGACATTCTCAGGCAGGCTATTAATTTGTCCCTTCACAATCCCAAGATCATTTGTTCAGTAGAAGCCTCAATCCTACAGTCTAAATTAGAAGAGACCTATTCTATCCTTTATATGGGTTTTCTAGAGAAACATTTTAGCTGAATTTAAAAGCCAATAGCAGATTTCAAAATGCAATGAAAATGCTGATAAATAAGTTTGGTATAAAATCAAAGCTAGTAAATCAATGACTTTTTCCTGGACAACAATGTTAGTATCATGGACAAATTGAAATCAAGGGGAAAATGTGTCAATCAGGAGCATTTCTTTATAGCAATTTGAACTTGCATATGGAAATATGTGAGGAGCTTCTTACAGTCAACATTAGCCAAAACGTTGCCTTTAGCTCGCTAAAAATATTGTCCGGGGACTCAAAACGCAACAAACCTATCGCCACATAGTAGATGCTGTTCCAAACTGCTGCCCAAACTGTTTGGTCAAAGGCAACTTTGGCTGGGACCACCCACCAATCTTCAAAAGGAAAAAGTGCCTAGAACCAATGTAAATGATTTCAGCCATCCAAATGACATCAACATGACAGCAAGTGAAGTGAAATGAACAAAACCCAAACAACAATAATCACCTCACAGAATTGATAGTAATAATGAGAGAGGGATCCATGTAGAGCAAACCCAACAAGCCCTGATCTAAATGTGCGAGTCCGGTCAAACTCGAAGATTGGTTTTCCTTCATAGCACTGCATTTCAGAACAATATAAACACATGAATTGTGAAAAACAAGTTAATAACTCTGCTAAAACAGCTGGGAAAAATCCCATAAAAGGGAAACAGAAAACTTACTTGAGCAATCCAATCTCCTATAGAGTAGACAATCCCACTAATTGCCATTTTGGCCAAAACAGGGTTTGCTTCGAGAGCTTGTTCATATGCAATCCAATTGTGCTCAGGTAAATACCGTAGAATCTCATAAAGGGTCCATCCCTGAACGACATTAAAAATTATGAAAAGTTTCCTGAAGGATAGAAATGCAATAACCAGAACAATAATTCTGTTCATTACTGATAAAAGGTAGCAAGGAAATTGATATTAAGCTTTCTTTTCAGCTTCTTTCATCACTGGATAAAACTTCTATTATTTAAATTACGGAAAACATCAAATAATGCCGATCCCACAATTTGTGAACCAATTCAGGTGATGGTTAACCTCACAAAACATGATTCTGACAATCAAAGGGTATCAAGCCTCAAAGACTAATATCAGATTTCTAAGAGCCAAATTACAAAAATTGAGCAAGTAGTTTCACACATGTAAGATCAATGAAAAAAGAAAAGTTCTTGTGCAAACCAAGAATGAACCAATCCAAATTTGCACAATACATCACAACTTAACATTACAAACCAAAAATTAAAAACAAAAATCCAACTTGTTAATCATTAACAGAAGCAAACTACAAAGAGCACAACTTTCACCCATGTTCATGATCAGCATAAACAGAACTGGATTCATTTACTAACCACAAGAAAAAAGAACGGAATATAAGGTAACAAAAGCATTACTTACATGCCAATAATCATGATCAATTGTAAGCAACCTCGAGACAGCAAGAGTACCAAACCCCAATACAATGGTAGCATTAATAGCTCTACTTGTCATTCTCTCTTCTTCATCATCACTCTCAACAGTAGAAGAAGAATATGATGAAAGAAGGTCAGAATCTTTGGACCCATTAACAAGCAAAGGGTTACTTTTATCTTTCAAAGGTTCAAGGTCAGAATCGTTGGACCCATTAACAAGCAAAGGGTTACTTTTTCCTTTCGAAGGTTTGCCTTTGACTGGAACAACTTCTTTGTCTTCTGTGAGCGATCCAGTGATCAAAGTTCTAGTCTTTTTGGTAGAGCGGATTGTGTTCTTTGATGGGTTGGATTTGGTGAAGGGTTTTGTGGAGAGGAGAAGTGAAGGAGAAGAGGAATAGGACTTGTGGGTTTTGGCGAGCGAAGAGAATTTGTTATGGGAAGGAAGCGAGTAAAGAGAGGCCATTGATCAGAAAGTGAGCTAAAACCAAAAGTACAAGAATGGCAATGAAGACAAATTTTTTTTTTAGATTAACTTGGGTGTCTGGAGAGCTTTCGCGCACCACGACTAATCCTACGGGTTTTAAAGTTAACGACTATATAAATTTTCAGTGGTCATTATATGAGCAACCAAGAACTCGAACCTGAAACTATAGAGGAAACAAACCTCTTGATCCCAAATCCTTACCACTTGTTTACCTGGATGATTCAATAAAGACAATTTTGACTGGAGCTTTGATTGTTCTTAAGGTTAAATCTTTCTTGTTTTTAAGCTAAAATGCATAGTTCTCGAGGAAAAGGAAAAATGAGTGGAGTTAATTCTGCACATTCTTCTAGTTAAAGAAGTCGAGTATGAGATCCTACCTTTGGACCTTAACGAGGGAAGAGCATGTGTAAGATAAAGGAGCCACATCATGTGTTCGATCTCCATGTACAGTAAGTCAGCATTTCAAACTTTGCCGACCACTTTCCTGTGGAGGTTTTCTTGCCACATATCTTCACCTTCTCTTATGAGAAAACCTGTGATAAATTTTAGAGAACAAATCCCAAACAATGACCACCTTGTTAATGTCACTCAAAACTAGATTCATTGACATTTCTTCCTTTTTTTTTTGATTAACGTGGATGTCCGAGCCAACTTTCGTATACCACGACTAATTTCACGGGCCCTGAAGTTAACGACCATGTAAACCTCCAGTGATCATCATATAAGCAACCAAGAACTCGAACCTGAGACCACAGAGAGAGTAAACCCCTTGATCTCAAGTCCTTACCACTTGGTCACCACCTAAATGGTTCATTGACATTTCTTCCTTAACTGGCTTGTAGTTACACATTTAAATCGGCTTGATTTTTAATTTTGAAACAATCATAAAGGAATTCCTTGTAATAGAACTTATGCAGAAGTAAGTGTGTGTAATTGAAATCTGCATGTTTATATAAGTTGTCTCGGTGACTCACTTTTTAGCCAAATTAAATTTTAAATTAAAATAGATTGGAGTCGAATTATTCAATAAAATATATTAATTTATAATCTATTTGACATATTCAGAACCTGTTTTAACTTTTTTATTTTATATTTAAAAAACAATATCATTTTAAAAAAAAATCTTAAAATAAAAATATTTTAGATTGATTTAAGTCAATTTATTAACTAGTGGCCCGAGCCTTAGATAAAACAGATTGGGTTTAATAATTTTAATAATAAATATACTAAGCAAAGATTAACTACTTGTGCAACTATATTAGCTTGTAGGTTTGAGCTATGATATGATTCAAAATCATATCTTAAAATAAAAACTAACAAAAAATATACAAGTTGTAAATATTTTTATTAAACTCTGCTTAATAAGTTTAAATTTTTTTTATCAGATTCTTTACTCAACTCAAATTTAAAATTAAATTACATAATAGTTATTGTGATATAACTCAGTTTGCTTCACCAGTTAAAAGATATTCTAATTAACTAGTAAAACAAGCAAGAGAATAAAATTAAGAAAAAAAATGAAACAAGTGTAAAAAAAAACTCAATTTTTTACTTAGTTCGAGTTTGAAATCAAAACATATTGGAGTTGCCCTCAGATAACTTGATCGATTTAAAAATAACTTGATTAACTGATAAAAATATTTGAAAATAAAATTAAAAAAATTATAAAATTGAAAGAAAAAATCTCTAAATATATCTTGGCTTGAGTTTAAAATTAAATTATATAGAAGTTATTTTAATGTAATCCAGGTAATTTAGTTGGTTTAAGAACAATGTAAATAATTGTTAAAAAAAAGGTTTGAAAATAAATTAATATAAAAGGAGAATAGAGAAAAAAACCAAGGGAATGAATTAAAAAAAAAAGAGAGAGAATATAACAACGAAGCTACATAATGTTATTGAGTTTGTTTTTAGTATAGAAGTAATATTTTCCAAGATAATTGTAATTCTTGCTTGATATCAATCCACTTTTAATTATTAATTATTTTATATACTTTATCAATTATTAAGTAATAAATTAAAAGGTACGGATGATTTATTATTCATTTACATGCATTGTAAATTATAATACTAATTCACAATGTATTTTTTTTGTTTTATTTACCATTTTTTTTCCGACTTCCCCATTTTTTTTATTTTTTAAATTACTTTTCTTTTTTCTAACTTTTTCTCTTTTTATTTATTTTTTAAATTATCTTTATCGATTTTACTTTTTTATTATTAAAATGGTTAAAAATTTTACTTTATAATTTTTTTTAAAAAAATACTGTAGATTATTACGGTATTTTTCCACATGATTTTTCTATTTTTTTTCAAAAATTTTTTTATTAATTTTTTTAATATTAAGTTGATTGAGAATTTAGTTTTATAATTTTTTTAAAACATTGTTAATTGCTACAATATTTCTCAGCATGTTTTGTTTGATGATTTTATCTAAAATTATCTTTTTTATTTTATTTTTTAATAATAAACTAGTTAAAAATTACAATTATAATATATGAGAAAAAAATTATAATTTTTCTCATAAATTACTGTGAATTGCCATGATATTTTTTTCCATATGGTTTTTTTTCCAGTTTCTTTGTGTTTTCTTCTCTCTTTTTTTTGTAATATTCTTTTAAAATTATATTTATTAATTATATTTTTTTAATATTAAGGTGGTTACAATTTAACTTTGTAATAAAATTTAATCATGTGAGGAAAGCATTATAGCTTTCCTCACAAAACATTATGGATTGCTAGATTGTCTTTCAATGTGGTTTTTTTATGATTTTTTTAAATTATCTTTATCAATTTTATTTTTTTAATATTGAGTTGATTGTAAATTACAATTATAAGTCATTACAAATAAGATTAAATTATATGGAGAAGTACTATAAATTTCATCACAAAACATTGTGAATTGTTACAGTGTTTCCAACATAGTTTTTTTTTTATTTTTTTTATATTTTTTAAATTATCTCTGTTGATTTTTTTTTAATATTGAGTTTATTGAGAATTTAGTTTTGTAATTTTTTTATTTACAACACTATAAATTGTTGCAGTATTTTTCTATATGATTTTTTTAAAAAAATTATCTTTGTTAATTTTTTTTTAATATTGAGTTGGTTAAAAATTATAATTTTAATAAAGTTAAATCATATGAAAAAAACGTTGTAGTTTTTCTTATTACTAGAGTATTTGTCTAAATGGTTTTTTTTTATGATTTTTTCTAAAACTATCTTTGCCGATTTTATTGGAAAAGGCATTGTAGTTTTCTTCACAAAACATTGTCAATTACTAGAATTTAGTTTTGTATTTTTTTTTACTTTTTATCAACAGAAAAAGCTAAATCATGTGGCGAAAGTACTATATCTTTCCTCATAAAATATACTTTTGATTACTACAATTCATTTTGTTTAGTCTCTAATTTTTTTTATCAACAACATAATTTTTTTGATCATGAAATATTGGCTGTATTTTATATTTAATTTTTATTATTTACCTAATACTGCTTCATAATTATAATAATATCAAATATATTTATTTTATAAACCCGCGATAATATAGAAGCATGCCATCTCTAATATTATAAACACAATCTAATTTATATAGTTGGTTTAGGCAATCCAAATGGAATTTTTCTAAAGGGAAAAGGATGTTAACATTGTTAAAAGTATTTTGTTTTTGTTGTATTTGGGCCAAGGTAGTGGTAAGAAAATAATATTTATTATTATTAATTTTTTTTAAAAGATTGTGTTTTTAATGTTTATTACTTTACAAAAATATTATTCATTGTAGTAGTATTTTTATATTTGTTTTTTTTAATCTATATTTTTTCTCTAACTTATTATTCAATATATGGTTTATTAGAGATTAAACTTTATTATATAATTTATCATAGTTTTGACGGATTAACCTAGTTGACTTGATTTTCTAGTCTTTTTTTCTAGTTGATATTTTTTTTAATTTTGTTTTTTAACATCTTTAACATTAGGTTAGTTAATAATTAAATTTTATCATTTATTTTGATTTATTTTCTATAAAGTTATCTTGATATCATAACCCAAGTCATGAGTTATACAAGTTAACTCGAGTGGATTCATATTGTTTTATTATGTACTTTTTTATATTAATTTTTTTTAATTTGATTATTCAACAATGAGTTTGTTAATAATTGAACATTATAACTTGTTCAATTTAATTTTTTTAAAGTTATTTGAGTTTCATAATCCAATCCAAGTTGTGAGTTTGATAGATTAACTTAAGCTGACTCAAGTTATTTATTTATTTATTATATTATTCTAATATTATGACTTAGGTCATGAGTTTGATAGGTTAATTTAAGTTTTTTTTAATTATTTTTTTAAAATTTTATTTTTTAATATCAAATTAACGAAGAATTAAGTTAACTCGAGTTAACTTTTATTTTTTTTGTTCCTTTTTAATTTTTTTTTATATTGAATTGATTAAAAGTTATACTTTAATTTATTTTAATTTGATATATATAAGGTTATCATGATCTCGAGTCATGAATTTGAAATATTAACTCGTATTGATTCAATATATTGTTATATTAATATTTAAAAATTATCTTGATTTTTTTAAATTAAATTATATTTTTATTGGTTATTTAAATTATTTTTAAATTTATTAAGTTGTTCAAATTATATCAAATAAGCTCCAGCATTGTTTATTTATTTTTTATTTAAAAAACATTAACTATGCCTAAATATATGCTTTTATATTAAAAAAATAATAATTTCACCCACTGGTCAGGGATTTCCATCCATGTCTTTTTTACGTAGCAATGCAAATTGAGATGTCCTTAATGGGAGGTTACATCGATCACTTTCTTCTCTCGTGTAGCTTCATGATAATCTTTTAGATTTTCATACTCATCTCCATTGAAGATCTATTAATTATTTTAGATTAGGATATGAAAAATAAAATAAGTGTAAAAAAAATTAAAATATTCCATGTTCATTAAAATAAATATAAAAACTAGACTTCACTATAGAAAAAATTAAGAAAAAAAATCGATTGTCTAAGTGTTTTCTACAGCAGACGATCTCCCAAAAATCGAGTTCACAAACTAAATTTCAACAGTATTTCATAATACAAATAATAAAATAAAAAATATAAATCTAAATAACAAAATTCAGGTATAGAGATTAATGGAGCTGGTAGGTTATTAAATTTGCCTCCACAATCAAAGAAATCTGTGAAAAATATATTTTAAAAAATCGAGGTCCCACCGAGATTTGAACTCGGGTTACTGGATTCAGAGTCCAATGTCCTCACCACTAGACCATGGGACCTATGGTGACGGGTTCTCCCCAAAAATATAATTTGAAAATGTTGTCCTGTCTTCAAAGCCTCTGCCATTTCTGTCACTCGGAGTGTACACTCAACACCCAAAAACCCTGATGAGAAGACTAGCCCTCTTGAGGTCTCCTCCTTCCCTTCTCCCCGCAACAACCCTTCACTCCTTTGCAACTCTCCTACCCTACAACAATGGCGGGTCTTCATCAAAACATCCAAAAAAGGGACCTACGCTGACTTTCACTTCAAATTCTAGGTGGGTATTCACAGACAGCAACTATCTCCCTCCACCTGAATGGATAGAGCCCTTTAATGACCTCTCTGATATAGCCTCAGAAACCCCTCAAGACCTTAAACCCTCTCCTTGGGTTCACCAAATTATTAGTCTTTTGTTAGATGGCTCGGTGGACATGGAATCAAGATTGGATCTTTTTTGTAACAAGTTCTTGATCAAGTTATCGCCAACTTTTGTGTCTTTTGTTTTGAAATCTATGGAACTTCAAAAAAGACCTGATCTTGCTTTAAAGTTCTTTACTTGGGCCGGTAAGCAAAAGAAATACACTCATAATCTTCAATGTTATGTTTCTTTGATTGATGTTTTAGCTATAAATGGTGATTTAGATAATGTAAAGTCAGTTTTTTGTAAGTTTAGAGGAATGGGGTTTTTGATGAATGTTTCTGCTGCGAATTCTTTGATTAAGAGCTTCAGTAGTTTAGGGATGGTAGAGGAGTTGTTGTGGGTGTGGCGTGGAATGAAGGAAAATGGGGTTGAACCAGGTTTATTTACCTATAATTGTTTGCTTAATGGTTTGGTTAATTCAGTGTTTATTGAATCCGCTGAGCGTGTTCTTGAGGTCATGGAGAACGGAAAAATTGGACCTGATGTTGTTACCTATAATACTATGATTAAAGGCTATTGTCAGGTCGGGAAGACCCAAAAAGCATTTGAGAAGTTTAGAGATATGGAGTTGAGAAATGTGGCACCAGATAAGATTACGTATATGACTTTGATTCAGGCGTGTTATGCGGAGGGGGATTTTGATTTGTGTTTAAGTTTATATCATGAAATGGATGAGAATGGATTGGAAATTCCGCCTCATGCATATAGTCTAGTTATTGGGGGGCTTTGTAAGGAGGGGAAATATGTGGAAGGATATGCTGTTTTCGAGAAGATGATTCAGAAAGGATGTAAAGTGAACGTGGCAATATATACAGCCTTGATTGACTCAAATGCAAAATGCGGTAACATGGGAGAGGCAATTTTACTTTTTGAAAGGATGAAAAAGGAAGGACTTGAACCAGATGTGGTTACTTATGGGGTCGTTGTTAATTGTATGTGTAAGAGTGGGAGGTTGGATGAGGCTATGGAGTATTTGGAGTTTTGTAGAGTTAATGGAGTGCCAGTTAATGCCATGTTATATTCTAGTCTTATTGATGGCCTTGGCAAGGCTGGGAGGGTGCACGAAGCTGAGAAACTTTTTGAAGAGATGGTCAAGAAAGGATGCCCACCAGATTCATATTGCTATAACGCTCTTATTGATGCCCTTGCCAAATGTGGTAAGATCGATGAAGCATTAGCATTCTTTAAGAGAATGGAGGATGAAGGGTGCGATCAGACTGTATATACATACACCATAATGATAAATGGATTGTTCAGAGAGCATAAAAATGAAGAGGCATTGAAGATGTGGAATATGATGATAGATAAGGGTATCACGCCAACTGCAGCTGCTTTTAGGGCTCTATCTATTGGTCTCTGTTTATCAGGCAAGGTAGCCAGAGCTTGTAAAATCTTGGATGAACTAGCACCAATGGGTGTTATTCCTGAGACAGCTTTCGAGGATATGCTCAATGTGTTGTGCAAAGCAGGCCGTATAAAAGAGGCCTGTAAGTTGGCTGATGGCTTTGTTGACAGGGGCCGTGAAATTCCAGGGAGAGTTCGCACTGTTTTAATCAATGCTTTGAGGAAAGCTGGCAATGCAGATTTGGCTTTGAAGTTGATGCATAGCAAGATTGGGATTGGGTATGATAGAATGGGTAGTGTTAAGAGGCGAGTGAAATTTCGGACTCTTGTTGAAAGCTAATTCGTCTGCCTTATTTTTGCTTCTATACCTCTGGGCAATTTGCTTTTGACCATTAATTGGAGGATAGCGTGCCTGCAATGACTCTGCAGTTCATTCCTGTACATAATGCTATTCACTTTACGAAGAAGCTTTGCCACCAGATCTTCTGTCCAAGTGACATCTCTTGGATAGCATGTTCAAGATGCAAATGAACAGCTCTCATTCTTTGGAGTGGAAGGATTGAGGCCCAGCCAAAAAGAAACAAGGGAAATAATGAAGCTTTTACACTGCCGTCCTTAAAACTCAGCCCTACAATTGTCTTCTTTGCATCCAAGCGATCCTTACTCTGAACTGACAATAATTCAAAGACCAATAACCCTCCTTATGTTAAGTTACCATACAGTTTAATTTTGGTCCCGTGGATGTTTCATGCCCTCCTCACTTATGCTGGTACTGTAACTCACCATGCCTTGCTTGTCACTCTTTAAAGCCATGGCCTTCTCCATGTTCTTCAACTGTCAAGCCTTATGAATGTCATTAAACGCACTTCCATCTACAATATAGTATCGCAGTGTGATTCCTTGATATGTCTTCCAAGTAGCGGAGAAATCTTTTCTCTTCTTTTCCTTTATTATTTTTTTTCTGTTCCTAAGTTTTCTCAATTTGGATATTTTTAGGCGGTTAAATCCAATAAAATGAATGGATTTCTTTTGTTTTAATTTGAAAAATTAAATTAGTTTTGGAATCAATTTAACACTAAGTTGGCTGAAATATAATTGAGCTGGAAAGTGAATCCTTTCTCCTTAAAACTTGCCAGATAAATGTGTGTTTTATGTGCAAAACAGATTCCTCATTACAGAAATATGCCCAGTGTAGCAGTGGGTCAAGCTTAAACTTCATAGTGATAGGAGCATTTCTCTCTATCAAAGACAGATCCATACAGAGGTATGTCTTCTTGTTTTTTGCTTGGGTATCCATGTCAAATTCTTACATTAGATACACGACATTGTTCGCCCTTTTTGGCTCCATGTTACATCTCAAAGAATAATGACTGTTTGTCCTTGAGCTTAATGCTCCATGCTCCATGCTTCAATACCATTAGTTGTTGTTATTCCCCCCTGTTTGTCAGCTTATGATTCTTTTCACCGATAAGCATTATCTCACTGCATTCTTGGCTATAATATTCCAACTGTCTGAAATTTTTCTATATTTTTTGACCTTGTGGCTGTGCTGCAGATATTTTTTGTTATGACCCAGCTAGTCGCAAAAGCAACGAGCTCAAAACAATTGGCCTGGGGGACCATATCCCAGTTGATTTCATTATAGTTCCGCTGAAAAACGTTTTAAAAGAGTTAAAAGTTGGAATCTAGACAATATTGTTACGTGTTGGTTTTTTAGCATGATTCATTCCAGTGATTGATAACAATACTGCAACTGTGCCAGCCATTCAAATTCACTTAAGTAATAGCTTGATGCTATGCATATAAAGCTAATGTACACAAGCATCAGTAAAGATCCCCTGGTGTGCTTTTCTTGCTGATACCTAGGCTCATTATTCACACCTAGGGCTTTCTGGCAACTAGTTTGCAAGTCTCAATATGACTGAATATAAACTATTATGTGGGCTTCTTTTCTGTGATCTTGCTTTCATGATATTCCATTCTCTTGCAGTGCAAAGCCATTTATGTGGATCGAGTTAGCTCCACTTACATGGCAGATTTAGCCTGGTTGGTTCCACTCTTATCGAAATTTGAGATTCTTGCAACATTTAAATATTCATAGTTGCTGAAAGATTGATGACTGATCGATCAGCTTTGCCAGCCCCATTCATACCCAGATTAGTTATTTACTTTGAAGTGGTCCCCTTGTTGAGTACTTGATATTTTTTGAGCAAGGTTAATAATTTTGTTTTGTTTAAAATGTCTAGTATATTCAAAAAATAAAATAAACCAGAATACATTTTATCGCATTTAGGCCGTTCCAGCCAAGTAGGTCTTTTTTTTTAATTTTTATTTTTATTTTATCCTTCAATATTTTATTTATTGAAAATTGAATTTCATGATTTATTATGATTTGTTTTTATTAAAATTATCTCAATCTCATAACCTATATTATATATTTGACGGATTAACCAAATTGGCTAGAGTTTTTTATTTAATTTTTTAATTGATATATATTTTTTAATTTTATTATTTAATATTTTTAGTATTTTATTAATTATAAATTAAGCTTTGTTATTTGCTTCGCTTCAGTTTGTTTTTAATAAAAAAAATTTAGTCTCATGACTTGAGGCAAGAGTTCTGCAATTTAATTGGTGTAGAGTTTGATTGTTTTATGATCTTATTATTTACATTGATCTAATATATTGTTACGTCAATATTTTTTTAAAAATAGATGTTTTAAATTATTTTTAAGTTAAATTATATTTTTATGAGTCGTTGATTTTATTGTTGATTTTATTTTTGGATCCAGGTCATTTTAAATCAATTCTTGTATTTTTACTTGTATTTAAAATTTAAATTATATATTTTCAAATTTGAATAGAAATTTTATATACACACACCCCCTCTTCAGAGCATATATATATCCTCTGAAAGCCGTTTTAATTAAAAACCAAAAACAAAACGTGACAACCTTGGTTGAGAGGAGTCCTTTGATGTCCATGTTACTGTCTATCAAAGTGCCATTTCCATCGGTTCATTCTCTTTCAATGGCAATGGCTGGTTTACATTTGGTGAAGAGGGTGTGGGGACTGCACGTTTATTTCTCAACCAAAGTTGTCACGTTTTGTTTTTTGTTTTTAATTGGAATGGTTCTCAGAGCATATATATATATATATATGCTCTGAGAGCCGTTCCAATTAAAAACAAAACGTGACAACCTTGGTTGAGAGGAGTCCCTTGATGTCCGTGTTACTGTCTATCAAAGTGCCATTTCCATTGGTTTATTCTCTTTCAATGGCAACGGCTGGTCTCCATTTGGTGAAGAGGGTGTGGGGACTGCACGTTTATTTCTCAGCTCAAGAAAGCTTCTTTGTCTGGAATGTGAAAATTAATGGCTGGTTTAGAGCGATGGTCGTCAACCCTAAGTGTCGTCAATGCGGAGGAAAAAAAAATTAAGGCAAGGGTTTGATGAGCAAGTGAGAATCCCCGCAAAGTCCTAGAAAATACAGCTTAATAAATTGTGTTGTTGAAAGTAGTGTTATCCAGTAATAGATTGATTGATCATAACAATGCAATCTTTCTTCTTTTTTTAAAGTGGTTATTAACAAGCAGTATCCAGGAATTTCTAGTTGAATGACTCAAATAAAGATCTAAAAAAAAAAAGTTGAATTTTGGACATTCATGAAAATCAACGGTGAGTGAATTTTGTGGGGGCAGAGATTGTAGCTTTGCTTTACTGTTACACCAGCTTGTGCCCGCTTCATTATCCATCAAGTTTCTTGCTTAATTAACTTCACAACAAGAATATTTCGTTTTCATAACCTAAATAGATAGAGAGAGATCATCAAAAAGAAAATATTTTGATGACAAGAATTGAGAAAAAGAACCATTATTTTTACGAATAAACAAAATCTTGATAATCAATTTTGTATATTGCATGAGTAGCTATTTTTTAAAATTTGATTTATTTCTTTTTAAAATTATTTATTTATGTTTTTAAATCCTTTTACATGTTAATGTTAAAAATAATTTTTTAAAAACAAAATATATATTAAAAAAAAGCTTTAAAAATCAACAACGCCACAAACATCCACGGCCTGCAATCTCTTCATTATGAGAAGGATAATTCATTGGCTTTACTGAAACATGATCTGGATGAGGATTCTTGAAGTGCATTGGTCAGCATTACAGTATGCCTTGGTGACGAAGAAAATACAAAAATGTTGACAGCCATTAAAGATTGGGGACCTTGAGCTATTATATACTACAAAATATGGTGGTGACTGAAGAAAGTGACACTGCAAATATGATCAAAACTACGTTAATAGGGGTCTGTATTTTGAGGCCACAGAAAATGAACTGCAATTAATGGTCCAACCCTTCAGGCCAGGAGAAAATGCCAACCGATTTACATGGGCCAATCTATTCCAAGATGCTGGTCATTTTTCTACCACCGAGTACGTGAGACGGCAAAATTATAATTTTAAAATTCAATTTGGTAATTAATTTGATTTAATAATTTGATTATAGATTAGATTAACTTACAAAAAAAACTTAATATAGTATATTTGTTACCCATCTTCTAAGTTTTTTTTGTTATGATATGTCTTTTCATTTTCCTCACTCTATTTATCTTCTTTTTTTTTGTTATTCATCTGCCTAGGGTTGCTTTTAAGCCCTAAATTTTCTTGGTTTTGTCATGTATTCTTCTCCTAATAGATTATTAGGTTAATGAGTCTCCCTCATCGATTATTTTTTGGCTCTTCTATCTATCAGTTCAAAGGAGAGGATAACTTTAATGGAAATGATAATTTAATCTTTACTACCAATTTTGATATATCATATTGTTTAGCATTAGGGTTTTTGAAAGAGCTCGACATTTCAGAAGTAATTGTTAGAAATTCTTAATGGAATAGTAAGTTTGTGTTTGCGGCTATTGAATATTGTTATTTATAGTAATTGTTAATGAAAATTCTTAATTGTTGGAAATTCTTAAAGGAATGGAATGGTAAGTTTCCTCTTTTTTTTTTTAATTAGATTTTCTCTCTGTCTCTATCTGCAATTCTAGATCATTTGTCATTTTGGCCTTTTAAAATGTTAAAACAATATTACTTTCATTTATGTACATATATAAAAAAAAAGGCCGGGTCTCAGTTGGGTTTTGCTGGATTGACAGGATTTTAATAGGCCAACACCTTGGTGGGTTTTTACTTAGATCCGGACTGATCCCAGGCTCGGATTGGTCAGGTTCTAAGTCGACCCACCGAGTTGGTTTGGGTTTTGCTGGATTACAAGTAAAATTTTAATTTTTTTGTTTTTGAAAATAAATTTTTAACTTTCTTTTTAATCTCTTTAGCCAGTTTAATTAGTATTACAGCTAAATGAAGTTGGAAGTATTGTTGAAAATAGAAAAAATATTTGGGTAGATTTAACAAGATAGAAAAAATAAATATATAAAAGATAAACATGTATTAGGTTAAAAAAATAAAAATAAAAATAAAAACATAAAATAAATATATTTTAAAATAATTTTAGAATGAATTTTATATTTTCAAATATGAAATGCAAGAAAAAAATGTTTATTTTATCTCAACTCTCCATGTCTCTTCCGTTTAAGATAGTACTATCCAAACATGAATATTTTTTCAATCTAATTTTATTATTAAACATGTAATTACAGGAATAATTATTAAAATTGGCACGATATAGTTTGACTTGATAACCCTTCGATCTATAGCCTAGTCTAAGTTGGGTTTCATTTAAAATTGGTTTGGAAATTGATGAAAATTGATCTAATTAAGCTTAAATTAACCTAGTGAACTCTAGTTGGGTCATTTCTAAGAATTTTTTTTGTTTGAAATGAGATCTTTTTGAGTTGATCTAGTAATCTCGCAACTCAAATTTTTAACCAGGTCTAATAATTATATGTATATATAGAATTATAAAAGAATTCGTTTAGTGTTTTTTAATCCATTCTTACTATCAAACATACAAAAACAAACAAAGTTATTATACTTAACCTAATGAGTGAATCTGATAATTTATTAATTTGAAACCTAATCTAAGATGAGTTTTATCTTACTTTAAACTAGTCTGGAGATTGATACAATCAAACTTGGTTGACCCTGGTAATCTAACCAAGTCAACTTTAAGATATTATTTAAAAAATCAATATTTAAAATCATATCATTTTATTTTTTTAAGAAATATTATTTTATTTAAAAATATAATATTTTTTGAAGTCGAGTTGATAAATTTAGAATTGAACCTTAAATCAAGTCTGATAACCATGCTTGCATGTAAAATTAAAAAAAAAACACGAACTAAGAAGTAGCCTTTTCTTTTTAAATGTTACTATATATATATATTGTATAAATATTTTCAAATAAACTTTGAACTTTAGTAGGAGGTTGGAGCAAAAATTCACTGATTTAAAAGCTTAGTGTGTATTTGATATTATAGTATATTATAATTTTAAAAGGTATTTTTTAGTTTAAAATAATTTTTCTGTTAGATTTTTTTTAAAATTTTCAATATCAACACATAAAACTCATCAAAAAACACATAAGAAATATAAATTAATTTGATATTTTTTTAGTAAAATATACTTTTAAAACACATACAAAATAAAAACTACTGCAATCATAAACACTATTTTAATGGTCAAGAAGAATAATAATTATTATTTTTTTAACAAGTATAGATTCATATGTTTCTTCAAGTATGGTAATGTAATCGGCAATGCCAGTGGTTATTGCGATTCAATAAAATATATGAGATGAATATGGTATGTTTCAGTTAGTTAAATTGGCGGAGTAGTTGTGCTTTCCATAACGAGAAGGTCCCTAAAGCAAATGTTTTTTTTTTTTTTTTATAATTATTATTAGGGCTTGTTTATCCCTCATTTTAACCTAATATATGATTACGTATTCATACAATTTGGTAGCTTACACTCAGGTTCTAGTGTAAAGGGAGAGAAACTTTGATCTTTGCATGACAACTGATAAGGTACGCAGCCAATCACATATCTATATTTCTTTATTAATATGTTGTTCACATCCTTCGAATCGAGGTAGCCCAGCCTCAAGTATAAGACCTACTCCTCTTGCCTTTTGAGTCAAGTACTGAATGAAGTTTACTAGATCTTAAGAACATCTTTATTGGCCATCTAGCTTGTAGCTTAGGATCGGAGGCCAATATCTAGCTTGTGTCTTGGTCAACGTAGTTTTCAATACGGATCTAAAAAAGTCAAGCCAGTCATTGTGGAAAATGTCAAAGTTTTGTTGTTGATTAAGGAGTTAAGCCATATATATATATATATATATATTGTTCATAACTAAGTTTGGATGTTAGCAAATTAAGTTATTTTTCAGTGATTTATACTGCTTACTGACTTAAAATATTAGTAAAATCAGATTTAATCAAGGAGAAAAATAACTCCCACATGTTTCTCACATAATTGTTTTCTATTCAGCAATAAAAAATATTTTTGAATGAACTAGTAAATTTAATTAATAATAATTTTTTTAAAAATATTTTTAAATATACACCCCCAATATAAACTAGATACATTTTAAAATGTTTAATAAATTTAATTGAATGTTATCATCAGAATCTAAATATAATAAAAAGTGTGTGTGTGTGTATCCTTTATCAGCAATCCAATTGTCTTAGAATTTCCCGAACTCCTCACTCTTGTGCCCCAGTCACCCAGGAATGGCTGGAATTCTTGCACATATAACCATATGTTTAAACATCCGGTCATCCACCAATCATAGTATCTTTGGATTGTTCCAAAGACACGAGAAAGAACCCACGAGTAGGTGGCACCAAAAATTGCTTGATGCCTAGCTGTCTAAGCAGAAACGTATAATGGAATGGTTTTTTGGGTCCTGACTTCTTGTCATATTCTTCTCCATACATCACTCAATTTGAATGAAGAATCTTTCTATCTCTCGTCTCTATAGGCTATAGCCGTATTGATAACATGGCCTTGTCTTGTGGTCTAGAACCTATCGTACAATTCCAAGATGGAGCTTCAAGCAATTTAGATTGGAGCTTTTGTTGTGCTTTTTAACAAGGGGACAAACCTCAAGATAAAATTACCGTAGCTAAGAGAGCAATATTTCAATGTATGCGGGCTCTCCTATATATGTCGATGTATCGATTGTACACAAAGTGCCCCCCAACTCCTAGCTTCATTTATATTGGTTCCGTTAGTTGTTTATTCTTGTTTTTTACCTAGCTTGCTCGGCTCCATCAACTTCATGGAAACAAAAAACACCAACAGATCAAGAAGCTATGAGCATGACATTATCGGTTGGTTTGAGGACATATCCGAGAAGGCCGGCCAAGTCCAGACCGAGACTCTTCGCCGAATTCTTGAGCTCAACTGGGGAGTGGAGTATCTCAAGAAATGGCTAGGTGATATTGATGTTCGAGATATGGATGCAAGTGCACTGGAGTCTCTTTACACTTCTTTGGTGCCTCTTGCTTCCCATGCAGATTTAGAGCCTTACATTAACAGAATTGCAGATGGGGATACTGCTCCTTTACTCACTCAACAGCCCATAACACTTCTATCCTTAAGGTATGCACTTCTTTTTACCTCTCTTTTTTTTTTATCAGTTCTCGGATGCTTGGACAACATTACTATAGCATAAGCTTATCTTTTCAGATATGATGTGGAAAATGGAATCAGAATATATACAGGATTATCATGGGTTATGGGCTCTATTAGTCTCTTCTTCATTTCATGAGATACCTTACTGTTGTCTTTTAGGAGTCACTACTGGGCACAAAAGCTCAGCTTTTTTACATTGATTTGAAAGGATTCCATTAGCCGTTATTTCCACCATCTGTGTGAGAATATTTTCACATTTATTTTCCACTTTCTTGGATGATTCTGATTTTGTTCACGGTCACATTTTTATAAAGCTCTGGAACCACTGAAGGAAGGCAGAAGTACGTTCCTTTCACTGACCATAGTGCCCGAACTACTCTTCAGATTTTCAGCTTGGCAGCAGCCTATAGATCAAGGTTCATCCAATCTCTCTCCCTCTTGCACAGACACAACCCAAATCTTTATGGTCTTTAAGAAGATCATTTCTGGAAAATAAATGTCACTCATACTTAGAATATTAGACAGACTATTAACTGAAGAAAAGATGGATAAGTACACTTTATACATTGTGTGGCCCAACTGTCGGACATGAGAAAAAAATATAGTGGACTATACTTTTAACTTATAAAAGAACTGTTCAATATATTTATTTTTCTTATAGTCTCTCATTGTTCCATGTGATGGACGCAGGGTTTATCCAATAAGGGAAGGAGGAAGGATCCTTGAGTTCATATACAGCAGTAAACAATTCAAAACAAAAGGAGGGTTAACAGTAGGAACAGCTACAACCCACTATTATGCAAGTGAGGAGTTCAAGATCAAGCAAGAAAAAACTAAGTGCTTCACTTGCAGTCCACCAGAAGTCATTTCTGGTGGAGACTACAAGCAGTCTACTTATTGTCATCTTCTCCTTGGTCTCTACTTCGGTGATCAAGTAGAGTTTATAACATCTACCTTTGCTTACAGCATAGTTCAAGCCTTTAGAGCATTTGAAGATGGTTGGAGAGAAATATGCGATGACATTAAACAAGGTACTCTAAGTGAAAGAGTCACCTTGCCAAAGATGAGAAAAACTGTGCTGGCTATCATCTCTCCAAATCCAAGCTTAGCTTCAAGGATAGAAGAAAGCTGCAAGGAGTTGGAAACTCTAAACTGGCTTGGTTTGATTACTAAACTCTGGCCAAATGCCAAGTATGTTTACTCTATAATGACAGGCTCCATGCAACCTTACTTTAAAAAGCTAAGGCATTATGCTGGGGGCTTGGCATTAGTGAGTGCTGACTATGGATCAACAGAGAGTTGGATCGGCGCTAACGTGGATCCTTATTTGCCTCCTGAAGATGTTACTTTTGCAGTAATACCCACTTTTTCATACTTTGAGTTCATGCCACTTTATAGAGAGAATCATGATTGTAGCTCAGCCATTGATGACTTCATTGAAGATGAGCCAGTACCACTCTCGAAAGTTAAGGTTGGGCAGGAGTACGAGATTGTCCTCACTACTTTTACTGGTAAGTTTAAATCTAAATCTTTTTATCCTATAGTTTTTTCTATATTTTCCATTTTGATCATCATCAAGTTTTCCCAGTAAATTAATTGTCCATTTCCTGTCGGTTGATATTTTCATCATATATTGGACATGGTGATCAAGCTAGCAGCTAAAAGCATTGAGTATCTTTTATGGGAAGGGACATATTGGGTCCTGCACATTTAATGTCCCTGGAAAATCTTTAGTGCATTATTATTATTGATATGTTTGCGCCCTCATTGATTATTATGCTACTATTTGGTATTGTATTATAAATGATGGTCGATTAATTTTTTTTTGTTTAAGATTAATTTTTTTATATATTTTTGAATTGTATGGATGTATCAATTTTAAAAATAATTTTTTAAAAATAAAAAATATTTTAATATATTTTTAAATAAAAATTACTTTACAAAAAACAAAAAAGTTTTCCAAAGTCATGAACTGTCCACAAGCCATGGTTTTAGAAGACTATACTCCAGTTTCTTGTGGTGCAAACATTCTATTGGTTCAAAAAATTTCTAATAAATTCTGCCTACTGTTCATGGTTTATTTTATTATCAATTAGATAATCACTTTAGAGGGCATTGAGTTTCCAATTATCTGACATCAGGAATTTGTAATGAGTAATTGATTGGGATTTAAAAAAAAAAATCACGCAGTTAGTTTGATTTGAATTCTTTGAAATCAGAACCAGAAAAAGAACGAAACCTAAAATTACAAAGCAAGGAAATTAGAGGATTAAACTTGGGTTCAATCTTATCCTATTTCACGGGGGGATTTTTTATTTTATTTTATTTTTTGATGAAGATATATATCAAGTCACCTAATTGATATTATTATTTTTAAAATTTGTTCAGGGCTTTATAGATGCAGGCTAGGGGATGTGGTGGAAGTGGCTGGCTTTCACAAAGGGACACCGAAATTGAACTTTATATGCAGGAGAAAGCTAATTTTAACAATAAACATTGACAAGAACACTGAAAAAGATTTACAATTAGTGGTGGAGAAGGGGTCTCAGATACTCATGAGCAAGGGGAGAGCAGAACTAGTGGATTTTACTAGCCATGCCGAGGTAGAAAAGCAACCAGGTCACTACATAATTTACTGGGAAATCAAAGGAGAGGTCGAGGAAGGGATTCTTGGCGAGTGTTGCAAGGAAATGGATGCATCGTTTGCTGATCATGGTTATGTGGTATCAAGAAGAACCAACTCCATTGGACCTCTCGAGCTTTGCGTTGTCAAGGTAGGGACTTTCAAGAAGATCTTGGACTACTTCATAGGCAATGGGTCAGCATTGAGCCAGTTCAAGACTCCTAGGTGCACTAGCAACCAAGGACTATTGAAAATTCTCAATGGTAGCACCATTAAGAGGTTCTTCAGCACTGCTTATGGTTAACAATATAATTCCAATAATTTTTGTTTGTTTTCATAGTCCTAATTTGTAACCCGGATTTAATTATTTTATTTTCAGAGATTAAATTGCTAAATAAAGTTAAAAAAATATTTTTATATTATTTTCTAACAACCATTAATCACTTTTTTTTTGGTTGATTCAATTTTAGAAAAAAAAATCATCACAGAGGTGACAATCAACCCATCATAATTTTATCATTATCTTATGAATTTTTTTTTAAGATTTGAGTGACGAGAAATAACATGATGTTTCAGGATAAAAATATAAAATAAAATAATATTTTTCATATTATATTTTAAACATTAGCTCTTTTGTTAAGGACTATGAACATAAATTTTCTTTATATAAGTCTAATCGCCCAAGGACATCTTATTAAATTTTTAAGAGTTATTTTTTCAGTTTTTCAATTCGGTATAGAACCTTTCTTTCTTTTCTCTCTCTTTTCTTTGTCTATGTACACAAATCTTAATCATTTTCTCTAGTAATTTATCCTTTAAATGTATCTTACCAACACACCGCAGAAAAGGAACATTCAAACTCAAACCCTTAACAATAACTATTATATACAACAATGTGCCTTAATTGTTTTTTTCTAATAAACAAATGTATTCTAAGACTAATTAAGGACCGTGATCTCATAACGATAGAGATGTCAATTTAAGGTGGTGTCCCAAGCCTTATCATGTTTGCAAAAACAAACGTTGTAAGGATTTTGGTTTAATTTCAATTTACCTTGATATTTAGAGCGAATCCATTTTCTTCTTGAGATTTCAATTATATATGTCAATGTTCTCCTTCAAGTTACTCAAAGTAAGAGAGAAAAATGTAATGTTCTCCTTCAAGTTACTCAAAGTAAGAGAGAAAAATGTCTTTCTAATCTCTAAACTCTTGAGATTTGACCAGAAACCCTTTATTTTGATTGTTTATATTTAAAAAAGGAATATAACAGTTTATTTATATATAAAATAATAATAAACAATTTTTATATATAACAGTTTATATATATATATATAATCAAAATAAACAATATTTTTATCCCTTTTCTAAAAATCTGAAACCAGTAACGCAAATGTCACCAAAGAATCCTTTAATTTTTTTTCTTCATTATTCAAGAACTCCCACCTCTTCTCTTTTGATATTTAAACACGATACCTTCTAATAAAAATTTCAAACATCAACAATTGGGATGTTGGTGTGAGCCACAATTAAATTTAACTTAGTAATTCTAAATATTATAAAATAACATAAATTATATTATAAAATATTTTTTAATAGCTTATATTTTAGGTTAAAATAATTTTTTAACATGAATTCAAAGTTTTATTAATCAAACAATTCACAAGTTTGAATTTTATTATTTTTATTTTATTTGATAGAAATTACATGTTGTAAAGAAATGTAAACATTTGTAAATTTCAAATTTAAAAACCTATTTATTTTAAAAAATAATTATAAAATTATATTTTAAAGGATCACTTAACAGTTTAAAGCTTATAAGGTAGATGGTTATGCTCTCTCTATCTCTAGGTTCTGGTTCATATTTAACAGTTGAGATTTCCAGAGATATCGCCATTTGAAAGCTTAGATAACAACTTGACAATCACTTATTTGAACCGCAGACTGCAGATTTTACTTTGATAGAAACCTAGCTCCCAAACAGGGGAGGACATGTTCTCCAATCAAAATTACAGTCAAATAACCACTGCCACACCTCCCCATATAAGAGAACAGTCTCCATCACTGCTCGTCCTTGACAATGAAACAACAGGAGGGGGAGGGCTGCTAATTCTACGATTTCTGTAATTTTGGACCTATTACAAGGTCATCGTGGAATGAAAAACCGCACGTTTTGTAAGAAAAGGGGGAGGTGGGGAGCTTCCCCCTTGTTTGAAAAGATGTGTGTCCTCAACCATTTCCATATATGTCATGAATCAAGGGAATTGTTCAAAATCAAGTGTGTGTTTATAAACATAAAAGCAGAGTCCAAATATATTACTGATATAGTTTAATACATCATATATTATTCTTTCGAAATTCATGTCTAGCTCTCTGAATTTGCAAATCAGCCCTTCAAGTTATTGTTCGTTTGATTTAACCTCTTTTTTCTTTTTATTTATTTTATTTTAATTGATATTTCAATTTTGATTTAGTTTTTAATTTCATATCCCCTTAATTTTTTAATCTATCAAAGAGAGAAAATGGATTCATCTCAAATCTCAAGTGGTGAATTGAAACTAAGCTAAAATCTTTTCCATTGCCATTTGCATGCCATAATATAATTTTTTAATTAATATAAGTATTTAGATAAATTTAAACATATCTCAGTTAATTTTACAAAACCTTCAGTGGCTTCAAAATAACTCAAACCTGTAATCATTGCAAAATAAACTCGACCGCTTCTCCATGCAACTTGCTGCACAGAAGGAGGGCAGCAGTGAGTTGTACCATGTGCATGTCCTTGTTATACCATGACAATTATAAGCCCCCTGCTGTCTGTACGAGAAGTTTGAATTCTCAACGTATAAAAGTGGGCGTTCCTATTTATGAATCCCGGGCCTACTCCACAGACTGAGTTTCATATACATACATACATACATACATACATATAAAGAGAGAGATGATGTGACTTGTTCAAAAACCCTTACATTGTAAATAAATAATATTATTCTGATTTTTTTTTTAAAATCAGTTAATCCACCTGAACTCGAGCTAAATTTAATTAAAAAAATGCAAGAAAATTATTGTATATATACCTTGGTTTATCGTGATTATAATTTTATAATTAAAATTATTGAGGGCATCTTGGTTTTTTTATTTTTTTACAATAATATTACATTATTGCCCTTAAAAGCATAAAACATTTACCTATGGTCTCAGAATTTTTTTGATAATTCATATTTTTTACTACAATATAATAATTCTCTTATTATTAAAATTAAATTTTTAAAAGCTTGACTATAAATAGTTGTTTATCATTCTATCACGGTACTTTCATAATATTTTTTTGATTCTAGAAGCAATATGATATTTTTATAAATATTAAAAAATTTCATATAATATTTTTAATTAGAAATTTACATTAGATAAATAGTCGAGAGTTAAGAAATTTCAAAATTTACTTATTTAGCCAAATTTAATTACATTGCCAAAAAAAAATTTCTCTACTCTTGAGAATTTGTATATATTTAAGAAAATTTGTACATGCAACGAGAGTTCTCATCGTACATATGGACGGAGATGCACGGGCCATTGCACTAGTAACTATAAAGGCGTGAAGAGATGGGCATCAATTTAACATCACTGTTTACCTTGCCCTTCTTCTCATATGGCAAAGCTTGGTTCCTTTTTTTTTTTAACCTTTTATTTTTCTATAGCAACTTTAAATAATTGGTTTCGATGGTGAGAAAAAAATCAGTCAATTTAAACCTCTCATGTTTAAGTACTATTAATCACTTGATAAAGTGGCATATATTTATAAATATGGTCGATTAATCCTTTCATTTCAGTATTAATTTATAATTCCATGTTATTTTTATTTTATGTTCAGCACATGAGTGACTAGGGCATGCTATTTAAGCTATTGTTTTGCAATTTGAAACCGATCATCTTTTCAATAGATTAGTTTTTTCTATAATTTATTGCTATTTTTTTTTCAAGACTTTGAGTTAATAAGTTCCTGTTTGATATTGTATTTCAAGCAGGATTGGATAAATTTTGAATTTTTTATTTAAATTTTTTTAATATTTTTAGATTATTTTGATTATTAATATCAAAAATAATTTTTAAAACTAAAAAATTATTATTTTGATATAATTCTAAATGAAAAAACATTTTAAAAAACAATTATTATTATTATACTCCTAAAATCCCCTAAATCTCGTTCCTTTGTCATACATTGTTTCAAGTTATGGTTTTAATTTTATCTTTTTATTGTTTAAATAAAAAATTTATAGCAAAAAAATATTTTTTTATTTCTTTTTCTAAAATCTCGAAACAAGCCGCAAACGTCACCAAAGAATCCTTTGGTTTTTCTTCATTATTCAAGAACTCTCAACTCTTCCATCTTGAAATTTAAACATGGTACCTTGTAATAAAAATCTCAGCAATGTTCTTGCGAATCACAATTAAATTTAACTTGGTACTACGAAGTACTATATATTATGAAATGTCATTGTTGTTATGGTGTCGACTTTACAATGTTGTGGTTCATATTAATAGTGGGGATTCCCAATATATATAAGCTTAGATAACAACTTGAAAATCACATTCTTGGACTACTGACGACAGAAACATAGAACGTGTTCAAATAACAACAGCCACACCTCCCCATATAAAAGAACATTTTCATGGCATCATTACTTGTCCTTGACGATGAAACAGCAGGAGAAGGAGGGCTGTTAACTCTTCGATTTCTGTAAATTTGGACCTATTACAAGGTCATTGTGGAATGAAAAACCGCACGTTTTGTGTTAAAAAAAAATGGGGAAAAGGGGTTGCCCACTTGTTTGAAAGATGTGCTTGTTCTTAGCCATTTCCATATATGTAATGAATTAAGGGAATTATTCAATATCAAATATGTGTTTTATTAATAGGTGAGTATTTAAAAAAAATAAAAATAGGATGGATATTTATATCCAATATGAAAACTAGCATTTTGCTCTGTGAATGGAACTAAATAACTCTGATTTTCTATTGTGAACTATTTCGATTAATGATATTAAATATTTTTTTAAATTATTGTTCTTATAATAATTGAGATTTTATAGAAAATTCACTGTAAAAAAAACTTGGTTAACCAGAAAAAAAAAATTATATACATAGGCAAGAGAAAGAGGAGAGGGAAAGGAAATACACTTTTGAAGAAAAAAATAAAATAAAAATTAAAGTATAATTTTAAAGGACATATACTTTTTAAAGCTATTTAAAAAAAAATCTCAACCTAAATGTAATTTTCAAAGTATTATAAGTAGAGTACTAATATATTACTAATATAGTTTAATCCGTTATGAAATATTAAAAAAATTATATAACTCTCTTGATAATATATTGATAATACATAATTTATATATACATAGATAAAAAAAAACCAAAGGTTCAGTGTCAACCATGTTGACTTGGTTTATCTAATTCTTCTCAACTTATTTTTTATATATTTTTTAAGTTATTTAGAGCACATATAAATTTTTTATGTGTATAATTTTTATATACACATTATTTTTTATATATAAAATAGATATTATTTTCTATATTAATAAGATACTAGACACAATAATAATACGTCAACCACCAGCCACCAGGTAAACATGACTCCCTAATGATTTCTTTCATATGTAAAAAGCATGAATGCACAAAGCACCATTGTTTCTCTAGTGGATGAGCACCTCCACAACCAAGATCCAGCACTAGTTTTTTTACCACTGATATGATATCCTTCTCCATTAATAAATCCCAATGCCTAGTTGTCTAAATACATTTATTCACTGGACAAACAAATCAGAGCAGAGTCAGGCCTAGGAACCAGGACCACTCTTGCCACACAAGGCATTCACCCCCATGAAAATCAGCCTCCACACATTGAAAGACAATTAGGGCTACACCCTTGAAAATCTAGATATTTATTCTCTATCTTTCATTTTATTTTATTTTTTTAATTTCACCCTTCTCATAAATTTATTGATTTAAGTATTGAAGGGAACCTGTTCTTTTCAAGCAAATCATATAGCTACCAATAAAGCTCATCAATTAGTAGCTAGCCTAATCACAACATCCACCAACCTGATCATCATGAAAACTCATCACATATATATAAATCAATTAATCAAAAAACTTTATTAGATAAATTTATGTTAACTTACTATTCATATGCAACTCGAATTTCGAACTTGGTGCTTATGTGAAAAATCCTACCCCTTGTAAAACAGGCTGGCTATAATGCATAGGATCACATGATTTAATATATATATATATATATATTATTTGGAGCATTTTTTAAAAAATAATATTAGTGACTGTAGACGTTGAAAGTAGTTCACTCTAAAAAAATATAACAGTTTTTTCATATAAAAAAATCAAAATAAACAATTTTTTTATTCCTTTTCTAAAAATCTGAAACCAGAAACGCAAATGTCACCAAAGAATCCTTTTAAAAAAAAAAATTCTTCATTATTCAAGAACTCCCACCTCTTCTCTTTTGAAATTTAAACACGAATATCTTCTAATAAAAATTTAAAACTTCAACAATTGGGATGTTCTTGTGAAACATAATTGTTAAAATATAATATAAATTATATTTTTAATATTTTATATTTCAAGTTAAAATAATTCTTTAACATAAATTTGAAGTTTTATTAATTAAACAGTCATGAATTTAAATTATATTATTTTTATTTTATTTGATAGAAATTAAATATAAAATAATATAAGCATGTATAAATTTTAAATAAAAAAAATATTTAAAAAAATAATTAGAAAATAATGTAAAATGTCCAAGGAGAACGTCACTTAATAGATTAGAAGTTGAGATGGTTATCCTCTATATCTAGGTTCTGGTTCATATTAACAGTTGGGATCTCCAGAGATATAGCCATTTGAAAGCTTAGATACCAACTTGACAATCACTTATTTGTACTACTGACTGCAGATTTTTCTTTGATAGAAACCTAGCTCCCAAACAGGGAGGGACATGTTCTACAATCAAAATTACAGTCAAATAACCACTGCCACACCTCCCCCGTATAAGAGAAATGGCTCCATCACCACTCGTCCTTGACAATGAAACAACAAGAGAGGGAGGGCTGCTAATTCTACGATTTCTGTAATTTTGGACCTATTACAAGGTTATCGTGGAATGAAAAACCGTACGTTTTATAATGCGTAGGATCCTGTATGTGTTGAAGTGTTTCTCTATTTTAACATGGACGATTAGCACAATGCATGGAATCATGTAGGTCAAATGAATGGCGTAGATATATGCGTAGGGAACCTTTCACCGGAAAAGCCAGATTGTTTCAGAATGCAGAGTTCAGGGGGACTGGCAGAAATGGTACTGAACTGCAGCAAAGAAAAACAAACATATCTGCTGGTCCAGCCCTCAATTTTTGAAATCAGAAAGCCAATTATTTGGGCATTGGTGCGGTATCCGGTGGCTTTCATATTTACTGAACATGCCCCTATGACAACCGGCTCATGCCCAGTTCTACTCTGATGCCTAGAGGAGCTGCCTTATTCCCTATTAAATACGTGCCTGATGTGTTTCTCTGCGTGTAAAGATGCTTAAGGGCATGAACATTTTACTTTTAACTTCCAAAACTACAGCGAAATTCACGAATGAAACCAAGTGAATGAGAGAGGTAGTTCTTCTTCTAAATACCATCAACTGAATTACAAGCAGAATTATATCTGAAGTTTTTGTTCCTGACAGTTGAAAGGTGAAGAGATTTGAACTCTCGTTCAGATCCTTGATCACAACATCAATTCCTTAAACAATGTGAAGTGTTTTTGATATCATATATAAATAACAAAATATTTATATTTCGACAAATTACATGAATCTTACAAATTTATATTTCAATAAAATTAATTAATTGATTAATAATTAATGTATTAAGGGTCAGATATCAGATCGATCCTGTGTTTCACCGGATTTTGAAAAAACAAAACAAAGAAATTGTCGTGAGGGAGATTCTCTCATGTTCCCCTTTGGGTTTTACGAGAGATTTTTATTCTACTACAAAGAACCCTTCATGTCAACAATCGATGGCGACGATGGCGACCACGACAAGAAAACAGAAGAAATTCTTTTTTTATAAATTAGTGCTATTTAATATCAATACGTTCTTTGCTTCTTTCATCTTTACAAGAGAAGACTCCATCGTTGGTGTAAAAGCAAGCCCCTTCGAAGTATCTGCCAACATGCACCAAACCCTCATGCTTTACTGTATCTTGAAAAGGGTCTTCAATTTAAGAACCAGCTTCCAATCTTCCATAGACAGATCATCCTGTGCATAAAAAAAAATATTAGCAATTACAGTTGATATTAGCATTCAATGAAATGTAAACTGTATCCAGAATTGAATAAAACCTACCCGATAATAAGCTTTAAGAACATCGATTGACCTCCTTGAAATGTGGCTGACTAGCTGATCATCATTGTCGAAATGCCTGCCATGCATTTTTTGCTGCTCCTCCGGATTGGTGCCTACGATCTTCAATATCACCAAAGAGCAACAAATAAGACCAACTCGGACAGTATGGAGAAATTTCAAGGAAAGATACCTAAAACAGAGATTGAATCTGTAGTTTGATAGAGTTTTTCTAGTACCCCTTCTTCATAACCATCCAACTGTTACTGCTGCCATGGTTCTAATCTCTTTTTCTTTTGGACTATACATGCTTTCAATTTTTAAAATCAAAGGATAAAGGTGAGACCTTTCACTCATTGATTTAACAAAACTAAAATATAGAATTTCCATTACCACAATTATGCTGCAAACTAGTAATTAATTTAAATCAATCAACAACAATGTGCCATAACTTTAAAGTCACCTTCTGGCCTTTCTTTTCATGATCCACCGCTTTCTCGCTAAACCGAATGGAAGCAATCCGACCAATGTTAGTGAAGTCTTTTTGTAGAACACATACTGGAGTCCCAACCTATGCAAATGGGCACACAGTTTCAGAGGACAGTAAAGCATGTGAATACTAATGGAACTAAGAAGATGTATGTTGACATGGCCAAATTTATAGTTTATGTAAAAAATTTGTAGAAGCATACAGTAGGCTTCACCCACATACATCTCTAAACAAGGTTACTATGCGATGAATCATAATGATTATTACAACTATCAGCTTTGATCTTTGAAATTATTGCATGCGTAACATCCAAAAGAAAATGTTCACACCATCCTTGCATTCTGTATATCCTCCAGAAACCTTGTTGGTTCATTGTACAACTAGGAAACCAAGAACTGCGAAAAACATATGTACTGAAACATTCAAACAGCAGAGTTGCATATTTCAATGTCTCAGTTAGCTCTGTTCATGAAATACGAGACCAGTAACTCACCAATGTATTCATGGATGAAATAGTGGAAACAAAACAAAATGCCTTAGAATATAGTTTTACCTTGAGTATGCCCTCAAGAACATCAACCCCCAAGACGATTGGAACTTTCTTGTTGAAAATGCACTCTGGTATTATCTCAAGAACACAGGGGAAAATGGCTTCAACAGCAGCTTCCCTCTTCCTTTCCTCCTTCAGATTCTGAATGTAAGCCTTGAATTCTTTAGAAATGCAATAAATGGTATCCTCTTTGAAAATCTTCACTCCTAGTTTATCTGCAAGTTCCCCAGCCTCAGGTGTCACTTCAACACCAAATGCCAAAATGTTAGCATGCTCCTTATTCTTCTCAAGCATTACACTGGCCTTCATGACATCCTTTTTATGTACTGGGCCAATGCCTATACCACTAACAGGAATGCTTGGTTCCAGGGACTTCAAGAAGTCCAGCAACGCTTCCAGGGAGCCAAGGGAAGATGCTTGTACACAAACTCCGTCACCACTTCTATCAATCCGACTCGTGACTGACTTCATGTCTTGCATTGCAGATTCCTTGACCTCTTCCAAATCATCATCACGCCGGACCACATAGAGACTAGTGTTAGGTGATCCAAACATTCAAACACACACAAATTTACGTGGTTCGGCAACTTGCCTACTCCACGGAGCTACTGGTTTGTATTAATCAAGCTCAAAAGCAATACAAACAAGAAAACAAGGAGGAGGAGAAAACTTCTCAACTCAACTCAACTCTCACCCTTAGCTCTCTCTCTGTGTTTCTCTCTATTTCGTGCTCTATCTCAGCTATCAATGCACATCTATTTATAGCTGATGAGGGAGATGATTGTTCAACAATGGTGGGCAAGTTAGGCACCTACCATTTGACTATGACTTCAACCATGGCTGCCACCAACCATGGCTGCCACCAACCATGGCTGCCACCGTCCATTTGTTTCCACACACATAACAACTAGTTCCAGCAATAGCATGTTCAAGGCCCTGAATAAAATAACAATGCAAGAAAGAAACCAAGAAAATTTATTACCAGGAGTTAACAATATTTACGAACTCTGTAGAGGCATGTGCTATGTATGTGCACAGCATAAACTAATCTTTATTGCTATGTTTGCGAATTACAATCACCTGTCCACTGATCTTGATACCCTGTGCAGCCTTGATTTCCTTATGGTGCAGATATGTCCCCTGAAAGTGGAAAAAAAAACCATAAAGAAAAACATGGGGTTGGTATCTAATCTACTAACACTTTTACTCATTCACAGAAAAGTAGAATCCAATAAAACAAATGTATTTGAGAGGAGGGGTTGCTGCTCTGAAATCTGAGAAATTGTGGTAGAAATGGCCGCTAAACACAGAGGTGAAATTGAGAAATTTTGACACACACCATATCAAAAGATGGGTTAAGCCCAAATCAATCCCTGATCACGCATATTATATATATGAACGAAGTATGGAGAGAAAATAAAAGGAGGTAAAAAAAGCGAAACCACACCTTAACCCGGAGTTCCTGCATTGGGTGAGGCGTCAGCAGAGCTCGAATTGTAGTAACAATGGGACCCTGTGAAGCAAAATAAATTATCAACAACTCAGAAACTAGCAGGTCAACAAATCTTCAGGAAAAGGGAAGTTTTGAGCTTGCCTGTAAGCTGCAAAACACAATTTGAACGCCTTCATGGAGCACACCATTAATCAGCACAACATCAATTGTTGTTCCATGGCCTTTAGTAACCTTGATCTCCAATACCGTACACTGGAAAATGTACCGAATTGCAATCAGATATGTGTGTTATCTTAAAGCATTCTGCGTGTTAATATATAGTAAAAAATAAAACTTGCCTGCACTTCTTTTCTGAACGTGAGTTTCTCAACCATAGTTTTCTGAGACCATTGGATCAGTAGTAACAACAAATCAGGAATGCCTTCTCCACTAAAACATATAGAAAACCAAAGCATTAGCACAATGAATGCAAGGGAAAAAACATGGTAGATTTTAAAGCCAGTGAGGCTCAGCCTAGTAATGCGATGGAAAACTAGGAAATCTAGGGCTTACCTAATCGCACTTGTAGGTACGATGTTAAAAGTTTCTCTCATGTCCTTGTTTTTATAGTACAATTCAGTGTTTAATCCTTGCTCCTTCAACTGCGTTACGACCTGGGATTCAGGAGAAAAGGAAAACATTTAAAGAAAGGAACATGATGATAAAAACTCTTCGAAGGAAGCAAGAAAATTAGGTGAACTCTATGAGCCTCCTGTCGAATTCATTTTGCACATCTTTTGACTGTTGCTTTAATGCCTTCCTAATAGGTGCATTAGGTTGTGTTGTCCATCCATAGAGTCTGTCGATCTGAAAAATTGAAAAGATAAAGAAATAGAATCTAGAATCAATCGAAGGGAAGATTACAGCACTATCCCTATATCAAGTTGAAAAAAGAAGAAGAAACAAACCTTATTTAATGCAACAATGAACTCCGTGTTCCTCTTCCTCAAAAGATTGAGTGATTCTATGGTTTGCGGCTCCAAGCCATGCATTATGTTAACAACCAGAATGGCAATGTCGCATAAACCTGAACCGTGTGACCGTAGATTGGTGAAAGATTCATGGCCAGGGGTATCAATAACTAGCAGACCAGGAACATTTAACCTTGCATCAGCTTTCAATTCCTTAGTCCTGTCTCGTATGTTCTCGACAGGAAAGAATGTTGCACCAATCTGTTGTGTGATACCCCGAGCCTCCCCTTCCTGAACATGGGTACCTCGAATATAATCCAACAGCTTGGTTTTGCCAGTATCGACATGGCCCATAACACAGCAAATTGGAGAGCGCAGGGTCTCTTCATCTTTATGAAGCATGACATCTGAAACTGCTCCTTTACCTTTCGCAGCAGCATCTTTCTTCCAGTGTTTGTCAGAAACTTCGACCTCAGCCTGACTTTTCTTATTTTCAACATCGTGAGAGTCCATTGGTTGTGATGTAACAGGTTTTCTCACTGCAATTGCAGGCTGTGCAGCTGCAGGAGGGGCTGCAATTATACTAAAAGAATGAGAGGAAAAAAATTGATTAGCAATCACAAACAAAAGCAAATAGTAAAATGAGAACATACAACTTACAATCCAACAGGAAAATCAAGCAAAAACTAATTCTAATGCACTGCGAGAGGCTGGAGCAGGACCTTTTGTTTCCTTCTTCAAGACAGGTTCAGGCTCAGAATCCTCATCATCATCAAATGCACCCTTAGCATTGAGATTTACATCATCCCAGCTCTTGGCATCCCACTCCTCATCATCGTCATCTTCCTCCATTCCATCCTCCACAAGTTCATTAGCAACTTCTGTTTTCTCTTCCTCCACTGGCTCAAACTTCTCTATTTCTAAGGATTGCACCTCGTGGACTTCTTCCTGCTCCTCTTCCTCTTTTTCCTTAGCTTCTACAGGTTCCTCTATCCTGAAACCATTTTCTTGATAGCGAACTGGTCTTGACCTCCTAGTCTGGTACCTAGGTTGTCTTGTAGGCCCACCATCTCTTTCTGCATTAGGGACGGTAACAGTTGCATTAGCAAGAATTTGATACCTCATAGCCTCTAGTCGCCGTTGTTCTTCCTTCTGCTTCCCTGTTAGAAGCTTGCCTTCCTGTTTCTTCTTCAAGAGTCTCTCCTTTTCCCTTTCCTTCTTCCTACGCCTTCGCCTTTCCTCGTCTTCCTTCCTCCTGCTATCCTCTTCCTCCCTCGCCTTTCTTTCCTCCATTTCTTTTCGCCTAGCAAGTGCCTCTTGCATCTCTCTAACATGTTTTGGAAGCTTCTTCTCAGCACCTTTACCCTTTGCATCAGTCTTTTTTGGCTCAATTGTTTCAGCTTTTGCTTCTTCCAGTCTTTCTTCCTTTGCTGCTGCCTTCTTCTCTTTCTCCTTCTCTTTCTTCTTCTTCTTCCTCTTCTTTGCAGCAGCAGACTCTTCTTTTTCATCTTCACCCTCCTTCTCAGCCATAGAATCTGGCATTGAAACTGGTCGAGGCTGAAGATTGGGTTTCTCCTCTTGCGGAGGTGGTGCCAAGGATTTTGAAGTTGGTAGCGCGTCACCAAGCTCCTCAAGAATCTTATTCAAATCATCCTCTTCTTGAGCATCCCTTGCACTCTTACTCTTCTTCTTCTTCTTCTTCTTCTTCTCCTGCTTCAAAGTTTCTTCCACCTGATCTTCACTCTTCTCATCAAGCAATGCTGCACTTAACTTATTATTAACAGTCTTTTTGTTAGACTTGGATGAAAATCTCCCAGCAACCTTCTTACCACCCTTTGACGACTTCTTCTTCTGCCCCGTAAATTCAGTGGCAGGCACGTCATCGTCATCATCCCTATCTTTATCCATCACCTGATCTCCATCATCGGTAGCATCAAATCCCGAAGCACTAAACACACTACCACCACCACCACCACTCTTCTTATTGCCCTTGCCCTTTTTCTTCCCTTTAAAACTCACAACCGGCTCATCCTCCTCCTCCCGGCCACTATCTTTCTCACCAGTCAACTTCGATATCTCCTCATCATCACCATCATTATCATCCTCATCAGCACCTCCCAATAACCCAAAATTCGACCAATTAAAACCAGTATTCCCACCAGAATCAATCTTCCTCTCTTTCAACTTCTTTTTCACAGCAACAAGCACAACTCCCGGCACCTGCTCATCCTCCCCATCCTCTCCCTCATGATTCCCCTTCTTCTCCGACAACTCAGTACCACTCGAATACTGATCATCATTACCAATCACCAACCCCTTCTTCCTTGACTTCCCTCCACCACCCAAAGCCGCGTTCTCATCATCACGCCCGGATGCCTTCTTTCCAGCCATCAATATTTTGACAAGCCAACTTCCTTCTATAACAAAAATAAATACACCCGATTCTTCTCCTCCTATAATTTCGGAATAAATTAAAACAAATAATCAGAATATTAAAAAAAATTGTGATTAGGGCGGGAGAGAGGGCTTACTTAAGACAATGATGTTGTTGTAGTTAACTACTTATATAGGATTGTGCATGCAGCGGACGTTGTTGTTGTAGCCGACTGTGTTACTCCTCCTTTATAGGGATGTATTTGGAATGGGCTGGGCTGCAAAATATTGAACACTGTTGTTTTTTTTATAAGGTCTCAACAGCCTTGTTGGATTTTTGAAAATCTTAAACTAATTATTAAAATCTAAACTCACAAGTACATGAATCTTTCAAGTTTTTATTGCTTATCACACATTTAAGTTCTTTATATATTTTTTTTATATTTGTGGAGACTAATAAGGATTCTAATGTATATTTAATTCTAATTAATTAATTTAACACAAATCCGTCTAGATTAAGGATTACTGGATTCTAACTCATATCTCTGATGGAAGGTGGCTTAAACTCAATGTCGATGGCAGTTCGGTGGGTGATCAAGGTGCAGAAGGATTTGATTGTGCGAGCTGGCATGATGGTTTCTTATGTTGGAATTAATTTTGAAGTTTTTATTTAAAGTATCCTTTAGGTTTTTTAATTGTCTTCTAGATTTATGTATAAATATTCAAGAGATATTTATCTTCTAAGTTTCTTGAATTGTCCTAAATTAATATAAATATATCATTGAATTATTGTAACACGTTCGTCGGCTTGTCCACGTGGGATTTCGTTGGCTGAGGTGTATGACGGGGCACTTGACGAGTGGAAAGCATTGCCTGACATGAGCCCAATAAGGTGCAAATGTGTTGGGGTGACATGGCAAGGAAAGATCCATGTGGTTGGGGGATTTGCTGAGAAAGTAGTACATGGGTTCCATGGCACAAGTTGGAGCGGTGTTATGCTGAGGTGCACGACTCGGAGCATGACAGGTAGGATCTCGTAGTAAGGATGTGGCAATTAGATGTGCCACCTAATCAAATAGCAGCTCTTGAAGGAAACTTGTGTAGCTCCGGGGATTGCTTGAATGCTTGGAAAGGTCATATAGAATCATACGATGGAAAACTCAATATCTGGAATGCGGTTGGTGGTTCACGTTTGCAAACATAGCTCTCCCATGCATCTCCACGTTGGACACCACGGGGGAATCCGGCCGCCGTGCAAACGGCTGTATCTTACCGTGGCACCAATTATAACTCTCTTGTACTTCTTGGCAGGCTACCGGATGCATGCCAAGTGAGGATTCGACATCAATGTCGGTCGTGCACTTGTTCAACACATCAGCAAATGAAGACAGGTGGAGGAGCTTTGAACCTCTGGAAGAAGAGGGGGACAAGGAGCTTTAATCTAGACAGGCCTCATAAAACCTGCTCGTAGCATTATTATGGTGAGGCTGGGAAAAGATCATAGCTTACAAGTCAAGAATGAAATTAGATATAAAAACATCAATCATCAAGTCAATATCATATCAGGAGTTAAGCATAAATTTTGGAACGAGGAAAAGATGAATGGAAGATTGAACAAGGCGAAGAAAGGATCCATCATAATAATTAAACATATAGAATTTATTTGTTTATAGATTGGACTATAGTTGTAACTATTGATGTTCCTGTCATAATTAAATGAACCTCTCTTTTACTATCGAATAAGGATATTTCTCAAATCCATCTCGAGATTTCACTAGTTTAAGTATTTATCACGTAAACTTATGAATTATCAATCAATTCAAAATAATATTATTTTAATTTAAAAAAAAAAAACTTAAGATTTTCCCTCTATAATCTCATTTTTCTCTAGGAATTTCATCAAGTCAATAATATTGCAAGTTAATTTATTAAGTTATTTAAACTTAATCATATCATTATCTAAAATAATCAAAATTAAATTTTAAGTTATTAAATCCACCTTTCAACCTAAATTTAAAAAATATTAAAATAATAGTAAAGATTGTTTTTGAAAGTTTATTTTGTTTGAAATACTTTAAAATATTATTTTTTTATTTTATGAAATTTATATCTATCATCAACATATTAAAACAATTTAAAAATAAATTAATTAAAAATTTTAAAAAACAACAGTTGAACTGCACTCCCCAACGCAATCAACCGATGAGAATAACTGTGCAAATAGATACGCAATCCTATCGCAAGAGGAATGCACCGAGATTACCCAACAACAACCAGTAGTCTAGTATCTTTTACTTTCCAAACAACGTGGCCCCACCAAGTGGGCCTATCTTCCCAATGGAATGAACAGAAGTGGGCCCGATCTGATGAGTGCTGGAGGATCATTGAGCCCAATCCACAATTGCATCGTAATATCATCAAAAGAGAGAAAGCTGATGAAACTCCCTCAAGTCTCAGCAAAAGAAACCAATAAAAGGGTTCTTCACGTATGGCCCAAATTTGCCAAGCCTCACCAATCACTAACCCCTACACGCCATATTGCACGTGCCATAGGCCCTTGAGAGAAGTGACGGCCCTGATTCAAATGATTGTCCTGATCATCTCGATTCTTGGGAAGAATCAGGTTCTTACTGTTTCGCCACGTGTCATGCTGTGGGTCCATAGCTCTGTGATCTGTGACACGAGAGGCACGTGAAGCCTGGGACTTGTGTTATTATCCTGCAGTTACTGCAGGGACTTCAGCAGATAATAGCTTATCAAGGTTCGTAAATGTCGATTTTTTTTTATTTTTTATTTTGTTGTAAAGCCCAAATAAGGCCGAGGTTATATATAAATGAATGGACTAAAATTAATCTAAATTATTAATTGGAAATTTTTTAAAAATAAATTAAAACAATACCACTTAGGAAAAAAAAAAGTTAACATATCGAGCGTTAGGTTTTAAACATTTTTTTTTTATTTTTTTCAATCTTAATTGATTTAGGTTTCAAATCAATATGTCACAAGTCATCCTACCAGTTCGTTCTGGGACTAATAACATTATCATACGACATCATTTGGATCTTTTACCATACAAACATAGTTTGGTAAAACAAATTAAGAAAATAACATAAATTAAAAAAATATAAAAAAAATAACACAGTTTAAATGCAACGGACTATAAAAGTAGTAAGAAAATAATATAATTTGAATACAATAATTATTTTTTATTAAAAACAATAATTATTTCATAATTTATGTCTCATTCAAAATTACTAAACATATACAGAAATTAATCTAAAATTAATTTATTTATTTTAAATACACTTGATATTATTATAAAATCTTAACAAAACAAATTCAATGAAGACCACCAAACAAAATAGTAATCCATAAAAAATATATTCAAAATTAGTTCAAAATTAATTTAAGTTTATTTTCAAATTATACAAACTTATATTGTTTCCCTATAAATTTTACCAGTACTTGTTATTTTAAAAAAAAATCACATCATTTACATAAAATAAATCTAATTTGTTTACTAATTTTTTCAATTTATTTGAGGATATGATAGCAATTATGATTTAAAATATTTTTTATTTAAAAATATATCAAAATAATTTTTTAAAAAATAATTTTTAAATTTAGTATATGAAAACATATAAAAATATAAAAGAATTAATGAAATTTTTTTAAAAAAAATTAAGGTCTCCCTAATTTTAACCTGTTTATTTTCATTTTAGTTTTTTAAAAATATTTTTTTAAAAAAATAAAAAATTATTAATTTTAAATTAATATTTTTTTATATTTTTAGATATTAGAATATCACTCAAAACCAGACTCCTGTGATACAAAAAGCTCTTGTTCCCACCTTAGAAACTTTAGAAACTCACAGTTCTCTACTCTCTCTCTCTCTGTCCGTGATTTGTAGTAAAACATTACAACTTTGCTTTAGAAGCACGAGTCCATTGTTACTACCATAAAAGCCTTGATCTTTTTACTCATAAAGAACCCACCACTCTTTCTCATTCACTCCACTCTGCTACCTTCACTAGCTATATCCCCATTTCCATGCCTAACAAAGCAAGTGTTAAGACCTTATGACACCCTGAAAGAAGCAGGCAACTGGGTTTGCTTTGGCTTCTCTTTCTTTAATGAGAGACAAGAAGGTAGAGAAAGCTTGGATATTTTTGCTAGACATATATAATTGGTTGTAATGGGTGTGGAAGATAGTTGGGATACAGTAGTGTCACCACCAACAACAACATTGGTGCCTTTGAATTTAGAAAGGGATGATCATTGGAGACATTTTGATAATTCAGTGAATGCTGTCTCTTTTGGGTTTGTAGCTACTGCTATATTGATATCCATGTTCCTTGTTATGGCTATCTTTGAAAGGTTTTTAAGGCCAAGATCATTGTCTTCCTCTGCTGGTGCTAATGGCAGTTCTTCTTCTTCTTCTAATGATCTTGAAGCTCAAGTTGTTTTCCATGGCAAGCTTGATTTCCCTTCTCCAAAAGTACTCTTTCCCTCTCATTTCATTGGCTTATATTTTGGATGCAAGAACACAATTTGGTTGCATTTTTGTTTCTGTTTCTTGCTTTTGGTTTCTGGGTAAGGAAGCGATGGTGTTTACTATTTACTAAATTAATTTTTGTGGTGACAAAAGCAGCATTAATATCGATTTCCTTTTCTTGTTCTGCTTATGTCTTGAATGTTTATGGGATGTCCTGCAAAGTGTATTGAGTATACCTGCAAGGATGACTGTGACTGCTCCTTTTGCTTTCTTTCTGTTTGCAATGATAACTAATCTATGGCAGTTTGACTGGTATTATGCGAATTGAAATATTTGTATTTATGTGTTAAAAGCTTTTTCTCTTTTATGCTTTCTTAAATTTGTCTTTCTGAAATCACCTTTTGTCTTTGGTTTATTGTAGTAGTAAGTAGTAACCACTGAGATATCTATTTTTTACTGGCTTAGGCTCTCACATTATGTATATATCTACTTTGACAGTAATTAAGATGAAAAAGATTAAGTCTTTATGCATAGATTAAGTATCTGATTTTTCTTGTATCTTATTTCATCAGAACTTGAAATGAGTTCCTGATTGAAAGAATTCTATGTCACATGAGAGAAAGGCTGAAATCTGGGACCTGTTGATACGCATATACACCTTCCAATTGATTGCTCTATATTGGACTGCCCATGTTGGCATGTCCTTCAAGTTCTTGGTGATTGAATGATCCTTTTCAACTTTTGTTAACTGGAATTAACCCCTTCCACCGTTTGATTTTCAGTATGTAATTGCCCTTCCAATCATTTATTTAGTCTACCCGGTAAGTTTTCATTTTAATTTAACTTAATGTCAAGTAGTAAATTATCTTTAGCTCCTAGTGTTAATGAGCAGTTTTCTAAACCATGATTACGTATGTCACAAGTGATTTAAGACCATGATTAAAGATGATCATAGTGACAATTAAGCTTTAGCTAGTTGAAGTATTGTGGCTTAATTTGTGGACAGATCATACAAATTTGGAAGATTAGTGGGAATTATTTGGAGCTTCTGTACTTGGCTGCATTCTGTTAAATAATTCATCATTTGCACTAAAATATTACATTATGACGGCTCTTTAACGCAACCTCATTCGATTACGAACATCTTAGAATAATAGAAATTATTATCCTAATGCATCTTCATCGTCATTAAGAACTATAATATTATCACCTTCACACCTTTCTTAGTTATCATGTACAAAATATACGTTATTGCTTTCTGTGATCGTATGTTCAACACCGAGGATTTGATTAATTCAACAGTGTTTGTTGAGCCTTTTGTTAACTTAATTCTGTACAAAGCAGTCACCTTAGCCGGAATCTACTGCTATAGTTCTGTAATTTATGTGCAGCCGGTATTGTTGACATGGCTGGCTGTTTTTATTGTGATTAAGCTGTGTGCATTATATTATTGATTGATGTAGGTGTCCATTAAACAATCCGGTGCTCTTTCCGCGCGGTTAATTATGTTAAAAGCACACATGGGAAGAAAGCCATTAATTACATTGATGTGCTTATCTATTCTAGTTTATCAGGCCAGTGGGTCCATTATAGCTTTCCAGCATGTGATTTTTGTCTTTATTGCTTAACACCATTATAGTCTCTCTATGGACTATAAGATTGCTTGCTAAAGATTAAATCATGAAAGAAGAAATGTCCTGCTTTATTTACTCACAGAGAAGAACATAGGAAATGATGAGTGAAATTCTAATATGCATAGAGAGTTGTGTGAAGCAGTTGTTGGCAGATCTTAGAGATTAGGGCTGCCTGAAAACTCTCAATCAAAAACATTTATCATAGACAATCTCTCATTCCTGCCTCCCAAGGCTTGCCCTATGCAATAAATGCAACTAAACATGTCTACACACAATGGTCAAGTTTTTCATGTCTGAATTTGTTGATTAGCTTCAAGTAACTTGCAGCAGGCCAACAGCACCACCTGATGTGATGCTGTGTCTGAGAAAAGATGTCTTTTGAAACATTAACTGGTATCTATATTATGTGCCCATTGGTTTGCCATGTCTCATTGCTCCTTACCTTCCATAGTTAAGACATGCTAGGCCAGCTTTTCGTTTGTCTTGTTCAATTGGTAGTCCAATATATTGTCTTGGCATGGCTACCTAATTTTTTACCCTTCATATTTCAACATGTTTCAATGATTTCACATTTTTTCTACACTAGATGCTCGCAAATTGATTTGAAGTTGATTGAGGCCCTTGATTTATGGAAAAGAGGTGTGAAATCCGGAGACAGTGGAGATAAATGTAGGAGGTATCAGTGGTTGTTAAGAAATCATTCTACTCCACTATTTCATACCTTTATACTTGTATCTTAAGAATGATTAAAGTAAAACCCTTTTGTCTCTTTTTGCATGGCTTCATTTTTCAGCTTCTCTCTGCTTGAAATTTGTTCGAAAGTGTTTATGTTCATTAGTTGCCGAACCCGTTATACCTTCCATGGCTGGAAAATTCCTGTACACCTTGTTTACTGCATTAAAGTATGCCATGGAACTTGGAAATGATACCTTCCACTAATATCTTGTTTCGCTGTCCTAAGGATTGCAAAAATATGATGCCTGGATAGTTATTCTTGAGTTTTACACTGGTTATTAGTGCCAGCGAAATTCGCAGCAATTGTTGCTGGTGCTTATTCCATGTTTTCTTGGATAACTTGTTGTTTCATTATGCAGATGACAGTTTACGCGGAAGGGGTATCAGTCCTGATGCCCGGTGATGATGTTCCTACCTTCCTTGCACACCCAGCTCCTGCACCCTGCCGTCCGGAGCGCATCATGCAACCACTCCAGCAACATAGCCTGTGCCGCAGCTACACCTCAACCTCCACTTCAAGCTAAAAACCTAACATGAATTCAAAATAACTAACTAGAGCATGGGGGTTTTTTTTCTTCCAGTCATTGTCATCAACCAAATTTGATTTCAGCTGTGAACATTACTGATCATGAATTTGTGTACATTTGAATTCAATGAAGGTTGAATATATTTTTCGTCTAAATTTGAATTTTTTTAAATATTTTTAGGTAGTTTTCATATATTGATGTAAAAATTAAATTAAAAAAAATATATATATATATATATTATTTTAATATATTTTTAAATAAAAAAAAAACTTTAAACTCTCAAACATTTCAAAAGTTGGCTCTGCTTGTTTGTATCTAAATCAACACAGCCAGGTGTGCCACTCCTTTCTATCTCCTTGTTTTGTTTTGTTTATATTCGTATTAAAAATATTTTTTGATCAATTTATTCATGTTAAAACAAAGAGTTATTTTCCTACAATTTTTTTTGTTAAGGATGATTATTTTTAATTCAGTATAATTTTTATCAAAAAAATAATTAAAATTAATTTAAACTAAACGATTCTGATTAGATTTAATTATTTTGGAGAGCAAACTAGTTTAAATTGAACAGTTTAGTTTTTTTCCAGGTTAACTTAAGTTTTTTTATTTGGCTCGGGTTTTTTTTATTTTTTTGTATTTAATTTCAATTCAGTTTTTTTTATTTCAAACTTATAAAATTAAAATTAAACTGAATTGATTGGTTTTTTTAAATTCTAATCGGTTTTTTACATTTAATTTTTTAATTAATTTTTTATAGCTTTTTAATTTAATTAATTTTTTGATTTTTAACTTATGCTGACCTTTTATGGGATTGAATCCCAGATAAAAACTGGATTTGCTTGATTAGATTTTAAATCAATTGATTATCTTTATTCAAATGATGGATCAACATTAAAATTTAAAATAAAAATAAAAAATATTTTTTTAACTATGAATTATAAAATTCATAAATATCTGGTAGGATCGTGATCACTTCTAGCCTTCTGAACATTAAGTGAAAATACAAGGGAAGAGATCATCGTGCTGTCTGTACCTTCTCAAAACCACCACCTCTTTAATTGGTCACTTTTAATTGTTGATTGTCTTCCAAGAGATACTCCAATGGTTTAAATGCTGGACTTTAAAATTTTATTATAGCTCAGAAAATTCATAAAATTTTATTGCTTGTAATAAAATGGTAATATATTCAGAAGAGATGGAAGAGCTTTATGATTGTTATGTTCAGTTTAGTTCCAGTAAATGATTTAGAAAACTTACAATTCAAAATTTAATTTAAATTGAATATCAAGTTAAATATACTCAAATCTAAGATGTGCAGTGATTTGATTAACTTTACAGAACCTTCTAAAATGAATTGAAACAACATCAATGAATTTTTCTTTTCTAAAAAGTTTAATGATATTATTTGAATTTTATTTTATTTTTATGCGAGTACTCCGACCAAACCCCCGCCAGTTAGGGTCACCAAACGACGCAATTGCTCTAGCAAATGGCCTTGTGTACTCATTACATGGAAGAAAGATGCCAGATGCGGTCAGTCATGTCAGCAGCAGCAGCAGCCTTGAGCTATTAATTTCGTATTTCCTCTGGGTCCCAAGTCCCAATTCCAACTACTTTCCATATTTTCAAACTTTATCATGGAAGTATTGGATGCATGGTCCCAAAGAACAGACAATCAACTCTTGGTAGTCTTGAATATCTCCATTTCAAAAGAAACTATTCATGTTATCAGAAGAGAGATCATTCGAAGTTCCCAGAGAAAATTTCTTAAAAACCATAAAAATATTTGCTAGTTATTGTGGACCTGTTGTTTCTTTAGTTCTAGCCATTATGTCCATGGGATGCATCGCATCTAGCAAGAGGGGTAGTTAACCTGTTATGACTATCAAGTTATGTCAAATCAAAAATAAGGTAGAACAAGCTTTCATTAAGAATGTGATTGATGGCTATAAGATTCAGGTAATGGTGTTACACCATCGAGCTGTGAAGAAACTGACAAGGACTCGTGGTCGCCTGGTGGTTGTGACCGGTGTGCGCCCTATGGCGCAGCTAAATGAGCCAGTCCGGGAGCAATGCCCTACCAACCAGAGAGTGAGGGTCCCATTTTGCATCAAAATGGCCCTCCTTTTCTTATTCATGAATCTTTTTGTACATGCAGACTCTGTATAAAAATCAACTCAGAGAAGCACCAGCTTGGTTTCAGCCCACGAGATATACCAAATAATAAATGAAAAAAAAAGAAAGACGCGACAACGTTAGAGGTCTATTTTTCAAGGGTAGAATTTTAAGTTGATTTTATATATATATATATATATGAGAGCATATCATGTAATCATTTTTTGGATAATTTTCTTCATAGTAATCTATTTTCAAACTCAGATTCCAATCCAAATTTGCAATCCACCTTCTTACAAAATGATGCTGTTCTCCATTCTGCTCCAAGGGATTTTTTTGTATAAATAAACAACAAAATCTATAATTTATAGTAGAAAGCGATAGCGTTTATAGAAAGCAACCTTTAGAAAGAGAGGAGGGAATTTCTTAGGAACCTGTCAATTCAAGACTGGAGGTTTAATTGTTCTCTTCCAGAGCCAACCAATTCAGGCACAAACCAACAAGAGCAACCAAGTTAAAGGGTCTCCGGCATGGACATTGTTGGGGATTATAAGGATAATAGATTTGTGGCTAAAAAAATGCCAAGGAAAAAAAAATTGGGACTCGGGGTATTTCTTCATAATTTAAATAATATAAATAAATAAATATAATGATAATAAATTAATTAATAAAAAATTAATAGTAAAAAAAACTCGAACTAATATCACCTGAATTACTAAATAATCCAATATTTAACTATAAAAATTTAAAAAATTAAAAAAACATGAAATAAAATTCAAAGGCCACTTCCTATAAATTAAACAAGGATGTAATAATTTCATTGAAAGCAAAATAAAAATAAAAAAATTGTGGCTCAATTACTAGTAAATACAATATTAAAAGATAATTTTAAAAAAAATTGATCTAAGCATACTCAAATCAAGATGTAAAATATTTAACCGATTATGATGTTAAAGTGACCACATTTAAAGATAAACTAAATAAAATTATAAATTTTAATTATTAAACAATTTATTATTAAAAAATAAAAATAATAAAATTTAAATCATTTCAAGTTGATTTATAAAATCTATAACCATAATTACATAATTAGAATACCATAATAATAACAAAAGCAAAAGGACAAGACAATCAATATCAAATTCAAATACATTATGGTTCAAAAGCAATTTTATTATCACACTATTATAGTAAATAGCATTTGAGTTTTGGTGAAGAGTAATTTTCTTAAGTGATTTATTTTTTTTTTATGGTTAATTATATGATACTACGAATACAGAAAAACTAAAAAAATATTATTACCAGAATTGTCTAGGTAACCAACTTGAGATATTACCACGCAAAAAATCTGAAGCAACGGGTCAATAAAAAAAATCAAATAATTAATAATTCCGGCTTTAAACAAATCAAAAATTACCAAACCTTCGACCTTGTAGTGAACATGTTCATAAATAAATGATTGCTTAAAATATCTTTTTAGTAAATTTTAGATAGGTCACCGTCTCGAGACAATTTTGAGAACACAACAACCGGTCTACGTCTTTCGTTCCTATATATATATAATTTTATAGTATCCAACCAGGACAAGGCTTGAACTGTTGAAAGGGAAGATTGATTTGCAGGCTGGCGGGTTAAGGTATAATTTATTCTTTTTTTTAAAAAAATTATTTCTTTAAAATAATGTTGTTTTAGAAATTTAAAAAAATACTGTTTTGATTAAAAAAATAATTTTTAAATAAAATATAGGTCAAATCAGGTTTTGAGTGAGTAAAGTATTAGATGGACCTAGATTAAGCTAAATTTTATAATTATAAATAAAATATATAGATATATTTTTTTTTGTACGTGGAGACTATTTTTTATTAATTTTAGTTCTCTTAATTTGCTATTTTTTTAACATTTCGATGTCTCAAGGAAGTTTTTGTTTTAAATCATCAAGTACCTCCTCGTGTTGAGATTAAATTTGATATTCATGTTAGGATTGTGAAGATTTAAGCTTCATTTTATATTAAGAATTTAAATCCAATAAAAAGAAAATAATCAAGCTTAAGATCTCCAAGTCCAAGTCTTATTAAATATTTTTTAAAAAATTTAGATCGGTATCATTTTATGTCACTTGCAGAAGTATTCTATGACGTAGCCCGATGTTGATGCAATTAGAATTTTTAAAGGGTGACAGCATTTGTTTACTGTGCATAATACTCCTGATTTTATTAAAAATAAAAACATAAAATCAGGTGAGTAGTGATAAAAATTTAAAATTAAGAAATTTATTTATTTTCTAGTTTTATATATTATTAATATAATAATCATTAAAAAATTATATAATTTATAATTTTAAAATTTATAAAATTAATCGAAGTAAACATAAATTGACTTAAACATTTATGCTGATAAAAAAATAAAAACATGAAAATTAAGTAGTATAATCTCCTAGATTATAATCAATTTTTATAACTAAGAAATTACCAACCAGCAATTCTATAATCCCATTTTCATCAGGCTCGTGGAGGATGGATGCCAAGCACTTCATCTTCTATTAACAAAACAACCAGAATAGACAGGGTAAATTTCAGTGTTTATATAAGAAAAATGTCACGATGCTCAGAGTAAATTGTGGTATTTTACTAACTACTTCTTATTACTTAAAATAAAAAATATATAAAATTCATGGCTCATCAAAAATTATAAAAATATCATGGCTTGATAATTCTATTTTCTAGGTGTTTTTTTTATTTCTTTAGAGTGGATCGTAGCAAATAATTATAGAAATATTATTTTTTTATTTTTTAAATGACATAAAATTATTGGTTTGTATTAATAGTGAAATAATTTAATATTTTTAATCAAACCCTTTTATAGCATTGGAAGAATTAGGCTTGAAATTATTATAAAAATATAAAATTAAAAAATAAGGTGTTAAAATATAGAAAAACATAGAATATATGGCTCAACCGCTCTAGCAACAATTTTTATTTTGATCTAATTTTTATTTTTTACTTTTTCGGTCATCAAGCTAGATAGAAAGTGAAAAATTTGCTTGAAAACAGTAAAGAAAAAGAAAGTTGCGTGTTTAATTACTTTTTAATTTAACCTATATATAATTTTTATATATTTAAATTAAATAATTTTTTCTAGTGCAATAAAAATAAAACCCTGGTCTTCTTGTCTTTTATTTATTTGATTTGTTTAACAATAACAACACATAAAAGTTTAAATAGACTAGAAACTATTTTTTTATATTAAAAAATATTTTGGTATGTGTTTGTTTTCAAGGTAGTTTTTATAATTCGTGATTTAAAAAAAATAAATTTTAAAAAATATAATTAATTAAACTTAAATATATATTTAGTAAAAATTACAATTGAAATTCACATATAACTAAAAAAAATTGCAGTGAAAGAGTAGTTGGAGTTGTTTTTTAAAGTATTTTTTATTTGAAAATATATTTAAATAATATATTTTTAAAAAATTATTTTTAATATCAACACATTAAAATTGTTTGAAAACACAAAAAATATATTAATTTAAAATAAAAAATAAAAAAATTCAAATTATTTTCAAAAATATTTTTGAAACACATAAATAAATAGATAGGGTTTTATAAAATTCAATTAAAAAATATAAAAACTATTACATAAAAACTGAGTTTCAAGCTTAATTTTTTAATATACCTCACAATACAAAATACAATTTAACTTATTATCAAATAAATTTTACTGTATTTATTTGATCGAAAACACAAAAACAAGTGAAAATCAAATACAGCCTAAGACTCGGAATCATTTAAATAATTTGTCGGTGATAACGATTCAACTGGCCTGGTAGGCAGCCCAAGTACAGACTCCAAAACAATATCAGATTAAAAAAAACTAGTTAATTCATAGCTGGCATGGTTTAATTTCATTAAATAAATAATAATAATAATAATCCACCGTCCAATCCGATCAGTTAAAATCCAATATGGTTTTTAACTTTTTTTTTAAATAAAACAATATTATTTTTTTTACCAAGCTTTCAACCGAATCTATAACTTCAAAAGAAGCGCAGCGAATAAGAAATTCGAGTCATCATCCTCAATATGGTCGGTGACCGTGAGAGATTCTCGATGGATGGCAGCTTTGCCGCGAGGGCTCCAATTGGGATAAAGAGATAAAGACTGTTTGCCTTTTCCATTTATTTTTTAATATTTACTCCAATTGATCTCTCTTTCGATTTTTTTTCGAGACTTTCTTCGTTTTTGCCCGTTGAGAGGGGATAAAAAGGAGCAAAAAACTGCTTTTTCAAAAGCGGCCTCCGTTGCCTGGAATTTTCCCATGTGACGACAAACGGTGCCGTAACGGTCCTTAACCCCAGCTGTGGAAAAAGTAGACGGAATTCATCACTTGTAAGCTTGCATCGAGCTGTCACCCTCTCCCCTCGACCCACTCAATTTTTTGATTTGTTGAAAAGATGGAGATAATAAAATAAAATAAATATATTTTTAAACATAGTAATTTTTAATTTCAGAAAAAATATAAGATATAATGTTTTATTTATCTGTATTATCTTTGTTTTATCTATTTTAAAATAATAACCAAATATATTTTAAAAAAAACTTTGAGAAATAAAATCCAAAAAAAAGAGCAAAAATAGTAATTTAATATATATATATATATATATATATATAATTTGCTATAGATGATGGGTCTTGAATCTCCATTTGGTTTGAGTTTTAGTGTGGAAATTTTTTTTTGGTAAAACTTGCTTTTGAAGTTGGCTTTTTATATATTAAATTGATTATATTTTAAAATCACGCACCTAGCCATACTTTATTAAGAGTATAATTAATTTTTTTAAATAATTTTTCATATTAAAATATATATATATATTAATAATTTTTTTATTTAAAAAAATTATTTTTAATATTAGCACAACAAAATAATTTGAAAACACTAAAAATATATTAATTTAAAGTAATTAAAAAATAAAAAAAATAATTTTTTAAAAATATTTTTAAAACACTAAAATAAATATACTTAGATATAAAAAAAATGCACGTTTCATTTTACTTAAAAAAGAAAATTTATATTGGGAGTGAACAAAATTCAATCTCTTATGTTTCCATTCTAAAAAATAATTAATTATGTAATTGAATTGGCTGAAACTTTGGTCTCCTCTACGCATGCTTTTTTCCCTTTTTTTTCCAAACATCAAGAAATTATATTGATGTGCTTTATCCACTTACATTAGTCAATGATAATTACCCCACATCTCTCCTTTTTTATGTGCTTTGTCCAGGAATACCAAGGCAAGGAAGAAAATTGGTACCATCGGGTTGATGGCATGGACATGCTCCCTTGAATTATTTTTAGTTTGATTGCTATAGCTTCTGTAGTCTCATTTTGATGATGATACCACTCCCTTGTAAATTTGTTTCTGGTGTCATTTTCAGGGGGAAAAGTATGTATCGAAGAATGATTTTATCAATGTTTTAATTTGGGTTTTTGGAGTTATTCGATAAGCCGTGTGATTTCTATATTATTATTATTATTATTATTCTGTAGGATTCTAGCCCAAAAGAAAGTTGCGAGGAACTATTTTGTGGTTAATAAACCTGTTTGAAAGTATGTCATTTGTTTGAAATCTTGAATGAAAAGGAAAGAAAAAGAGATTTAGTCATGTTTGAAAATATGGTGCAAATTATGTTTTTTTTTTAAATTATTTTTTTATTAAAATTTAATATATTTAATATATTTTACATTGTTTTAATGTGATGATGTTAAAAATAATTTTTTTTAAAATAAAAAAAATTATTAACATATATTTTAATATAAAAAATTATTTAAAAAATAACCACGACTACAATACCAAATATATTTTTAATTTTTATATACAGAATTAATTAAATAATAGTTATTAAATTCAATGCTTAAAAAATTTCAATACTTAAATCTAACCTAGTACATATTTTAATTAAATTAGATAAAATATTGATATAGTAGCTTAGTCGACTCAGCTAGGTTTTTAATAATATGGTAAAATCTATTATAACGTGTAAATTAATATGATAACCGGGTGGTCCTAGCTTTTTTTATATGTGTTCTCTAATTATATTATGTTATGAAATCTCATCTGATTTAATGGATTAATTTACTGACTAGTCACTTTAGGATTTAAATTGGGGTTTTTTATATAAAAAATAGGAGAAGCTAATCTAAACAAGTATAATGGGTTTAATTTAAAACAAAAAAGTCTTTTCAAGACAAATTTTTTTCAAAGAAGAAATTGAAATAACTTGATCTTGAATTAATCTACCTAGTACGAGACCAAGATATTAAAACGGTACAAGTTTAATAACATTCTTCACAACAATGACTTGAACACAAACTCTTATTTCAATTTGTACAATGACCTAGAACCCAAAATAGAATGGAGACCTTGACTCTTCTTGTCTCTTGAATCCCAATGGATGTGCTCGTCCAGCAGAAAAACACAAATCACTATTCAAGTCTTTGTTAGAATGGATAGAATTGCAACGTAAGACTCGTGTCCAAATCAAACACAACATTCTAGATCAGGATTTACATACGAGGAAAGATACGTCAAGAGAAAAATGATGAAAGAAGGACTCTATCCTCGTGAATTATCAGCTCCATGCATCTTTCAATTAATTTAATTAGTGGATTCTAATAATACCTAGTGAGGTGTGCGCACACCAATACCTTTGTAAAACACGATTGAAATGTTGAATTGAAAAATGAAATAGAATGATGATTTGTTTCCATTAAAAAGCAAAAATGGCAAATCTTTCGGTCAATAAATTTAGCCTCTTGTTTAGAATTGCATCAAAGATTGGAGTTGCATCAATTTTATTTTTTATATTTTTAGATTGTTTTGATATATGATATTAAAAATAAAATAAATATTATTTTAATATATTTTTAAATAAATATTACTATAAAAAGCAACCACTGCTATAATTCTAAATACCCCTTCAATACATGATTCCACTGTTTTTTCTTTTTAATTACTTGGGTTAAGTAATTATTTTTTGAACAAGAATATAAATAGGATCATAACCATACCAGCACAATTTGGTCGGCTCAATGATTAAAATGGAATTTGGAGCAAAATATTTTCCATCCATTCATTGAGATATCTTTTTTAGATTAACGTGGATGTTCGGGTCAGCTTTCGCGCACCACGACTAATTTCACGGGCCCTAAAGTTAACGACCATTGAAGCCTCTAGTGGCCATCATATGAGCAACCAAGAACTCGAACCTAAAACCACAGAGGGAGCAAACCCCTTGATCCTAAGTCCTTGCCACTTGGTGGCCACCACCTAGATGGTTATATTGAGATATTTTTTATCTCGACAGAGATGGGAGAGAGAACCTATAAAGTAAAAATAAATAAATAAATAAAATACCATAGCTTTATGTATAGTGACAAATTTGGAATTGTATTTTTGTCATTTATTCTCAACATCCAAATCAATAAAGAATCTTACTGTGGAGCAAGTCTGCTAATATTAGTAATGCGTACATGTTAATTTAATGATTAGATCTAAATAAAATTTATTTTATATTTATATCTTAGTTTTTCCAATTAAATAATCTTTAATCTAACCATTTTTATTCTGTCACGAGACAATAATCTAGTAATATTATCTTGGATTACTCATTAAATCTGGATATTATTAGATATAATATATTTTTTTTCTTGTAATTTAAAGATTTAAAATAAATAAGGCCTTGCTAACAATTATCTGACCACGCATGTGACGCCCATAGGAACACTGGCGGCTAATACTGGCAATTACGACGCCACGTAATTTATCACCATCTTGGATATCTTGCCGTTGAGTGCGTCAAGACGCGCACTGGGAGGACGTGACAACACTGTCCACTAATATCATAGTATAAATTTCCCATAAAATGCACTCATCACTCTTTATTTTTTCTTTTAGGAAAATTTATTTTTATCGATTAAATTTTAATTAATTATTGAAATTAAATCCTTGATACTCCTCAATTGACTGAGATGTCATCATTCGAAGCAAGAAGGTTTAAGAGTTTATTAACAGCCTATTTAAGATTGTAATATTTTAAAATCTATTTTTAATATTAGAACATCAAGACAATCTTGAAATATAAAATAATTTAATTTAAAATTAAAAAATTTGAAAGAAATAAAAAAATAATTGCAAGTTCAGCATAAAAATTATCTTTCTAATCATTTTTTATCACATTCAAAGCTGCAAATTCAATTATCAAGATTTATATTCATGTAACCTAGTATACGGGTAGTATCTGCTCCTTTTTTTTTTCACTTGTCTGGGCCTCCTAACCCAAGAATTCAAGTATAGACTAGTTTTGATTTTAGAAAAAAAAATAATTTACTTGATCTAAAAATGATTCATGGCTTATCAATCCAGGTAAAATCTGGATGAAATCCAATTAAAAAAATTATTATTTTATTAATTTTTTTTAAAAAATTATTAAAAATAAACTCACAAAAAAAAATTATTAAGCATTATCTTAACCCCTGCTTTTAGAGCTAGGCCAGGGACAGGAGAGAAGGAAGTGGTGTCAATTCTCTTACAGCCAATGGAACCCTACCTATCTGGAGCCTAGTCACAGCTCTCCTAAAAATAGCCTCTCAAGTCTCAGCTATATTTTTGGGGATTTTCACTACAATCATGAGCGCCATCCGCACCTCCAAGCTCCATAAACCCCGTTCCACGCGCCATCATAGCGCGTAAAATATATTATCACCAAGCCAGGAACATCATTAATGGTGCGTTTGGTTCTTCTACTCTCGATTTCATCTTATTTGATCCCTATACTATTCTTTGTTTCAATATCACCCCTCTTTTGTTTATTTATGCAGTTATTTGATCATTTTGTGATCTTATGACTTAAGTACAATTGTATCGACAATTGGTTTAATATCATAGTAAATGTTTTTTTTTAAAATTATTTTTTATTTGAAAATATATTAAAATAATATTTTTTTAAAATAATTTTATTCTTGACACCAACTCAATCTAAAAATATAAAAAAGCAATTTTTTTTAAAGTTTTTTCAAATGTAAAAAGAAACATACTCTAAATCCGGGCATTAAGTACACTAGTTGCTTCCATAGAATAAATTTCAACAATTATTAACATAATCAAACAATTATTAAAATTATAATTTAATCTTCTTATATTAAAAATAACACATGGTCAATTGACAAATTCAATAAAAAAAATCATACAATAATCAAATAAAAAATAGTTACTAGATTTGGAATTACTTCCATTAAAAAAGTCACTAGACACACATTAAAGGATTTTAATTTAAAAAAAACATTTGTTTAACTTTAAAAGCAATTATATCAATTTTACTAACAATCATGATAAAAGTATAGATAAACAAACATTTAATTCAAATAACATTCAATTCAATGTCAATAAAGATATACCATAATTGCAATTTAAATTAAAATAAATGTAGTTAAGTATATATAATAGTAAATAATGTCACTATAATGTATATTTATCATAATGTTTTTTAATTATTTTTTAGACAAATTCCATAAAAAAATAATTTATTTGTAGTGCCCATAGAAAATAGAACTTGATCCTTTAATGAACATGAGAGGATCCAAATCCAAAAAAATGAAAATAGAGGGATGATATGAGAGCACAAAAAAATTCAGGTAAACTAAACTAAGAACTAAGAGCTAAGAACAAAATTTAAAGAAGACACACATGAACATGACTTGCACTTCTCAGACGCACAGATTGTTCACAGCTCTTCTGCACTCCTACTTGACTGGCTTGTGGTCTTAGAGAGAGAAAACACCGAAGGAAGCAAAAGAAAAAAAATCCCACCTCTCTTTTTCTCCACATTTTCTGCTCAAAACTCTCTTTCTTCAACTCTCTTTACTGTTCTTTACGGAAGTAAGTTCTTCTTCTTTTTTATTTGGATTTGGTTGCATAAAAAACTGTGATGTAATGTCTGCTTACGTCCACTTCTTGCTCTCTCCGTCTCTTAATTCTTTGAATCTTAGCACTTAAGTTTCTGCTCTACTTTTAGAAAGAGCTTCAAGAAAGTAAAAAATAAACTTTCTTTCATTTTTTACTGACAACTATTCGCTTTATTTAAGCTTGACATTTGTCAACTTCATGTTTTTTCTGCTCATTACTGGTTTTTTTGTATGTTTTTTGTTGTTGGGTTTTCATGCTTTGAGTTGTTGAGCTTTGATAAGATCACTAACTGTGTGTTTTTGTGGTTTTCCTTTGTGGGGTGTGGTTGTTTTTCGCAGATTGGAAAAGTGGTATAGAGAAAGAAGAGATAATTGAGTTTGGGAGATTCGATGGGAGTCAAGAGATCTGGTAGAAGAGAGTACTTGAATTTGGAGATCTATGGAAAAATTTTTACCGCGTTTGTTTTGATCTGCACAGCAAGAATTTCAGTTGGTGTTACTGATCCAAGTGATGGTAATTAAGCTTGACTTTGTTTTCTTTTGCTCTTTTTTTTCCCCGGTTTTCTTTCAGCTATTTGGTTTATGAGAAAATGTGGGATTCGAAAATAAAGTGAAGTTTTTAGTTATAATTAAAATGGTATATGCTATCAAACCAAGGTGGAAGAAGTGCTTTGATTGGTTTGGTAAACTTTCTGTCTTGCTTTAAGTTTAATTTTTCTCCAGAAACCAAATCACGATTACTGGTAATTAGTGTGCAGTTTGGAGCTGGAAATGAAGTATTTGTCACATTTGTGTGCGTGTGGATATAGTTGCTCGTTAATTTTGTTTTATAGTACTTGGAGCTTTGAATCTTATCACCGGCATTGTTTTGATTGAATTAGTTACTGCAATTAATAGCTTATACCTTTCTCTGGGATCTCCTGTACTGCCTGGGTGGGTCAGCATTGGGGGAGATCCGTGCGGTGAAGGGTGGCAAGGCGTTCTATGTAATGTTTCAGAAATACAATCCATGTATGGAACTCTGCTTTAGTCTCTTCATGTTAATTGCAATTTTTCAGTATGGATAATGTAAAGCTGTGTAATGATTTTTTTTTCTTTTAAAACTTGCTGTTTTACAGAGTTCTTAATGGTGCAAATTTGGGAGGAGAACTTGGTGATAACCTGGGAATGTTTGCTTCTATCAGATCAATGTAAGTGGTAGTCTCTCAATCTTTGGGAGCAGAACTTGTGCATATGTGCATAGGTGTTAACTTATGAACGATGTGGTTGCCTAATTGAAACTTCTGTCCTTCCACCCCCAAACATTTTTTAACCTATTCCTTTGATGCTTTTAGAATCATTTGTTTTGGTTTTTATTTGAAGTGTGAGGAACGGAAGGGGCATTTTACATGTGCCTTTGACTGTTACTGACTAGAAGAGGCATTGAAGATATTGCATGGGATTGTTTTACATGTACAGGTGCTTCTAGAATTTGAGCCGGGGTTGCTCCATTGCTTACTTGGAAGACACTTCATTGTTTGAGCAAAATGCCAATGGCATGGCGCTTTAATACTGGATATCATTCTGAAGATCCTTAACTACTTTACAGGAGCCACTAAATGTTATTTATCAACCCTTAAATGAACGGTCTAAATTTCCTGATACCCCAACTTTGGATTTCTAGTTGTTTGCTTCACTTTAGATGAAAATCAGAGGATGTATAACCAAAGTACATAAACTGCATTTGTTTGAATATCAGGCAATATTCGTCCTTGTGATATTCATGGATGCTGATATTAATCTTTCTGTTTCTTTTCTTTTATTTATTTCCAGAGATCTAAGCAACAACCATATAGGGGGGAGTATTCCGTCCAATCTGCCTGCTACCATGCAAACCTTGTATGCTTCCCCTTTGCATGAGATAACATATTTGTTTCTTTGATTTCATTTATCAATTCTAGGTACCCTTTTATGCAACAGCTTATGATAGTCTTTACCTTTGACAGTTTTCTCGCAGACAATAACTTCACTGGAAGCATCCCAGATTCTCTATCATCTTTAACTCTATTGAAAGACATGTAAATTTCAGCTCCGCTTTTGCTGGTGTTGATTCCGATTTGTCTTGGTTTTGTAATGCTTGTATCCTAATTTTTTATGCCCTGCAGGTCTCTTAATGATAATTTTTTAAGTGGAGAGATACCGGATGCCTTTCAATCTCTTCCAGGGTTGATCAACTTGTAGGTTCTATTTTTAAAGTTGGCTTGCTTTTCCAGTTTTATTAAAGGTTCTTTATGGTTAGTGTAACCACTTATTTTTTGCAGAGACTTGTCCAACAACAATTTGAGTGGACAGTTGCCTCCTTCTTTCGTAGATTTGGCTAGTCTTACAACCCTGTAAGTAGTCACAACAAGTCCATGTATGTTGCAATCACTTAATCTCCACGTGTAATGCTAACAACTTAGTTGGCAGACGCTTGCAGGACAATCAGCTGTCTGGGACCCTAGATGCTCTACAAGATCTTCCCCTGAGAGATTTGTACTATTCCCAACCATGTCTCTTATAATTTTAAATGATAGTACTTTGTTACTTATTCAGGAATTTCATTGTCTAGTTTCGTATCCTGAATTTTTTGGAATAATTCTGTGCCTTACCTTTTGTCTCTTTGCCCCATTTAAAACAGGAATATAGAGAATAACCTGTTCTCAGGACCCATACCTGACAAGCTCCTGGCCATCCCAAATTTCAGGTGAAAGTCAAAATGTATTTCAGTTGAAATAGAGCTTGATGTTTGTCAAAAGCATTCATGTAACCATATGAATTGTGCCATCAGGAGGACTTGAATTGTTGAATGTTTATGTAAATGATATATCTTGTTCTCTCAATATAGGAAATCTCTGGTATTTGATAGTTCTTGGCAGTTGTATGAAAACTCCACGAAGGTTATATGTGTGAGTGGGTTAGTAGAGGATGTGGGCAATGATTAACGCATTTCCATTGCCTTGTTGCAACCAGAGTATGAGCAATCAAATGAAGTGTCTCTTGAAACAATCAGTTCCTGGAAATCATGCCAGGTTGACATGCCCAAACAATTCAGACTGATCATGTTGTTGATGGTGTGGTCTATTAGAAATGCATGGATTTTTTTGAAGATAATCTACATGCGAAGAAACTTGTGATTCTCTCTTGAAACTTATGGGGAATAATACGTCCAATTCATGTATGTGGTAATTGTGGTGAATCACATAATTATATGCACATATTTGTGCCTTACAGAACTGGGAGCTGGATGAGTTCTTGAATGCCTGTCAGAAATTTGCCCAAGTTGTCTGAGCATTATTGATCATAACGTGCACAATTAAATCTTGACAATGGCATGGAAATTATTCCAGAGGGACTTTCTGATGCAGCAAGTCAAAAATGCCATATGATTTTTATGGCTCCTACCAGCTTTTAAATCTTTAGGTTTAATATTCTTCAAATAGCCATGATGGAGGCATTTGCTTTAACTTGCAGTCTACTGTGTTTGGTATCTAGGTTCATAGAACTGTGCAATGTTGTTTAAAGTGAATAGGAAGCCTGTTTTGTGTGGTTTGGAATTTGGTTATCACTTGATTCATTTGTTTGCGAATATGGTTGCTTGTTGCAGAAAAGATGGCAATCCATTCAATTCATCCACTTCTCCAGTACCTGCACCCATGTCCCCACCACCATCGACACCACCACCACCATCAGCACCACCACCACCTTCAACACCAACACCACCATTTTGGGTCCCGCCATCTCCTTCTTCTCGAAAAACACCTGGGAAGCAGGCTGATGGGCCGTCTTCAGCAGAGGAATCGAATTCTGGAGGAAAAAAATTTCTAACCACTAAAAGATTAGTTTGGATATCCATCGCAGGGTTATTGTTGTTTGTAATACTGGCATTAGCACTTGGGCTTCTTATTCCAAAATGTAGCAGAAGGAGGAAGGAGGCCAGTAGAATTTTTAAGCGGCATCAAGTTGGTGCTTATAAAGGCAACAGAGAGAACCCAAGGGACAATGGATCCTCAACCCAACCAACTAATCAAATTGAGAAAGGCAAATGACTTATTTAACTTGAATCATCTGCTTCCATTGGAGATTTCAATTCTTTTGATCACTGACATCTTCTAAAATTTTTCTAACAGTTCCGAAGGAGACTTTACAGCAGCCAAAAGAGGACCATCCAAAGCCGCAAAATGTGCACAAGAGAAATGAACCTAACATGGACCTTGTACCAAAGAGGGATGATTATTTAATAGACGTGAGCAGACTAGATTCAGATTTCATGCTGCCGCCGCCTCCACCTCCACCACCACCACCACCACCACCTCCTCCTCCTCCTCCACCCCCTGTTGAGAATGTCATTGTTAAGCCAAATGTTCCAGCTGAAGCAAGCTCAGGGAAGCCTTCTCGTAAAACTCGGACCCTCCTCACTTCTGCTAAGTCTTTCACCATTGCATTGCTTCAACAATACACAAAAAGCTTTTCTCAAGAAAATCTCATAGGAGAAGGCATGCTGGGAAGTGTTTATAGGGCAGAGCTTCCTGATGGAAAGGTATGTATGATCTTTTATTATGATTGCTGTTGTTTGTAGCAATTTATTTACGGAGATTAATGAGCCAAGATATTCTATCAGTGGATCTGCTGTGTTATTATGTTGATTTTATTGTTTTCTTCATGACTTTGTTCCTTATCTCTCTCAAAGACTCACTTTTTAAATCAGTTTCATTGCGTGCTCTTTTCCTCAATTGCCCAAAACAATTGATTTTTAATTGTTGAAACCATTATTACAAATCCCCAAAAAAAATATATCAATGAGCTTTAAAAAGTTAAAACTTTAGTGGGTTGGTTACTCTCGCTGCAACCCTCTTTTATATGGTGCATCTATCTGATTAACCAGCTCAATTTTGTTGTAAAAAAACATATAGTAGAATGTCTTTGGTTTTCAACCTTTAATTTATTCGGTTGCTTTTGTAGCTTCTTGCTGTCAAGAAACTTGATAAGAGGACTGCAGAGCAGCAGAAGGAGAACGAGTTTATTGAATTGGTTAACAATATTGATCGGATCCGACATGCTAACATCGTTGAGCTCATGGGTTACTGTGCAGAGCATGGCCAAAGGCTTCTGATCTATGAGTATTGCAGCAGTGGCTCTTTACATGATGCACTACACTCAGATGATGAATTTAAAAGGAAACTTTCCTGGAATGGCCGCATTAGGATGGCACTTGGAGCTGCTAGGGCCTTAGAGTAAGTGAACCAACCACTGTGATAGAACCAGCTGTCCTTAGAAAAAAGTCTAAATTAACTAGTAAGAAACACGAATTCAAAGAGAGACAGATTTGAATAGCAGAAAACTTATGTCTTCTATTGCTGGAAATGGTTTATAGATTCAGGTCTATAAAATGGTCTATAAAACAGTTTGCAAACAATCTTTCTATGGGATGAAGGTGGAGGTGTGTTTTTTCTTTTCTTTTTTTTTTTTGCCTCTTGTGCATACTTAATTTGTTCCATGTGTGAAGGTATTTGCACGAGGTCTGTCAGCCACCTGTCATTCACAGAAATTTTAAGTCTGCCAATGTTCTTCTTGATGATGATCTTGATGTGCGTGTTTCGGATTGTGGTTTGGCTTTGTTAATATCATCAGGGGCTGTCAGTCAGGTAAGTCATGCTCATACAATCAGGCAGTGGTCCATGTTGAAATAGAACTCTCTTGGTAGTTGACTTTCAGATGTGTTAAATTGAGTTAATTTGCGGAAATTTATCTACTCATGAAGTGCAATTAGAATGTAAAACAAAAGGAATTTTGTTGATCAAGTTGATAGCAATTGATGTTTTTCAGTATTTGGAAAAAGCTCTTCAATTGGTGTAGGGATTTGTATAGCTTTTTGTTTCAATGTCCACTTACTATCCTAAAATAGTTCCTCTTATTTTCAGTTGTCAGGCCAGCTGCTAACAACCTATGGTTACGGGGCTCCAGAATTTGAATCAGGAATTTATACTATCCAGAGTGATGTTTACAGCTTTGGTGTGGTCATGCTAGAACTTTTAACAGGCCGGAAGTCCCTTGACAGGTAAAAAAGTAAAAACATGCTGTGTTTGTCATCCTATGCAATTTTTTGTTTCTAAAATGTTCCTCTTTCTTCAAATTTTTCCCAGGACACGGAATCGTGGTGAGCAATTTCTGGTGAGATGGGCAATCCCCCAGCTCCATGACATCGACACATTGTCAAAAATGGTTGATCCCTCTCTTAATGGAGGATACTCTGCCAAATCTTTATCACACTTTGCCGATATCATTTCCCGATGTGTTCAGGTGAGAATCACAGTGTTGGTTTCTTTATGGTTTCCATAAAGACTTGATTCATCATTAACAAGTGAATGCCATCTAGTTGCAGTCATAGATTTTTTTTCTTTTTCCCTACATGTCGAAATATAGGATTTACCTAACCACAATGATATCTTGCAGTCTGAACCAGAATTCAGGCCACCAATGTCTGAGGTTGTCCAGGATCTAACAGACATGATAAGGAGAGACCGCCCCAGCAAAGAATCAATCGGTGACTGAGTCAAATTGGTACATAGAACTTGTGATTGAACTTGTGAATGTAAAGCTTTGAAGTTGTAATCTCCCACAATGCCAACACTGGAAGATGCACCATCAACTGTAAACAAATGCAGCAAGCTAACACAATAACTGTTCACATCCACATCTCAAGTTCATACCTCGGAGAAGTCTTCAAGGTCGCTGTAGCAAGAAATGTGAACAATCCATTCTTCTCGCCAATCATTTGTGATTCTATTGTTCATTAAATCATGCAACCAAGCTTTGCTTTTGCAGAAATCTGCTAGCCAATTGTTTTGTATTATTATTTGTTGGTAATTCTTGACAATGAAATTTTGGTGCCATGCACCTGAATCTGAGTGAAACTTAAATTTAGCTCCAGCAAAATCCTTTTCATTCTGGTTCGATGGATTTTCAGTTCAAATGAACGGTTTGAACCCATGCTCATCCTTGAAATGAACAAGGAATTAAAAAGGGTTACCTGGCCTCTTTATCGTGGGGTTAATTTTTGTTGGTCTAATAAAATATAGGGCTGATGGCTAGTTGCAATGCTCTTTGTCACTTGGAAACTTGTATTTTGTGGTGTAACATCATGGGAAAAAACCGAAAGAGCTATAGGGTTGACCCGCATGGCAAATTGCTTGATAAGCCTGAACTGGCTGCAAACCTGTGTTGATTGCGACATCTTGACGGTGATCATGTGTCTCTTTCAGAAAAACTTAATTTAATTTCTTCATAAATCATTAGTTTCTGGAAGAAAGGAATCGATGACTCGTTATCACCGAATTTGAAAATTGATTTGGATTATTGAGTTAAATCCGAGGCGAACTCCGAGTGGGGTTTTGTAACTATTCCTAGAACCCTCCATTTAAAGTCCTAGGAAGAAGTTCTTTTTTTTTTTTTTAAAAAAATAAAATTCTATAAAAAACTAATCACTTTTCTGAAAAAAATAAAATAAAAAATCAAATCCCGGTAAAAACCGAGTTGACACGGAGTCGATCACACATATATAAACGCGGCACCTCTTTTCCCCCTCTCTCCCGCGAATATTTTATCTTCCTCAACGTCCTAATTTTTTATTTTTTTATTTTTCTCATTCTCACCGCTTCGATTTCACCAATCCATCTCTTCCTCTCCATAAATTTGAATATCTAATCAATCACATTTCCTCCTCTCAGTTTTCGATATCCAAATCTGAAATTACGAGTTCAGATCTGGTGATTACTCAGTAAGAATTAATGAGTCGGTACGATTCGAACCCGTTCGAAGAAGAAGAAGTCAATCCTTTCGCTGTACGTGTAAATATACGTATTTTACTTGTTACATTTGTGTATGATTATTTGTAATATTCGAGTATGTACGTAAATTATACGCGTATTCTTTTTCGAAAATTTGGATTCTTCGTAATGTAGTTTTTTTTATTGTGTTGTTTGGTTGCTGAGAAAATGCGGAGGATTTTGAGAGAAAATTGAAGAAGCTTGGATCTTATTTAGACTACAAAGAAAGCCACCCTCTCTCTCTGTTTTTTTTTTTTAATATTTGCTTAATTAAGGAGAGTTGTAATGTTAGTACTTAATTTAGCAATATTAATTATAGGTTTACATTCTAATTATTTTTATTTTTTAAATTTGAGTTGTTGAGATGAAGAAATGAAGCTCTTATATTTTGCTGTTTGTTTGGTAATGGAAGGATCAAGGAGGAAAGGGGAAAGGATCAGGACAGTCAAATTATGGCGGAGGCGCGTTTTATATGCCTGTAAGTTTCTGTTTTCTCTTAATTTTCATCATATTAGAATGAGTTTGGGGCCGCCGAGCTGGTTTGAACACGGAAGTTAAGTTTAATGTGTAGGTGTAATATGATGGAAGATGAAAATTTTCAGTTGGTTGTAGGATAGTTTGTAGCTTTTGTTGAAGTAAGAAAGCTATTCCCTTTCGAGAAAATTGCGAATCTTTTTTGAGTTGCTATATTTTGTTTGTATGTTGGATCTGAGATGGTTATAATTGCTAGTCCAATATGAATCTCAAGTCTGGATGCTGAAACTTAATCTTAATTACTTGTTCAGTAGGAATGGAACCTGAGGATGAAGTTAAGAACCTGCAAGTGACATGCAAGGAGAAATGGGAACACTAGCTAATAATGCTTAATGTTTCTCTTAAAACATAACTTCTTTTTTTTTTTTTAATGGCCAATTTCTTGTTTAGTTACTGTCCTTTATGAATCTACTTGCTGCTGAGTGCCAGTCCCAAGCCACACCTGGATATAGTGTGGCAGATTTACTTGTTCTTGCATATGTATGGATGTTATGAATTGGTGGTGTGCTTATTTTTTGGTGTAAAGATTCTCCAGTAATGCTGTTAACTTATTCTCTTGTGTTTTGCTGTATTCTTGCAAAATTTCTAGAATCCTGGAAGTGTCCCCCCTGCAACTTCAAGGCTTTCACCCCTTCCTCACGAACCTTATGATCGTGGTGCAACCGTAGATATTCCCCTTGATTCTGGAAAAGTACTATAAATTCTTCAAGAAGTTTGTTCATGTAGTCACATTATCTGAATGTTGCTTATTTTTGTTTCTGTTTTGTCTGACTCTAGGATTTAAAAGCTAAGGAGAAGGAACTCCAAGCGAAAGAGGCTGAATTGAAGAGGAGGGAACAGGTGAGTGCTCTGTTATTGTGGCTTGTGTACATAGGAGTTTACACTCCCGCCCGTGCTCTTCAAGAAGTTTGGTCATGCAGTCACATTATCTTAAGGTTGCTTTCTTATTTTTGTTTTTGTTCACACACACACACACCCCAACTTTATTTTGGAAATCAATAGCATGTTCAGCAAAATCCTGTTTGGCCAAAGATTATCGATTTTTGTTGTGTTGTCCTTGTGTTGAACTTCTAGAATCCATGAGTTTTGCAGTCAATGAAACCTTGAGAGTCTTGCAATTTCTTTCATTTTTAAACTGTATTATCCTCAATGGTAATTTAGAATGCATTTTCCTTTTGTTTTCCAGGAACTAAAACGGAAGGAAGATGCAATAGCACATGGTATGTTTATCATATTGGTGTTTTTTTTGTTGATAATGAGGCTGTGCATGGTGATATTTAGTTCAACATAATTTTCTTCTTTTTGACAGCTGGAATTGTAATAGAGGACAAGAATTGGCCACCATTTTTTCCGATTATCCATCATGACATTGGAAATGAAATACCAATCCACCTACAGAAGATTCAGTATGTTGCATTCACAACATTTCTGGGTATGTTTTAAATTCTACTTCTTGGAAATTCTGTTTGATGGCCACTTGATATATTTTATTGTTTGCTGTCCCACATAGTTATTTTTGTTAGGTTGTTCTTCAAGTCTCAGTCCCGTTAGCGAAAATAAGGAGACAAGAGTTTCTAACTGTTGCATTTTCATCTCTAAGATGGATGATGCATGTTACTTGTCAGCATTTCATTTTGTTTAGTTGGGTTTAGGTCATTCCTGTGATCGATCCTGTAGCTCAAATTGTGTAAAACAGTTCTGTTTAGTTGGGTAGAGGTGGATCAATTTGAGAAATGTATTAACACAAACAACTATCAGCTGTGTGGTAACCTAATATCATGAAATTGCAGGTTTATTTGTCTGTCTTTCATGGAATATTGTAGCTGTTACCACAGCCTGGATAAAAGGGGAAGGTTGGTGCAAATCCATTCAACGTGTATAGTGCACAATCACATTACCTGTTTGTCTAAACTTGTTTTCTTTTCTAGGTCCAACAATTTGGTTTCTTGCTATCATCTACTTCATATCAGGGGTTCCTGGAGGCTATGTTATGTGGTATCGTCCTCTTTATCGTGCAATGAGGTATTCTTCTTTGACCGTTGGCCAGTGAAATTTCTTCTATAACTATATGTGTACTTGAATAGCATGTGTTTCCTATTCTGGCTCTATTTTTTTGAAATGTTTCTGGATGCTGTAAGTATTTAAATATGATTATAGAAGTGTGATTCATGTGTTTGCAGAAATGAGAGATAACCTTATGGATAGTGTGGAAACCTGATCTTTCATGTTCAATAATAATGAAGCTGTAAATGATGATTACCTAGACATGGTTGATGAAATTTCATATGTGAAAGCATGATTTGAATTAAATATTGGAAGATCCAAACTATCATCTTGTAAAAGAATATGTACTTTTTTGAAATTGTGGGAAGAATGTGATGTTGTTCACTGGTGTGACCTAAATTTACATGGGAGGTCCAACCAAAAAGAGGGGGAGAGGGAGGTGGGGAAGCTGAAAAAAGGAAAAAAAAAAGTGCAATGCTGTGTAGGAGGGATCATGTGTATTTTATCTTCTATTAGGTGGCATGCTAGCTTGGGAGAGGATCATAATCCTGTTATGCTGGATAAGAATGATTGTCAGACAATGGCGTGTTTTGAACCTTGTCCTTGGCATATGATGGATGAATGGATTCAGATTAGCTAGATCCTTTTTTTTTTTTTTTTATTTAGCACCATTGGACGGCTATGGTAATTTTTGTGTGTTCTTTTAGCAATAGACTAGTGAAAAATATAGGGAGGGGTCTTAGTACATTCTCCATGCTTGCATCTCATTTGGAGAATTTGATGGTTTTACTTGTACTAGTTTTTTGTCATTTGTTCATTATATGCATTATGAATTGATGTCCCTACTTTTATTTAATTTTGCGTCAACTCCTTTTGCAGGACAGACAGTGCTCTGAAGTTTGGATGGTTTTTCTTGGCTTACCTGGTAATCTCATTTATGTATTTCTTTCGCTTTTGAAGATCCTCTAGAAAATAATTCATTTGTTGTTTCTGTGCTCTCCATGCAGCTCCACATTGGCTTTTGCATCTTCGCTGCTGTTGCCCCCCCAATTGTTTTCAAGGGGAAATCTCTTGCGTAAGTTTCTTTAAGAAGTTGCATTGAAGATGGTTCTTTCGCTAGAGAATCAAATACATCATAGCATGTTTGGAAAATGAAACAACTATTCTGGGAAAGGAGGATTTTCTCACTCATTCAAAATTAATATTATCGCTTTTTTCCTATAGTGTCTTTTCCTGAAATTTTGGGTGGACTGATTGGGTAGAAATTATACTTATCTGATCTTCTTTTAGTTTCTCTACTCTGCTAATGTTTGTTTGATATTTTGTGGACAGGGGTATTTTGCCCGCTATTGATCTTATGGGCAGCCATGCTTTAGTTGGGGTAAGTTTTCAGCTTTGGTTGTTCTTCTCTTGATAATATCAGTGTACCTGCACTTCCATTATGAAGTATTTTCTCACTCATTCTAAGCATAATGGGAGAAATGCTTTCACATATTTGATCGTGAACTGTTATTATGTAGATGTCCAAGCAAGTCTCACACTAATAACATTACAATTTTTGTTTGCAGATATTCTACTTTATTGGATTTGGATTCTTCTGCGTTGAATCACTCCTCAGTGTCTGGGTTATACAGGTTAAATAAATCCTTTTGCGACTTGTGCATGCAACCTTGCTTACTGTTTCATTATGGTTTTGCTCAAGATTCTTTGTTTGCTGGTCCTGATTTGCAGCAAGTCTACATGTATTTCCGAGGTAGTGGAAAAGCTGCAGAGATGAAGCGGGAGACCGCAACAAGGACCATGATGGCTGCCCTATGACATTTGCTCCACTGGACAAAAATGCTATTCTTGGATGGAACTAGAAGACTACGCTTCTTGCCCACCTTTTCCCTTCATACATAACGCGTCTTGCTTCATTATTAACCTTGTTCATGTGTTCATCTTTAAATACAATTCCTAAACAAAAGAACTTGACAGATTAGAAAATTGAATAGGATCGACTTTTAGAGTATTGTGTTCAGCCGAGACGTCGACTTAGACAGAGATTGATGCATTGTTTCTCCCTATAAAATGATTGACACTGTATGTGAATTTGTTTTGCTCTTCTGGTGATTGTAAAGAGAGGCAAATGCCGAGATCACAACCAATGGTCTTAGGCTTTGACGCGTTGATTCAATACAAAGTTGGCCTGTTTTGTTCACGTCCAGCCATGGAAAGTAGCAGGAGAGAACATCATCTCAATACTAGCGGACATGAAATCGAATCCTTTGGGTGGTCACGAACAGCAGATGCAGGAAACTTTGGTGTCGACGGATTGCATCTGCATCGATTGCTCTTGAATTTTGAACCTGCATCGCTGTTGTTCATGTCCATCCATGCATTTGTGCATTCATCAAATAAATTCTGCTTAGTAATGGAGTCACGGATATCCTCGCTTTCACTTTGTTTTATTTGTAGATCTCGGTTAAGCCACTTTGAGAAGGTTTAGTTCAGTCGAAAATTAAGCTCGGCTGGGCCTTTTGTTTTAGGTCCGGCTGGGTCTTGTTTTTTCTTATACCATCACACTGACCATGCATATAATTAAACAGCACAAAACCTTTAGTTTGTACTTCTTAGGATCTGTTATCGGATAAATATATGTGAAATTTGTATTTTTTTTGTTAAATAATCACCACGAATATTGAAAAGTGCATCCTATATTTATAATTCCAAATATCTTCATAGAAAATAATCAAAAGCAATAATTTAGTCACGATTAGTGAAACATCATGCAAAATATTCAAATTCTAAATATGTAATAAATTGATTAGACGTGTCTTTTTTATACTTGTATATGCGCGTATTGCGTCGTTGAATGATACATGCGATTGGCTAGGCATGATGAGGTATAATTACCGCTGCCTTTTCAAGATGCATGAACTTTTCCAGGACAATGCATTAAAATTCAACGGTTCAGTTTAATTAAAACAGATCATCTGTATGAATAAATTAATTCTTCCAAGCCAAAAAAAAAAGAGATCAAATTTGGTCAGACAATTATCAACACAGCAATATATTGATAAGAAGGAAAACTAAACGCTAATATTTGGAGTAGCGCATGCAAAACAAGATGTTTTCTTTACCAAAAATCTAAGAATATTACCTGAATGATGGCACCGAGCTAATAATTTCCTGTGAAGGGCTTTTCGATCCTCGTTTAGAGAAGAAGAAGCATCGATGGTGGGCATGAAAATAATGGTTAGGAGCGTGCAGGATCAGGCTATATAGCTATTCACCAACTCAAGGTTTTTATATAAATAACTACGTATTAAAAACTATCTTAATTTATATTATTTTTTAATATATTCTAATAAATAAAATTTTGTTAAACTTCAAACTTTTATAAATTCATACTATTTTATATTTAATTTTTATTAAATATATAAAAATAATAAAATTTAAATTTATAATCATTTATTATAAAACTCTGATATCATATTAAAAATTATTTTAATTCAATAATTCAAACTATTAGATAAGATCTCAATATATAATTTATATTATTCTTTAATACTATTAAAATAGATAATATTACAAGTGATATTTGATTTGTCAAAAATACATCTATTTAAATATTTTTATTTGAAATTTTTTTATTGATTTATCCAAGATGATAATAACCTTTTTTTAATATTATATTCCTATTTGTAAGCTATATTGAACCATAAATAATATAAAATAGACTTTCAAAATTATCTCCAGCTAAACTATGTTGGATATAGTGTTGTTTTTTTCATTTTTATTGTTAAGAATCTAAAATTATTTAAAAATCAATATAATATTTTTTGAAGCTAATCGAACATCCCTATGTATTATATAAAGTAATATCATTTGAATTGTACCCGCATGGATTTTCTCAGAGCACTTGGATTTGCACCGATGTTCGAATTGGCCAGATTTACAAATTCTCCGAACCCAGCCGAAAAATGGACAGAAACCTTATAATTGCCGCCCACATTCCCTCTAGTCAACAAAGGCTATACCAGACTGGCCTCCATGCTTGCTGGCCTTAACAATGACATTGTTGTTTACAGTCTATGACTCCCTTGCGTGCACGGTTCAGATCCTACCTCCATCACCGTTCTTGTAGTTGCAAACCCGACCGTATTTACATGTGGAACTAACCCAGAGAAGAACTCCTTCAACGAGAAAGGCAGTAGATCGGCCACCACCTCCATTAATGGATGGCTAAACAACGAACGACTCTTCCCCCGCATAAATTTGTAATCAATCACTCTTTTAATGTTTAGCCCTGGATTTGTTGTTTGTATTATGTACTCGTTTACAGTCGAAATAAATGCTGCTAAAAAGATTTTTTTTATATAAATATAACAGCAAGATTAAACCCAGCCTTGACTCACATACTCGACAGAGTATGTAGGCAATTTAAGCAATGATTCAGGACCCTCACTTAGCAAAAATATCTTAAAAATAAGTAAAATATACTTGTTAATTATGTTTTATAAAATAAAAATTAATCTCATTTAACAAAAAAATCTAAATACGAAACGAAAATTATTCAAGGAGACACTTGTTAGGCATATATAAAGAATTAAAAAAATATTTTTTAAATATTTTAAGATACCTCATTTATAATTTTTCCCAAAACTTCTATTAAGCCAATTTTGTTGCATAATTGACCCAATTAAAGGCTAGGGTGATAGGTTGGATAGGTTAATGCTAATTAAATTATAAATTATCATTATTTCTAAATTTTTCTTAAGAAAATGAAAAGGATGTTTAAAAAAACCCAGTTAAAATAAGTTTTAACTTAATCATGAATCAATTTATTAAGTTAGACTAAATTAATTCTCATCTAATTTAATTTAAAATATAATCTAGACTAGAAATCAGATTAATAAATCATTGAGCTGGCAAATCAAACTAAGAGTGTATTTATGTTAGTTTTTGTGCATATTTTTAGTGATGAGGCATCACTGAAAATAAAAAAAGCAATAGCAGAAGCATGAAAATAATAAATGCAAGGCCTAATTATACCTGTGTTTTGTGTTTTCCAAGGTTATACCCTGTAATAAATGCAAACTCAACCGATAGCACAAACCAAGTTTAATTGCACTGTCTATTAAAAGGGAGTAGACTACTACTGTCTAGTAATAATAATAAAATAATTGTTAATGGCTTCAATTTTATTATTCAAAAGCAGATTCGAAAATTCTTACAAAACAAATATCAAATGTCTGCGTATCTAACGGTCAAAGACCAATGAAGTTGCTCGATCTTTAACACCGCTCATGCAGATGTAAATGCCCTTGTCTGTCTATTTGATATTTCTGTGCTTGCCATACCACATCGCCCTCTCAAGTCCCAAAATCAAAAAACACTGAAGCGCAAGAATAACAAGACTAGAACACCATGGTTTGCTTTTGTTTTCTTGTTGATCAGACCCGGAAGGTGAGAAGAAGCAAGCCGGCAGCCGGAATTTGTTCAAGGTGTGGTGGTGGAGCAAGTGTAGCTGATATGAAAACTTGTACAAGATTTTGCTATGTGCCATTTTACTGGAAATCTTGGAGAGCTATCATGTGTACTTTCTGTGGAGCTGTACTCAAATCTTACCACTGAATTATTTTGTTTTAGAGGACTTCTAGCATGGTATTTCTTTCCCACTTAGTTTATAGAATTTTAATTAAGTTCTGTATGCTTTGGAGCTAATTATAAAAACATGCTTAATTTTACCCCTAATTTTTCGTGGCTTGTTATAGAATTTTTTCGCTCTCCTGTCTGTACCATTTAAGTGAAATTTGCTTGAGGAAATCGTAGAAAGCAGCATTGTTCTTTATAAAAGGAAAAAAAAAGTTACAGAGAGCTCCTTCCCAAGAAAGAGATGTGCAATTTTTTTCTTGTTTGCACCAAAAAAATATAGGACACTAGTTTGGTCTGCAATTTGTGCAAGATTTGTAATAAATTTACAGGTGGAAAGCTTTTAGTAGGAGGATGGAGATGGTTGAACAGTGAACAGTGATGCCTCATCAAGTGGAAAGGACATGGAAGGTGAAGTGTGGGTGATGCCGATAGCTATATGCTGTTAGGTTGGTTGCCATTTCATGTGCAACAAATGGATGGTACCAACCATTGACTATTGATAGCCACCATTGTTGAATGAGCTAGAGTTGGTGGCCACCATTGTTGAATGAGTTAGAGTTGGTAGCCACCATTGTTGACAACAAACCAAGAATAGCTTCCATGAATGCCTATAAATAGAGGCATATGTTAGAGAGCAAAATGAGAGATGTAGTAGAGCCAAAGATGTGAGAAATGTAGGAGAGAGTGTGCTGCCAAGGGCAGCAAGCAGTAGCTGTCATTGCAGCACTGCAAAGAGATAAATAGAGTGAGGTTGAGAGTTGCTACAAGAGGGGATGATTCCTCCTCCTCTATTGTTGTAAATCTTGTTCTCTCCCTACATAATACAATGGCTTCTCCCGTGGATGTAGGCGGTTTTGCCGAACCACGTTAAATATTGTGTCAGTGTGCTTGGCCTCCTATGAGCAAATATCAGTACATCACCGGTCGGATTCCCCAACATATGCATGTATGGCGTCTGTTTTCAGAAATAAATGAAGTGATTGAACCTTCCATTGACCTAAAACACGGCAGCAATTATACAACCATTAATTTTCTGTTTTCAAAGTTTAGGCTGCTCCAATCTTCTCCCAATTTCTTCATAATATTGAACTTAGTTTTCGTTGATGATCTAATTAAGGAAAAGTAGAGTGTTAACATCTCATAATATACATATGATCATGAAATAGCAGGAGGATGAAGATTTAGAGAATATCCATTTTTTTTTTGTTACTGAGGGATTCGAAAAAAATCCCAGACTATAATAATGCCATGGAATTGTCTCCTCACACAAGCTTATATCTTAAATTCTCAAGGAGCAGGACATTTTTCACAATGGGGCATTTGTTTTCTATAATTGTGAAATTATTCAATGGTCTTGATGCAATTGCAGTAATTGATGAAAATAATAATAATAATAATAATATATTATGAATCAATTTGGACCATTATCAATCTTCTTCACATGCCTAGTTATGTTTAATTAGGCCAGGGACATGCCTTTCATTCAATTCCCCTCGAAGAGAAATGATGCATATACAGCTGTGCCTGTGAAGGTGCTGAATGAATTTGTCACCGTTCATGTGAAATTAATGCCAGAAATAAATTAAAGGGCATCGCTGTCAGTGTCTTTTTGTTTGTTTTCCAGTTTCAGCTCAGTAAAATCATGAGAAAGGACGTAATAAATGTTAGACTTGATGAGATTGCCAGTAGAATTCGAATACATTTATTTGCAGTGATGTAGTATTTAGTTGATAAGTCCTTATCATAATAAATAAATTTCGTTGAGGGTTGAAAGTTGTCTCCCTTTCTCTCTTTCCATGCTTAAGGACCAAGAATCTTTCATATTAAAAATACGATCTGGTATTGACAGAGCAAATTATTAGCTTATGAGCTGGATGACACTTCTAAACTTTTTCATGTTAAAATCATTTTTTTTTAAATAGCAAATTTAATTATGACTAGGAAACTGATCCAAAAACCTAATGCCTGTAGAAATGAACCTTATATGCCTAGCTCGGTTACAGTACATCCATGTAGCATGCAAATCTCCGTTTGTTTTTGCCTGTGAACGTGTACACTTCTAGAACTTTTGTGTGGGCTGCAGAGGAGCTTCAAATATTCTTGTACATTGCACATTTTTAATGCATATATATACACGTATAAACAGAATTCTGGGCGTATCAGCGTCTGAAAATCTTAGCTCTTTAAAAGATATTAATTTAAAATAAAAAAATAATTTATTTTCAATTTTTTAAAGTTTTTCTAAAACGTAAAAACAAACATGTTTTAATAAAAAAAATTTAATCCAATTTCAAATAAAAAAAATTATCATTATCTAACTTTTACGCAATATAAAAAAAGTCCTATTAATTTATTTTCTCTTGATTATATAAAAAAAATTTAATAAAAAAAAGAAAAAAATTAAAGAGGAAAAAAATACCAAATTAAAAATATCTTAAAAAAAGGCTGCACACCAGGACCAATTTTCTTTCCCAATCGTCTGATTGCAGAGCCATAATGGCCACACCCAATAATTATTCAAAAATTAATTATAATCACTAACTCCTCTTGAGTTATTCAGCTGAATCCAATTCCTCTTGAAATGAGAATCTTGAATTAGCATGTAATTAAGAAAATATCGTTTAATATTTACGTTAGCCATCCAATTTCTTAGAAGGATTACATTTAAAGAAATTGATCATCATATGGAAGGAGATATGAGAGAATACAAATCCCATATCTTTTAAGGTATGGGATACTAATCCCGTATCTTTAAAGGATATTAATCCCATGCTAATCCCGTATCTTTTAAGGAATGTCAATTTTATAAGAAATGGGATTAGCATGAGAGGATACTAATCCCATTTCTTTAATCCCATAATAATCCCATATCTTTTAAGAAATATCAATTTTATAAGGATAATAATCCCATATCTTTTAAGGAATGTCAATTGATGTAGGATATTAATCCTTCATTAATATAGATACCATGAATGTCAATTTTATAGGACGTTCTTCTTGAAATGACTTTTAAGAAAATCTTCTGCATTTAATGAGAATCCTATATCTTTTAAATATATCCTACAAATTCAATTGTTGAATTCTTTTTGAGGATTGATTGAGCTAGATTTACTACTATTAGTGGAAAATTCAATTATTAAGAAAATTAATAATGGATATGGTAATACGAGAATTTAAATGACTTTCTATACTTGAAGTTTTTTCTACGTTATATATACTCTCTCTAAAGAAGATATCTCCTGCGTGTATTTTGATAAATAATACTTCACAAGTTCAAAAGAAATTTTTTTTTCTAGGAGCATGGCCACATGGATCCACGTTCTTCTCTTCTTTAATTTTGCACTTTGTGTTTTGAGTGCAAGATCAATTCAAGATCAGGCCAAACAAAATCTACCAACTATTGAAATCATCAATTCTTTGCCAGCAAACTCGGAACCAGTGCGATTTTACTGTGCTTCCAATAATATCACCTTGGGTATGCACTCACTTTCGGTGGGTGAAGTCTACCAACGGAAAGTTGTGGAAAAGGATACATATTACTGCGCAGCTGAATGGAAACAATATTTTTCATCGTGGTATGGGTTTGAAGTACCTAGAGATGAGAATCATGGAACTGTGTATTCGTTGATGAAGGAAGATGGGATCTATCTTAGTTGGGATAAAGCCAATTGGGTGGTGCAAAATACATGGAAAGCAAAATAGATGGACAATATTTTGAAATTTTGCGTTCGGTTTTATGGTAATTATTGGACCGAGTGCATTAGTTTGCAACGCGACTCTTTCATGTAATAATAAATTGATTGTTACCGCTATTGTTCGTTTCATAATATTATAATACATTGGGGATTGGATCTCGAGTTAACTTAAAATGCAAGAGTTGACCATTAGTCATCATCAAATTCACCGGAGTCAAATAATTAAGTATTTTCTCATCTCAACGGAAACATCATTTAAAAGCATTGCAAGGATTTACGTAAACTCGCGGTGTCTCACATACCTATTAAAATTACAAAATATTTAGTAGACCGTGAGGATGCTGAAATGTCCACAAAATGACTAGAAATTTATCAACTCAATTAAATTTTATTAAGGGTTTAATTGAGTTTGTTTAATTGAGTTTATGAAGGATTTGATTGAAAAAAAATAATTTTTAAGTTAATTTAAACTTTTTTGAAAGAAATTAATTTTTTAAAGTTCAATTATAATTTTGAAGAGTTGATTTAGTTAAATCAGGAGTTTAATTACATACGTTTTGAAATTTAATAACTAACTAGAGACTTAATTGAAACAATCAGAAATCAAGGACCAAACCAGAAATGATGTTAAAATTAAGGGATCCAATTACAATTTATCCAAGGATTCAATTACAATTACAAGAGTTCAGAAATTAAGTGACCAAATTGGAAACAGTCATTTCGTATCCCAAAACGACGCTGTTTCAAAGGGCCCTGTTTATCGTCTTCTTTATTGCACCAGGGAACCGTTTCAGCGGGAAAAAGAAGAGATAATTAGCCCGAGTAGCCCTCAATGCAATAGGTTACTAAAACGTATGAAATTCATTTGGCTATAAAATCAGAGAAAGAAACGCTGCCCCATGACTGCTAACGTCCCCAAAACTATCGCCGACCGTTACTTTTACTTTAGCCATAATAATCCTGGGTGGCTTTATTATCAGAAAACGCATGCATTTCTCTGGATATAAAAACCAGAGAACAGGGAAGAAAAAGGGGACGAGAAAACACAGGTGGGGGGGGGGATCTTTTGAAAAGAACGAAAAAAAAGAGAGACGGGGGGAGAAAATTACAGAGGAAGAAAGAAGGAAAAAGGAGAACCACCGTTGTTCTTCCTCTCCAGCGCTACCACAACGCCGCCACTGAGAAGATTGTATCGAAAACAGACTTAGCAAATAAAAAGACTGAGAAGGGAGTATCTATCAACAGAAGGAAAAAAAAAATAAAGGCTCATGCCTCTACACAGAGAAGAGAAGAACCGCCGTCGCCCCCCACAGCAACTCCACAGGTCAACAACCTCCATCACACTGTCTGAAAGCCACCAACAACTCCACCCCCACCAGAGACCAAAAGGAGAAGAACCAAACAGAAGCAGATGAGGAAGGAAAAAAAACAGAGGCTGGTGCCTCTACACGGGGAAGAAGAAGAAAAACTGCAGCAAACCCTGCCCGCCACCGTCATAACCACCGTGAAACTGTTTATCTCACAAAATTGAAGAAACAACTGTAGTATTTTTGCTTAATTCATGAAGAGAGAATTGGCTATAAATAGCCTTACAAATAATAAAAGAAACAAACTGAATATCAGCAGCTCACATATCCACTACTTCTATAACGTGGGAAGCAGGTAAGCAGTTGATTGACTAAAACAAAGTCAAGCTAAATGATCTTATTAAATAGGAATTATTAACGACCCATTAGAAAGACTGGGGAACCAAATTCTAAAGCTAAAATCTTAATATCTAGCATCCTCCCTTAAACTGTATGCCAAGTGCATCAGTTTATACTAGAAACAGAGCAAACTCCCATTAGACCACGTAGTTTCACAAAGACAGTATGCTTCAATGGTTTAGTCATTATATCTGCAATCTCATTCTGAGTTTGATAATGAGTTACTTCAACGACACCCATGCTAGTGAGCTCTCGAATGAAATGAAAACGAACATCAATATGTTTACTGCATCCATGCAGCATCGGATTTTTGCAGAGTTTAATGACAGAACTGTTGTCACAGTGGATTGTTGTAGAACCCTCTTGATTATGCCCCAACTGCTGTAAAATTCTTCGCAGCCATATTGCCTGGCAAGCACATGATGCTACTGCTATGAACTCAGCTTCTGTGGTGGAAAGTGTCACTATAGGTTGTTTTTTTGAAGACCATGATACAGCTCCTGTACTGAACATAAATACATAGCCTGAAGTGCTTTTCCGATCTTCAACATCACCAGCATAGTCACTATCAGAATATACATTAATACCTTGAAATCCTCCCTTCCTGTAAAACACTCCAAAACTAATTGTTCCTTTTAAATACCTGAAACCCCTTTTGCAGCTTGTAAATGAAGTTCAGTTGGACATTCCATATACCTGCTGAGAAGACTTACTACAAACATCATATCAGGTCTAGTGGCAGTTAAATACATTAAACTTTCTACAATTTGCTTGTATAGTGTTGCTGTTTATTTTTGATCCACCATGATCCTTATAAAGCTTTGTACCGAGAACAATAGGATTGTTAACAGAATCGTAGCCATCCATCTTAAACCTTGCCAATATTGCTTCTGCATATTCTTTTGCCCAACAAATATCTCATTTGAACTTTGCAAGACTTCAATACTCAGAAAATATCTCATCCTCCCCAAATCAGTCATATCAAATTCATTCATCATAGACTCTTAAACTCATCAAACATACTTGCATCATTCCCAGTAAATATTAATTCATTAACATAAAGGCATACAACCAAAATATTACCTCCATGTTCATAAGGACATTTCTTGAAGTTTTGAGTTGCAAAATATAATTCGATTCAACTGTACCAAGCACGAGGGGCTTGTTTGAGTCCATACAGTGCTTTATTTAGCTTGTAGACCATTTGCTCTCTTCCCTTCTTCTCATAACCAGGAGGCTGATTTAATAACCCATTCTTTTTGAGCTGCAAGTGAGATGATCAATCGAATGGTATCCAAACGAGCAATCGGTGCAAAGACTTCAGCATAGTTTATTCCATGTTGTTGCGTGTACCCCTTAGCCACAAGACGTGCCTTGTGTTTATCCACTTCACCGTTTTCTTTGAATTTTGTTTTGAAAATCCATTTAACTCCCACCTTTTTCCCTCCTTCAGGTAATCTAGTGAGCTCCCAACTGTTGTTTCTCTCAATTGCATTTATTTCTGCCTCCATAGCTTTCTGCCACTACTCACTTTTCACTGCTTCAGCATAGTTTAATGGATCACTGTCTGCATACAAAGCTAGCAATGCATAGTCATCTTCTTCAGATAAACCCTCACTACTTATATAATCTTGCATCCAACCCGGTGGTCTCCTTATTCTTCCTTTTTCTGAGTTCGTTGAATTTTCTACTATTGCAGTAGACTCTGTTGCAGCAGACTCATTCCCTTCTATAATCACATCTAGAATTGTTGCTGCTTCATCTGCATGTGGCCTGATTGTTGTTTCAACATTTGCATGTGATTCGATGGTATAACTCTCTTTTGCATGTAGCCTCATCTCTTCTGGATTCATGTCAGCTGGCTCTTCTGCATTCGTGGCAGCTGTATTGCTGTCACTCCACTTTAGATCAACCAAAATGGTTTCTTCATAACTTTTGTCCTAGTCCCAGCTGCCTTCTTCTTCAAACCTCACATCTCTGCTGATTATAATTGTTTTAGATAATGGATCAAACAATCGGTAAGCCTTTGATTCCCCACTGACTCTAAGACAGACACACTTTAAGCTTTTATCATCTAACTTTGTTCTTTTATTATCAGGAATATGAACATATGCAGCGCAACCAAAATTTTTGAAGTAGGAGATTGAAGGTTTGATTTGACTCCAAGCTTCTTCTGGGGTAATGTTTCTCACAGCCAATGTTGGACTTCGATTCAACACATGAACTGACCAGTTAACAACCTCTGGAAAAAAATTCTTAGGAAATTTCTTCTCAGTTAGCATGCTCCTAACCATATTCATAATGGTTCTATTTTTCCTCTTCGCCACACCGTTTTGTTGTGGTGTGTATGCTACTGTTAGTTGTCTTCGTATACCATATGCAACACAAAAACTGGTGAATTCATTGGAAGTAAATTCACCTCCACGATCAGTTCTTAATCCATTCAAGTAAACCCCCGACTCTTTCTCAACAAGATTTTTAAAGCTTTTAAAAACATTAAAAGCTTTTGATTTCTCTGCCAGGAAATATACCCCAACTTTTCAACTAAAATCATCAATGAAACTGATAAAGTACCTCTTGTTGCTGTTAGAAATAGGCTTGATTGGTCCACATATGTCTGCATGCACTAGTTGAAGAACTCGGGTTGCTCTCCATGTACTGTTCTTGGGAAAAGGATCTCTAGGCTGCTTTCCGATCATGCATTCTTCACACAGCTTCGTAGGAGGCTTGATCTGAGGTAGTCCATGCACCATATTTTTCTGTTGAAGAGTTTTCAATCCATCATAGCTTAAATGACCATATCTGCGATGCCAAACTCTAGCTGAGTCTTCTGTCATGGTGTTGTAACAAGTCTGCTCTCTTGCTTGACAATGTGCTAGTAGAATGAACATTCTATTTGATGAAATTATGGTCTCAATAATTAGTCCTCGATCAGGATGATAGACCTTGCATTTCCCATGCTGAATAAGAATTGTAAGTCCCTTTTCCTGAAGCTGACCAATGCTCAACAAGTTACTCTTTAAATCAGGTACATAAAAAACACCAGTAATCACCTGAGTATTCTCTTTTACCATGATCCTTACATTTCCTTTCCCCATAATTGTCATGCTTGAGTTGTTTCCAAGTTTCACTGTCTCTCTGAAATTCTCATCAAGATCAGAAAAAAGCTTCTTCTTCCCACACATATGGTTGCTGCACCCTGAATCCAAAAACCAAACTTCGGCTGAACTGATTTTCTTCTCTTCAATATAAGCCATCAACAACATCTCTTCATTTATGTCAACAAAGTTTGCTCTGAATCCTTTCTTTGGGCATTCATACTGGAAATGCCCTAGTTCATGGCAACTATAGCACTCCACGGTGGACTTATCAAAACTTGGCCTGATACACCCTCTGCCTCGCCCTTTAAAAACATTGCGACCTCGTCCTCTTCCTCCTAAATAATCTTCATACGTCACCTTCAAGGCATGTTCTTCTACAACCGTATGATAATTCATACGTTGCTCATGCACCAGGAGGCTACTTTGTAATTCATCTATGGACATGGTTTCCACATCATTTGACTACTCAATAACATAGACAACATAGTCGAATTTCGATGTCATGGATCTCAAAATCTTTTCAATGACAGCAACATCATCCATCTTCTCACCATGAATTCATTTCTTGTTGGTTATTGTCAATGTTCGAGCAAAATACTCATTTACAGATTCACCAACCTTCATCTGTAACATTTCCCATTCCTTTCGAAGCGCTTGTAACTGTGCACGTTTAACTCTAGCCGTGCCTTGATACTTTTGCTTTAATGAGTCCCATATATCCTTAGCTGTGTCTTTCTTGAGAATGGTTTCCAGGAGAGATCGATCTATAGCTTGGAACAAATAGTTCTTAGCTTTCAGATCCTTCAGTCGCTGATCATCAATGGTCTTCATCTGAGCGTCTGTTAGGGATGCTCCTTCTGCTGCTACAGGCACTCCTTGTTCTATTAAAGTCCAGTATTCTTTCGATCGTAAAACGTTTTCCATCAGCATGGACCAATGGTCATAATGTCCATCAAACTTTGGAATTGATGGTTAGATAAAATTTGTTTCCATCGACATCTCTTCTCTTGTCACTTGTGTAGAGAGCTGCTGCTTCACACGATTCAATCAAATAACCAGTGAAGCTCTGATACCAAATGTTGATCACACAAAATTGAAGAAACAACTATAGTATTTTTGCTTAATTCATGAAGAGAGAATTGGCTATAAATAGCCTTACAAACAATAACAGAAACAAACTGAATATCAACAGCTCACGTATCCACTACTCCTATAACGTGGGAAGCAGGTAAGTAGTTGATTGACTAAAACAAACTCAAGCTAAATGATCCTATTAAATAGGAATTATTAACGACCCAATACAAAGACTGGTGAAACAAATTCTAGAAGAAGAAAAACTACAGCAAACCTTGCCTGCCACCATCATAACCACCGTGAAACATCGTCGGCTTCCTCTCCATCGCCACCAGCATAACTGTAAGCGTCAGCAAGTCAGCCTTCACACCTCTACACAGAGAGGAGAAGAGCCACCATCGCCCCCCACAGCAACTCCACCGGCCAGCAACCTCTACCTCACCGTCTGAAAGCCACCAGCAGCTCCACCCCTACCAGAGACCAAAAGGAGAAGAACCAAACAAAGCAGAAAAGGAAGGAAAAAAACAGAGGCTGGTGCCTTTTCACGGGGAAGAAGAAGAAAAACTGCAGCAAACATTGCCTGCCACCATCATAACGATGGCTTTCAGATAAGAAGTCAGAATTTTATAAAAGGACCAATACAAAAATAGAAATAAAAAAGGACCGAAGTGTAAGTCCTTGTAAATATAAGGACAACTTTGAAATTTTATAAAGTCTGAACAAAAATCGAGTGGAGAGGAGAGAAAAGAGAGGGGAAAGCATCGTGGGTGACAAACCATGCCACCAACAACCACATTGTGGAAGGAGGATATTTTCCATCAAAAGGCGTTGCTCGCGCTGTAAAAAAGGCGGGCCTCCCACACATTGACATGTTTGTTGTGAGAGTTAATAATTTTTTATTTTTAGTCAAATAGAAAATCTCATCTTAGATGCCTTGATAATAACAAAATTAACCAATATAAAAATAGAAAATAAAAAAAATAATTGGACGCTGGTCTTAAAAATTTTCTTTTTAAGGGCATTTGGATCATTTAACTTTGCATTTAAAATTGGAAAAATCTTATTTATTACTGATTACTTTAATAATAACTAATACATCTTATAAAAAAACATGAATTCCCTCAACCCGGACTAATTAGGCCCTTGGCTAGCTCTCTAGAAGTTATCGATTCGAGTTTCACAAACCTTAGGGCTACTGGAGGCTTACATGGTGGCTCGGATATTCATGCTAATAAAAACAATAAAGACATGAATTCCCTTGATAACTAATTCAATATTTTGTTGTAAGAAATTTTCTACTTATTCTAATTTTGAAATGAAACCTATGAGTCCACACCAACTATTGTTGAAACCTCTAGTGTATGTAGTCTGGTGAGATGCTAGACCCTCCTTCCTTGAGTACAGACAATGATAGGCCTAAGAGCCTGTGGGTTTGGTAAGATGTCAGAACCATCTTCACTAGGCATTAAACCCAAAAATATTTATTATGTGTGGGCGTTGAACCCAAAAAGGAAAAGCTTAAAAATAGGTGTTGAACCTGCAGTAGAAGTCAACAAGTGGACTAAAACTCGTAAAAATCAACAAAATCAAGAACAGGAACTAGATGGAAGGCTGCGATAAAATCCACCTGCTTCCCTTTAAAGAGGTTAAGGAAATAAAGGTTGGACATAGCTAGGAATATCAAATATCTTGCCATTTTGGTCAAAGCTGCTGAGCCCTGGAAAAACTCTTGAAATTCCTTGGGAGTATTACTTAAAGCCTCTAATTTAGCCTGAGAAATCTTATTTTCTTCCTTGGCAGTTGCTAGCTCAACCCGAGTAGCAGCAAGCTCAGCTAAGTCCAAAGTAATGTGGGTCTTGTCGCACATCACCCGCACGACATTAGTTAATGATTTTTTGTTTGTTTTGATTTCATTGGGAGTAGCTACCTAGTAGTTAATTGAGGGCTACTAGGAAACCCGAGTATACTAGTCTTGTTAGAGATTCGCAGGTAAGAGACTGATTGTAGTTAGAAAATGTATTAACATCCCTAACACACCTTACCTGAGGTAAGCTGCTTTGTGATTTGATGTGTTAAAGAAGTTTTAAAAATTATCTTTTCATTGGATATTAAAAATACGACTTGCGTGTAAGTTCATAATTTTTGATCGTGATCAAATTAAAATATTCTTTATTCTTTGTAATTTTATCATAAATAAAAAAACATCCATAAAACAAATACAAACACACACATACACTTTTACTATATTTTTTTCTTTTTTTCTTACTCATTACAAATTATATAGAAAATTCAAAAACTAAATAAAAATTACATTAAACACTTTAAAATTAAAAAACCCCCCTAAAACTCCAGGAATTGTAGGGAAGGGTTCTGTGAAGCCTCAAGGATAGTAGGGGACAATGATGACATGTCTTCTCCAAGCGCCGTCGCAAGCAAAAGTAGGAGACGAGATGGATCTGGCTTGGCTTCCCTCTTTCTTCCTTTCCTCGCCAGTAATGAAGATTGTCACACCCTTCTGCATGCAGTGTCCGATGGTGAGTTTTTCATTTTATTTTGCTTGATTGGTTTTTTGGAGTAGCCATCTAGTATTATGGTCATTAGAAAACCTAATTGGTCTTTCAAATATTCTAAAGCAGGGGACTGGTTGCGTAAAGGGAATGTATTAGCACTCCTAATACACCCTACCTAAGTTAAGCTACTTGGTGTTTGGTTTACCTTATAATTGCTATAATGTTAGTGTTTTCTAATCTCATCAGTTTTTTTAGGTTTGATTCACACTAAATTTATTAAGATAGGATCCCAAGGAGATTCCATATGCTTTAAAAGCTCATTTTCCCTTTAATATTTCAAGAGTTTTGCGACTCGTAAATCGCAAGGAGGAGAGACAAAATTTTAGAAATTTAAGGAAATTTAGAGCACTTTAAAAGCCTCCTTTTACCTTAATGTGTCATACTTTCAAGAATATGTGATGATTTATTATTTCTAGAAAAATATTTTGGATATTAACCACTTGGATTTCTTTATCCAAACATTAACAACAAATAATAACAAATTATTCCTAATAATATTTTGAATATTCATCCATTAAAGATTTTTTTATCCAAACATTAACGGTGAATAATAGATGAATTCCCCCTAAAAATAAGATTTTTATATTTTTTGGAATATTGTCCAACACCCTTTGAAGTTTTATAAATATGTTGTAAAATCCAGAAATGCAAGAAAATAATTTTTGTTGTGTTTAAGAAATCCATGCGAAAACACATTTTCAAAACTTCCAATATTTTTTATATATAAAAAGAACATTCAAAACATGTTAGGGTATTGGTTGTATGCAACACACAAAAATATTTTTTTATATTTTCTTTGTCAAAAACACAAACATCACCTTTAATCGTAATTAAAGTCAACAAACCACAAATTAATCAAATTCTTAAGGCTTTAATAAATTAGTTATTACATCCAAAAAAATATGTAGAAACGTGTTTTTATATTTTCACAGGAAATACAACTTGATTTTATTTGTCCTTCATATATTTAATTATATGCAAATTAAAACATTAAAAAATATTTTGTATTTATAATTTATAATCAATAACATACATCAAAAAAATACAAACACACACACACACATCCCTTTTTATATTTTTTTTCTAATGCACCTATATGTAATTACATGTTAAACAAATAACATAAATTAATTTAAATATATACTCCACATGTGAAAATTACAAAAACAAACCCTCCAAAAATCCAGGAATTGTAGGGGAGGCCATATGAACTGCAGGAACAGTGGCTATGCGTGGGTTCACGTGACGCTGTAAGAAACTTTATAGGATGGGGTGATTTGGAATGGCTTCCTTCCTTCTTCCTTTTCTCGCTAGAAGTGACCTGCAGAAACAACAAAATCGCAACAACTAATTAATTTTAGTTTTTTTCTTTCTTTGTTTTTAGATCTGCTTCTCTTTTTACAGATTTTTTTTTTGTTTCCCCTTCTCTGTTTTAGGTGGCAGGCTGTTGAACTAAGAAGCTGTTGGTGACTGTGCTTTTGTCATGTCCAACCAGTGGAGATGGAGGAGAAAAGAGTGTTGTTTGGTCGTCAGTTTCGGTTGGCTTTGCTGCTGTCGCTTGCGGCCACTAGAGCTGTTGCGAAAAAGAGAGAGGTTGCTGGCGGCCTTGTGGTTGAGAGGGAGAGCAGTGGGTAGAGGGAAGTGACACGACCAAAAGATTAATGTCTTCTCCTAAGTGTAGGAGTGTCAAAGTAATAAATAACTCAGCAAGACTGGAGTCGAATTACAGAGAGATTAATTGTATAAATTATAGATAACAATAATAGTAGTAGTAGTAGTAGTAGTAGTAGTAGTAGTAGTAGTAGTAGTAATAGAGAAGAAGAAGAAGAAGAAGAAGAAGAAGTTGATGAGAACTTTGAGATGGAAGATTAATGTGATAATTAAACAATGATAACAACAAATGTCAAGGTTAGAGAATCCACTAATGATATGTCAAATAAGTATAGTATAAACTCTTATTATTCAATTGGAAACTATATACAAAGGAGGTTCCAATCAGATTATAAATTGTTAACATGATTACATTAGTTATCTTAGTCGATTAATGCTAATACTTGTAAATCTCGTCAGACATTCATGATTATAATTTATGTTAACAACAAATCAAATTCCTTTTATAACTCAGGTGTCGGTTATAATATATAGTATAGGCTATGAAAGTGCTAAGCATTTGTTGTACTAAGTGTTATACAACATAAATCCAGATTAGTTATTTAACAAGCAAAGTATTAAATAGTGAACAAGATAACAAATATACAACATGTTAGTATTAAACATTGAAGTCCATGTTAAGTTTACACTATACTTATTCTTACACCATTAGTATAATCTTTTCACCTTAACATAATAAACTTAACTAAACATAATGAAAGAAAGAAAAATAAATAAATAAGATAAGAACATAAACAAGATAAAAGTTAACTAAGTAAATGAAAGGAATTGAAAGTATAAATTAGATATTAATGAAAATAAAACTTAAGCATTACAAAAATACAAAAAGAGAAAACAAAAGCATGATCTTGATCTCGAGATCAAGATGCCTAAGTACATGAAAAATGCCTCCTTTTATAAGCCAAAATTAGGAATTATTGATTTGATGACTAATTGATGAGTGGGTGGCCAACTCTTGACTTGGTGACAATCTTTAACTTCTCTTATCTGCCTAAAACGTCATTGATAATGTCAGAATTGGAATCACTTGAAAACATGAAAGTTGTAGGAAATTATCTCAACTTTCTAGGAAAAAATAATGCAGGTCATTTGGACTTCTAGAACTCCAGATATGGGCCAAACACTGAACAGTGTTCAGGTTGTTGGACAGATTCTGACTTCTTTGTTGTTGCTATAATTTGAACTTGAAAATGACTTTTTTAAAATCTTGGGCTCTATATGAAAGTTGTAGGCCTATGTGTTACCTTTTCATTCATATAAATTAGACCTAAATCTAAGATCTACAACTCCATATATGACCCAATTACCAAACAGTATTCCGGTTTGGACTGCACCAACATCTCTTTTCTATGTTTAACCATCTCTTTGTCCTTTCAATTTCAGTTCTTAAACTCATCAATCAATCCTTTTATTTATATGATAAGCCTGCATTTAAAATGAATATTTACCATAAATTAAAGGTACTTATATTATTAGATATGTTATTATAAAACATGCTTTAGTTAAGGAGTTATTGATACTTCTAGTGCAAAATGATGATATAAAACCTTGATAAAAATGCACTTTCAAGTACTAATAAGAAGGATCAGGTGAGGGGGAGCGACTTCTCTTAGCTGGGAGAGTATGAGCTAGAAGGTGGGTGTTGTGGCCGAGAGGTTGAAGTAGATAAGGAGTGGCATGGGACTTGAAGATGAGAGGAAATAAGAGTAAGCGTAGTGGCCGATCTCTATGGGGATCAAGAAGTGGGGGAGATGAAGCAGCCAAGCTTTCATTGATTTCTGTTACCAAAATCTCAAAGCCACAAGGAGGGGCCACTGGTGGCTGGCTTAGAGAGGAAAAAAAAGAGACAGATGGGGGGAGGCGACTTGGTTTTAGTTGGAAGAAAAAATTAGGTTTAGGGTTTCGTGGTTACCCTCCTCTTTTATTTTTTAAAATTTCTCTCCTCAATATGACTGGAGGTTCACTTATATATAAATCTTTGCATGTGCTATTCAAGGAAATATTACAATAATTATTGCAGAGATTATTTTCCACAACCAGCATTAACAAATCTTATATATATGTTATTTTATATTACAGTGATTATTTTCCATAACTAGCATGAATCAAATCATATGTCTATGGTATTTTATATCGCAGTAATTATATATGATTCAGTAATTATCTCCTTGACATATTGTTTCCTTAATATTAACCCTGATGCTCTATGTTATCTCCATATGTAAACCTTTATTTTTATTTTTTTATTTTTTTCTTTTTAAAAATTTATCAAAACATGAGTAAAAAATTAGGTAGCAACAGATGTCCCCTCTTTACAATGCTTACGAAGCAAAACTCTTCAATGTTTTGCATGGTAAGCTTGTAAAGAAAAAAAACCTTCCTCACTTATTGAGTGATCCATTCATCCAAGGACTTCATTTTTTAAAAGAAAATGGTCTTGTTATCATTAGTGACTTGCCCTTTTTTTTAAAAAAAAGAAAATTTGATATATTTTCACAAGCAACTTGCCCACATACACTCAAACCTGGTCTATTTTCAAGGGCAACCTATCCATTTTTAAATTTTTAGAAAACTCCATGTTTTTCTAAGAAATGGTCTCAATATCGGGTGACTTGCCCATTGTAAAAATTTTACAACAACTCCATGTTTTTTATATATAGAAAAAATCCACACTTTTTTCTAGGAAACGGTCTCAATATTGGGTAACTAGCCCCTCTTAGAAAAATCCACGCTTTTTTTAAAAAATGGTCTCAATATCGGGTGATCTGTCCATCTTAAAATTCTTTGAAAACTCCATGTTTTTTTTAAGAAATGGTCTCAATATCAGGTGATTGAGCCCTCTTAAAATTCTTAGAAAACTCTACACTTTTCTAAGAAACAATTTCACTATCAGGTAACCAGCCTCTTTTAAAATTCTTAGAAAACTCTATGTCTTTTTAAGAAATGGTCTCAATATCGGGTGACCGATCCATCTTAAATTTTTTAGAAAACTCCATGCTTTTCTAAGAAAAGGTGGTGACCGACCCCTCTTAAAATTCTTAGAAAACTCCATGCTTATCTAAGAAATGGTTTTAATATCGGGTGACCTACCCATCTTAAGATTCTTAGAAAACTCCATGCTTTTCTAAGAAACAATTTCAATATTAGGTGACCGACCTATCTTAAAATTCTTAGAAAACTCCACGTTTTTCTAAGAAATGGTCTCCATATTAAGTGACCAGCCCATCTTAAAATTCTTAGAAAACTCCATGCTTTTCTAAGAAATGGTCTCAATATCAGGTGACTTACCCATCTTAAGATTCTTAGAAAACTCCATGCTTTTTTAAGAAACTGTTTTAATATTAGGTGATTGGCCTATCTTAAAATTCTTAGAAAACTCCATGCTTTTCTAAGAAATTATTTCAATATCAAGTGACTGGCTCATCCTAAAATTATTAGAAAACTCCAATTTTTTTTAAGAAATGGTCTCAATATCGGATGACCTTCCTAATTTTTTTTTTAAAAAATCCATGCTTTTTCTAAATAATGGCCTCAATATTGGGTGGTCTGCCCTTCTTAAGATTTTAGAAATACTCCATATTTTTTCTAAAAAAAATGGTCTCAATATCGGATGACCTACCTGTTTTGAATTTTAAAAAAAATTATCTTACCTCAAGGAATTAAGTAGTGCTGGTTCACAATTCATATTCTTTTTCGTAGTTCCATTGACTTTAGATTCTGTATCTCAGCGATTCTTAAAAACTTTGAACTAATTTGTCCTTTTCGTCCTACCTTCTCCTACCAGGTTAGTGTTATGACAATATAGCATGCATACTTTTTTGTTACCTATTTCCCCTTTTCTGTTGTAGACACCTTCAAACTTTTGTTTTTACTTGTTTGCCCAACTTGTCCTCTTTAATCAATATATGCTCCATGTACTACATTTCCTATCCTTTTCATACTTGATGATGAGATCTCTAGTTCCTTATGGGGCCCTTTCTTGCTCCATTAAACGTTGCTTTGCATTGTACTTTTGCCAATGTTTTAATTACCTTTTCTATTTTTTGAGAAATTATTTTTAAGAGGAAAACTCAAAAAATTTGGTTTTGTTCATGAAAACTAAAACTTTCAATGCAATCATCATATTTTGTTTTAAGCAATATTTTATAATGATACCCCTTTAGGCTTGGGTTCATTATAGATCCATATGTGCACCTATTACCCCCAGTGTGGTGTGCAATACATATCAGGTTTAAATTTTGTTTGGATCCCTCTTTTTTGGGAATTGATGGAGTCATCTCCTTAGTCACATGTAAAATAATTCTTTTAAGTAAAAGATTTCAAATGCTATAAAATCATGCACTTTGTTAAAACTTAGGTTCTTTACATAGAGAATTTATGGCCGAACTTTATTTTATTGATCGAGAAGCATAGTATTTCTTTATAGAGTCAACATTCACAAGTCTAACTAGATATTCTCCATCCATTCTAGATAATAATAAAGCTCCTCCTGAGAATGCTTTCCTTACCACGTAAAGGCCCTTATTGTTAGCGCTCATTTACTTTGATCTTCTCCTGGTAAATGTTATATTTTCTTCAATACAAAATCTCCTTCGTGGAATCCTCAAGGTCAAACCTTCTTATCATATGATTTGACTATCCTTGATGTTAACAGATTTCAACTACCTCTTTTTATCGACTAGATTTAACTATTCATATCTAACTTTTACACATTCCACTCCTTCTAAACTTAGAGTTTACAATACACTTAATAAGGGGGTTTCCACTTTTAAAGGCATCATCGCCTCCATTCCATATACCAAAGCATATGGGGTGGCTCTTGTTGAAGTTTGGATTGTGGTACGGTATGCATGAAGAGCAAATAACAACATCTAATGCCAATCCTTATAGGTGACTACCATCTTCTAAATAATCCTTTTAAAATTCTTGTTAGTAGTTTTTACCATACCATTTATCTTTGGCTTATACGGCAAAGAATTGGAATGCTTGATTTTTTCATTTAGCGCAAAGTGCTATTATCATCCTACTATTGAAGTTCTGGGCATTATTAATCTTTTCTACTAGACTGACACGACGAAAAGATTGATGTCTTCTCCCAAGTGCAGGAGTGTCGAAGTAATAAATAACCCAGCAAGACCTGGGTCGAACCACAAGGAGTTTAATTATACAAATTATAAACAACAATCCTAATACTTGTAAATCTCGTCAAACATTCATGATTATAACTTATGTTAACAACAAATCAAGTTCCTTTCATAGCTTAGGTGTTGGTTATACCATACAATATGGGCTATGAAAGTGCCAAGCATTTGTTGTACCAAGTGTTATACAACATAAATCAAGATTAGTCATTTAACAAGCAAAGTATTAAAGAGTAAACAAGATAACAAATATAAAACATGTTAGTATCAAACATTAAAGTCCATATTAAGTTTACATTATACTTATTCTTACACCATTAGTGTAACCTTTTCACCTTGACATAATTAACTTAGCTAGACATAATGAAAGAAAGAAAAATAGATAAACAAAATAAGAACATAAAAGCTAACTAGGTAAAGGAAAGGAAATGAAAAGCATAAACTTAATATTAATGAAAACAAAGCATAAACATTACAAAAAATACAAAGAGAGAAAGGAAGAGCATGATCTTGATCTGAACACCAAGATGAATAAATGCATAGCAAATGCCTCCTTTTATAGGCCAAAATTAGGAACTATTGATTTGATGACTAATTGATAAGTGGGTGGCCAACTCTTGACTTGGTGTCAATCCTTATCTTCTCTTGTCTACCCAAAACGTCATTGATAACGTCAAAATTGGAGCCAGTTGAAAACATGAAAGTTGTAGGAAATTGTCTCAGCTTTTTTATGTAAAACATTCAGCTCATTTAGACTTCTAGAACTCCAGATATGGCCAAAATACCGAACAGTGCTCGAGCTGGAAGATAGATTCGAGCTTCTTTGTTGTTGCTACAATTTGGACTTGAAAATGACCTTTTTAGATCTTGGGCTCTATAGGAAAGTTGTAGGCCTATGTCTTACCTTTCCATCCATATAAAGTGGACCTAAATCTGAGATCTATAACTCCAGATGTGATCTAATTATCAAATAGTATTCCGGTATGGACTGCACCGATATCTCTTTTTAGAGTTTAACCATCTCTTTGTCCTTTCAATTTCAATTCTTAAATTCATCAATCAATCCTTTCATTTATGTGATAGGCCTATATTTAAAATAAATATTTACCATAAATTAAAGGTATCTTATTTTATTAGATATATTATTATAAAACATGCTTTAGTTAAGGAGTTATTGATACTTCAAGTGCAAAATGATGATATAAAATCTTGATAAAAATGCACTTTTAAGAACTGAAATTGGAAGGACAAAGAGATGGCCAAACTTAGAAAAGAGATGTCGGTGCAATCCAAACCGGAACACTGTTTGATAATTGGGTCATATCTGGAGCTGTAGATCTCAGATTTAGGTCTACTTTATATGGATGGAAAGGTAAGACATAGGTGTATAAATTTTATATGGAGCTCAAGATCTAAAAAGGCCATTTTTAAGTCCAAATTGTAGCAACAACAAAGAAGTCTGAATCTGTCTTCCAGCCTGCGCACTATTCAGTATTTAGCCCATATCTGGAGTTCTAGAAATCCAAATGAGCTGAAGTTTTTACACAAGAAAGATGAGATAATTTCCTACAACTTTTAGGTTTTCAGGTGGCTCTAATTTTGATGTTATCAACGATGTTTTGGGCAGACAAGAGAAGATAAGGATTGTCATCAAATCAATAGTTCCCAATTTTGGCCTATAAAAGGAGGCATTTGCCATGCATTTAACCATCTTGGTGTTCAAATTAAGATCATGCTCTTGCTTTCTCTCTTTGTATTTTTTGTAATCTTTATGCTTTGTTTTCATTAATATCAAGTTTATACTTTTCATTTCCTTTCCTTTACTTAGTTAACTTTTATTTTATTTATATCCTTATTTTGTTTATCTATTTTTCTTTCTTTCATTATGTTTAGCAAAGTTTATTATGTCAAGGTGAAAAGGTTACACTAATGGTGTAAGAATAGGTATAGTATAAACTTAATATGGACTTTAATGTTTAATACTAACATGTTTTATATGTTTTATCTTGTTCACTCTTTAATACTTTGCTTGTTAAATGACTAATCTTGATTTATGCTGTATAACAATTGGTACAACAAATGCTTGGCACTTTCATAGCCCACACCGTATGGTATAATCAACACCTGAGCTATGAAAGGAACTTGATTTGTTGTTAACATAAGTTATAATCATGAATGCTTGACGAAACTTACAAGTATTAGCATTAATTGAATAAGATGACTAATGTAATCATGTTAACAATTTATAATATGATTGGAACCTCCTTTGTGTGTGGTTTCCAATTGAATAATAAAAGTTTATACTATACTTGTTTGACATACCATTAGTGGATCCTCTAACCCTGACATTATTGGTTATCGTTGTTTAATCCTTACATTAATTTTCCATCTCAAAGTTCTCATCAATTTTTCTTTTTCTTCTTTTTCTTTATTATTGTTACTACTACTACTAGTATTATTATTATTATTATTATTGTTTATAATTGTTGTTTATAATTTGTACAATTAACCTCCCTATGGTTCAATCCCAGTCTTATCAGGTTATTTATTACTTCGACACTCCTGCACTTGGGAGAAGACATCAATCTTTTAGTCATGTCAATAAACATAGGTTTACTTGTCACATTACTTCGTTAGGAGTACTGCCTTTTAAGTCATTTGCTTGAACAATATTCACCAAGAGACATGTTTTGCATAAGAAAATGGGTCAACGCCCTTTTTTATTAATGCTTGATAAGTTTATTATATTTAGAGATAAAAAGAAAATACAATATTTTAATCTCTTTCCTCAACAAACTCTTTAGCTTAAGGTAAAAAGGCAAAGTCACGGATTTCAATCTTCCCTAAAAAGGCATTGGTTTTAGCTGGGCTTTGATGATAGCGAATGATGTCCCCTTCCATATTTCATGCAATGATTCTAATAATTTGAACAAGTGTAGCAGCTTTATCCATTTACTCATCTATCTTGATCATCTTCCTTATGCTTAACATATTGGTTCTATTTAAAGCAGCGTTGTTAGTGTCTATTTAATCCTTGTTTTTTTTTTCATTCCTACTAGTTTCTCGTCCAAATACTTCACCTTTTTGTGTTCCTTATCAAGATTTATTCTCATAACTTTTATCTTATCCCTTATAACCACTAACTTTTCTTCAACAACCTTAAAACCTTTCCTTTTACTTTGTTTTTTTGTAATCCCTGTTGAACGGCTTTTTAACTCCATATATTTCTTGTTCAAATCCTCATCCTTCCCTATCCTATCAGTTCAAACTGAAGTTGTGCAAACTTTTCTTGGCAATCGTTAAAGTCAATATCCATTGCTTTAAGTTTAGAGCAACTTTGCATCCAATCCAAACTTATCCCTCCTAACTCCTTCTCACTTTCTTCACTAGCAATCTTCTCCTCACCCAGCTTTAACTCAAGCTTTGTTATTCTCGCATCTCTAGATTGTATTTGCTCATGCATAATTTCTTCCAACATTGCTTTATCTTTTTTGCTTTTGCTCAATTCTATTTGAAGTTTTTCCACTTGTCTTCTAAACTCCTCTTCATTATTGACCCTTTTCTTTTTAATAGGATCTTCTATAATTTGGAGAGATTTAACTCCTACACAAGGCATAGCTAAAGTAGCTAAGTCTCTCTATCTTGTATATCCTTCACTTACACTTGGATTGTTTAAACCTTCTATCTCAACCAAACCAAATGCCTCTAGTCTTGTTTGATGATCTCCAAAACTTCTTGTGCAATGAGATCTTTGAACAAAACAAAGAATTGAGCAATTCTTATAGTCTTTGGAACAAACTACATGAGCCAAAGTTTCCTTACCACTAGGGTAGGAGCATAACTCATGTCATAACCCAATTTTGGGTGATTTCCCAAAAAATTATTTATTTATTTATTTTCAAAATAAAAAAAAATAAAATAAAGGCTGACAACATGGAGAAAGCAGGTCAGGAAATCAAGCTGTAATTTTTAGAGGAGATTCCAGGATAATTGTCCCCTATTATGCCTAAAAATGGAGAAAAAAATGCAAATTCAATGTTAAATTATATGAATATTGGATGAATTTGCATAAAAATTAAGTCCAAAGACATAATTAATTTTTTAATAGGCCAATTTGATTTAATCATGGGCCAAATTAAATTTTAATTATGTTTAATAATTGATTTGGATACAATTAAAGGATTTAATTAAGTGCATAGACTTAATTATACTTTAAATGAGTCAAATTAATTTTATTTAGGGCTTAATTGGTGAAACATTAAGTTTAAAGGTCTAATTTGGGTTTAATTGAGAAGATTGGAATTTTAAGAGATCAAATTTAATTTTTACCAAGTTATTTGATTGAAATTAGGGGCCAAATTGGAAGAAAATTGAAGTTTTAGGGTCAATTAGGGGTTAAATTGAAGAAATTCGCAGCTAGGGACCAATTTGTAAAAGACATCGGACTATAGGGGCCTAATTGACAAAAACTAGGGACTAAATTAAAGAAATTAAAATTTTAATGGTCAATTAGGGGTTAAATTGCAACAATCCGAGACTAGGGGCTAATGTGCAAAAGGCGCGTAAAACCAGGGTTCCAATTGAAATTCGGCAAGGTGTAATTGTATTAAATCAAAAGTTTAGGTCAATTAGGGGGACAATTGCATAAAAGTGAAAGTTGGAGGACTGCTTTGAACGTTAAAGAAATCCCTATTTAAAACCTAAAATGGTGTTGTTTTGAGTTAAAAAAAAAAGCGAGACCAGGTTATGCATTGTTTGATCACTATTCATCATCTTCTTTATTTTTCCGGGAAAAATTGGTCTAGTCACCTCCTTTACTGGTGCATTTAATACACTTAATGTCCACCAAATTTGCCAAACCGTGCACGAAACTGATCACCAAACATCCCTTTACGTTTGGGAATGGTCATCACCTACTTACTGGCACATAAACGGATGTGGCACCACTCTGAAGAGGCCACCTCAGGCAGCTTGCAGCTGTAGTTTGACAGTGCACCATACCTACTTTGAGCCAATGGATGAGATCTTTTTCAATCGAATCAAGGGCAGGAATTTATTTCCTTGTGTAGAGAAGATTATCCTTTTCCACCGTTTATAAATAGAGAAGGATTTCATGGCCCGGGGGGGAAGAAAAACGAACCTGAAGTTGTCGAAAACCGGCCTTCTATGCCAAATTTTCCTATAACCACCTATTTTTCTTCTTTCTCTCTTTGCCATGGCTTTCAGCCACCACCATCATAGCTTCCTATCTTCTGGACGTCACCTCCACCTCGAATGGCCTTCAAAACATCTCATATAGTGTTTGCACCATTTTTCTTTCTCTCCTCTGTAAAAATCTTCTTCTTTGCCACCGTGATCTTTGTGGCTATGGTAGTAGTAGAGGCAACGACCACCATCTTGCTGTGAAGCTCCTTTTTTTTTTTTTAAGTAGCCATGGTAACAGCTCTCTCCTCCACTGCTCCAACATCTCCAATCGTGCATTTCCTCTTCTCCTTCGCAGGCCCCTGTTTTTTTTTCTTTTTCCATCAGCGACCGGAGCCAACCACCATTTTCTCCACCGCCAGTCTCACTGTACGCAGCCAGTTCGTCCACCAGCTCCCCAACGCCATGTAAGCTTCCCTCCTCTCTTCTTCATTTCTTTCCTTCTTTGTACATGAGAATAGTGCAACATGAAATATAATTCACGTTGCACCATCTCTTGCAACTTAGTCACTAGGTTGCAAGTGACTAAATTGCTTTGGGCTAGACCTGTCCTAGCCCAGTCCAGGTTTGGCTAGGCCAGGTCCAGCCTATCTCCAAATTAAAAAATAATATGTTGGACCGAGTTTGGCCCAACCTTTTTGGGCCAATGCCAGCCACCTGTTTTTGGGCCTATGCTTGGCCTAGCCCACATGTTTAACTAATTTTTAATTAATCAATATAATAATAATAATAAAAAAATAATAAAAATTCAAAAATCCTTTAAAAAAATTGTGATTTTCTTAAATATGTTTCTAGCAATTTTGCATAATATCGGGTAGTATATTTAAACTGTAAAATACAAATCCAGTATTAAAATACTTGGTTTTCTTGAAAAAAAATCAAAGCATTTTCAAAAATAAAAAATTAATATTTTTTTGCATACGACCAAATCCTAAAACTTTTCCAAGCATATTTGCATAAAAATGCATCGTTTTCATGTTAAAAAAAATTAAAAAAATAGATATCGTAACTAGTTTATGATTATTCTTTAGGATTTGACCAACATGTCAAAAATCTATTTCCAACCTTTTTTTCAGGGGTTTAAATCTCTTTCCAAGCTCATCAGGAGGCATGACAAAGAGCCTCTGTCTCTGCTTGTTTGATTACTTACCTTTTTGTTTGTCTTTAATTTTAGCTTGCATCTTTACTTCTTTAGCATGCATTTTAATTTTGCGAATAAACCCAATTCTAAATTAGGTGGGGAGTAGTAGTCTGCCTCATGACTTTCAGTCGGGGTCCAGATTCGTGAAACATCCAATTATGAGTTGAGTGTTTACTTGCTGATGACAATCACATAGTACCCCAACTATCCTTTATAAACCCTCATACTGCCTTCACGAAAGGTAGCCACTAGGCAGTTCATAGACCTCTTGAGACCAGTTAGAAAACATACCCCTCATATAATAACCTAGAACTTGTTTAAACTCTACAGGATTCTTGAGCTAAGACCATGACTTCCATTACCTTTTCAAAATATGGGGAAAGATCTGAGATACAATTAGTCGAAGGGGATTGCTTAAGAACCAAGGTTGAAGAATTGCCATATATAACCACACTGCACTACTCCATAGATAGCATAAAGAAGTTTACCCCAATTCTAGGATATATAAATGTGAATATGTTTGAGAAGAGGTATGAAAGAATCGCTCATCTAATAAAAATTCCTATTTAGATCTCAACGATCAAAGCATTGATGCATTTTTAGGATCCAAGCTATAGATGTTTCACCTTTAGGGAAATTGATATGACCCCTACTCTTGAGGAGTATGCCCATATCTTGAGTTTTCCAAATGACCCTTACAAAGTGTACTTCAGGAAAAGAATTGAGAGTACAGTTGTAGCAGTTGTAAAACTTCTATATTTGGACCAAGTTGATTGATACAGGACATCTAATGGAGGGTTCAAATGGAAAATGATTGAGAGTAAATTGAAGACAGATAAAGAAAAAGGGAAGTTAGTGAAGAAAGATATCAGATAATTGCTTTTGCCATCTTTGGGTTGGTTTTAGTTCCTTCAGAAGCCGCTAAAATTATTAGCATTGAAGCTGCCAATGCTTTTCTTGAATTTGAATAGGCAAAGAATAACCCTACTTCAACTATCTTAGCTGAAACCCTCCCATCTCTAAATCATTACAGACTACACGGGAAGGGGCAATGCGATGCTGTATTCCTATCTTGTTTATTTTATATGGATAACTAGTCATTTGGAAACCTTAAAAGAAGTCTTCAATAATTTTTGGTGGTTTAATATGAGGCCTCTTGAGTTGGTGTTGACTAAAGAATTCAGGGATTTGGATGAAAAGGCATGGGTAAAGAAATACCAAGCACTTCCCCAAAGTAATTTTAGATGAAGAGCTCCTTGGGTGAACGATTCATCTTACCTCATGGGTTGTGGTGACAAAGCATGGGTCCCATTGATTGGCCTAACTGGTTATATCATTTACTCACCCTCATTGGTGGCCAGACAATTTGGAGGAGTACAATACGTGTCAAGAACCTAGGGTTAGCTGAATATACCAGTTTGTTTAAAGAAGTTAGCTCTTTAGATATGTTGGATGCCATCAGAAATGATTGGAAATAGCCTGTTTTGGTCCACAAGGAAGAGCATCAAACAGAGTTCTCAGTTAGCCCTACATACCTAATATGGAGGAGTGTTGGATCATCTAAGATACTTCAAAAAGAGAAAGAGCAAAGAGGAGCTCGAGATTAGCCATGTATTATATTGGAGCTGAAAAGAAAAAGGGTCAGCCACAAAGAAGATCTCCAAGAAGAGTTGGACAAGCTGAGGATTGAGCTTAGCAATAGCAAAAATCATAAAAAATTCATGGAAAACCAACTTTTAAAAGAAGAAGAGATAAAGGCCTCTCTAGATCAGCAATTTAAGGAAAGAGATGAGCAAATTGTTAAGTTAAAGAAGAACTAGCACAAAGCAAATGAGCAATTGGAAGAAGGGAAGGTTAAGTATGACGAGTTGGTAAACAAGAATGGAATGTTGGAGTAGGAATTGATGACTCTAAAAAAGGCCTCAGAAAGTAGAAAGTTTGCTGACAAAGAGACAATAGTTTCTTTGAAGAAAGAAAGGGATCGATATAAGTTAAAATAGGAAGTTGAAAAAGAGAAGAACAGATTAGCCGATCTTACCATTGGAGAAGAAAGAAGCTTAAGAAGTCGATATCAAGTACAGGCTAAGATGAGAGAGAAGCAAGAAGGATAACTGAGTCAGACATGAAGGAATACTTAGACAAAATAAATGGTATGAGAAACCGAGTTTCTGAGATACAAGCCGAGCTTGAGTCCCGAGAGGAATAAGAAAAGAAGATACAAAAACCTAAAGGTTAAGAACACAAGATGTGGCTCGAGTAGGCAAGAGTATGAAAGCTATCAAAGCTTACTATCAGAGACCCAAACTTTTAAGAAAAGGAAAATTCCATGAAAAAAAGAGGGGTCTATATTTCTCAAGTAAGTATACATGCATATTGATCGTGATGCATTACTTTTATCCTTGACAGATCAGTGTCTCACCATCACCCCTTTTTGAGCGGGCTACTCAGTCTTCATCATTTAGATAGTATGCTTCCTAGCCCTATCTTCCTTCTCTTTGAGTGCACCCTCGAGCCATCAAACATCCTAGCTGGTGCACCTTACAACCCTACCTCTTTTTTAGTGCATCTTCGAGCTCTCACCTCTTGGGTAGTGTGTTTTCTAACCCCACCTCTTTTCGAGTGCATCTTTGGGCCATCACCTTATGGGTAGTGCGTTTTCTAACCCTGCCTTATTTCGAGTATGCCTTTGAGCCCTTATCCCTTAGGTAGTGTGTTTTCTAACCCTACCTCCTTCCGAATGCGCTTTTCAGCCCTCGCTCCCCTTCAAGTCCTATCTCTTTTCAAACGCTCATATAAGCTCCCGTCTCTTGAATAATGTGCCTTTGAGTCCTATCATGTTGTTCCTTCAAGACATTTTTTTTTCACATGGGTAGGTCACCCATCACAATCAGACCTCTTTGAAAACTCTTTTCATTTTCCATTTGGGCTGGTTGCCCATTACAATGAAATCATTTTGAGAAATCTTCACATTTCTCGCCATTTTGAAAAATCTTCGTATTTTTCACCTTTTTGAAAAATGTTTGTGTTTTTCAGTTGGGCAGGTCGCCCATTATACCAAGACCACTTTGAAATTTTTTTGTATGTTTCTTCACTTTGAAAAACTTGGGTAGGTCGCCCATTACAATAAGACCATCTCAAAAAACTTTTTTTAATTTTCTCTGGTAGGTCACCAATGACAATTTGACCACTTTAAAATCTCTAAATTTGCAAAAGAGAAATCTTCCGGTTTAACTTTGAGTGCGTTTTCTATCCTTCAAAAGGATTCATCATTTCTCAATATGATGAGTCCATCATCTTTCATTCTTCTTTTTCTTTATAACGCTTACTACCTGAAGTCTCTTACAACAACAACAACAACAAGAACAATAACAATAATAATAACAATAACAATAACAATAATAATAATAATAATAATAATAATAATAATAAAGAGGAAGAAGAAGTTGATGAGAACTTTGAAATGAAAGATTAACATAAGGATTAAACAATGATAAAAATAAATGTCAAGGTTAGAGGATCCACTAATGGTATATCAAACAAGTATAGTATAAATTCTTATCATTCAAGTGAAAACCACACATAAAGGAGGTTTCAATCAGATTATAAATTGTTAACATGATTAGATTAGTCATCTTATTCGATTAATGCTAATACTTGTAAATCTCGTCAAGCATTCATGATTATAACTTATGTTAACAACAAATCAAGTTCCTGTCATAGCTCAGGTGTCAGTTATACCATACAGTATGGGTTATGAAAGTGTCAAGCATTTGTTGTACCAAGTGTTATATAACATAAATCAAGATTAGTCATTTAACAAGCAAAGTATTAAAAAGTGAACAAGATAACAAATATAAAAGATGTTACTATCAAACATTAAAGTCCATATTAAGTTTACACTATACTTATTCTTACACCATTAGTGTAACCTTTTCACCTTGACATAATAAACTTAACTAAACGTAATGAAAGAAAGCAGAATAAATAAACAAAATAAGAACATAAATAAGATAAAAATTAATTAAGTAAATAAAAGGAAATGAAAGGCATAAACTTGATATTAATGAAAGCAAAGCATAAACATTACAAAAAATACAAAGACAGAAAGCAAGAGCATAATCTTGATCTAGAAACTAAGATACTTAAATGCATGGCAAATGCCTCCTTTTATAAGCCAAAATTGAGAACTATTGATTTCATGCCTAATTGATGAGTGGGTGACCAACTCTTAACTTGGTGACAATCCTTATCTTCTTTTGTCTACCCAAAACATCATTTATAACGTCAAAATTAGAGCCACTTGAAACATGAAATTTGTAGAAAATTATGTCAACTTTCTTTTATAAGCAATTCAGGTTATTTGGACATCTAGAACTCCAGATATGGGCCAAACACTGAACAGTGCTCGGGCAGGAAGAGGCCTTTTGTGTCTTGGGATACATATGAAAGTTGTAGGCCTATGTCTTGCCTTTCCATCCATATAAATTATACCTAAATATGAGATCTACAGCTCCAGATATGACCCAATTACCAAACAGTATTCCGGTTTGGAGTGCATTGACATCTTTTTTCTAAGTTTGGTCATCTCTTTGTCCTTTCAATTTCAGTTCTTAAATTCATCGATCAATCCTTTCATTTATTTGATAGGCATACATTTAAAATGAACATTTACCAAAAATTAAAGGTATCTTATATTATTATATATATTATTATAAAACATGTTTTAGTTAAGGAGTTATTGATACTTCAAGTGCAAAATTATGATATAAAACATTGATAAAAATGCACTTTTAAGTACTAATCAGCTGTATGCAACATACAAAAATATTTTTTTTTTATGTTTTCTTTGTAAAAAACATAAACATCACCTTTAATCAACAAACCATAAATTAATCAAATTCTTAAGGCTTAAAAAAATCAGTTATTAAATCCTAAAAAATATATAGAAACATGTTCTTACATTTTCATAGGAAATACAACTTGATTTTATTTGTTCTCTAGATATAAAAAAAATACGAACACATACACATCCCTTTTTATGTTTTTTTCTCATGCACCTATATGTAATTACATGTTAAACAAATAACATAAATTAATAAAAAAAAACACTAACAATAATTTAAATACATACTCTAGCATGTGAAAATTACAAAAACAAACCCTCCAAAAATCCAGGAATTGTAGGTGAAGCCATCTGCACTGCAGGAACAGTGGTTGTACGTGGTTCACACGCACCATCGGTGACACATGGGTTCATGCGTTGTCGTTAGAAACTCCATAGGATGGGACAATTTGGGATGGCTTCCTCCTTTCTTCCTTTTTCTCACTGGTGGTGGCCTACAGAAACAACAAAATTGCAACAACCAATTGATTTTAGTTTTTTTCTTTCATTGTTTTCAAATCTACTTCTCTTTTTACAGATCTTTTTTTTATTTCCCCATCTCTGTTTTAGGTGACGGGTTGTATGACTAAGAAGTTGTTGACGAGAAAGGAGATGGAGGAGAAAGGAGTGTTGTCTGGTCGTCAGTTTCGGTTGGCTTTATTGCTATCATTCATGGTCACTGGAGCTGCTGTGGAGATGGGAGAGGTTATTGGTGACCTTGTGGCTAAGAGGGAGAGCAGCGGCTAGAGGGAAGATCAAGTGAGGGGGAGTGGCTTCTCTTGCCTGGGAGAGTATGAGCTAGAAGGTGGGTGTTGTGGCCGAGAGGTTGAAGCATATAGGGAGCGGTGTGGGACTGAATCATATAAATCCTGTATATATGGTATTTTATATTGTAGTGATTATTTTCTATAACTAGCACGAATCAAATTATATATCTATTATATTTTATATCATAATAATTATATATGATTCAGTAATTATCTCCTTGACATATTGCTTCCTTAATATTAGCCCTGATGCTCTATGTTATCTCTACATGTAAACCTTTCTTTTTATTTTTATTTTTTCTTTTAAAAATTTATCAAAACATGAGTCAAAAATTGGATAGCAATAAAGATCACCATCACTTGCACATAAAAAAACATACAAGTAGTCTATTTTAGTTATTTTTTTAGATATGTTTTCCTCTGCTTTCCATTTTAATCTGCTTCACTTTCTTCTTTCTCAGGTCTGTTCTTTAGGCTTCACCGTCTACTCCTTTGCTTTAGGTAGCTGGCGATAAGGAGGAGGAAATGTTGGGTGGCAGCTAGTGCAGATGGAGGTGGTGGCTGAAGGGAGTGGACCATCACTGCTTGTTGAAGAAGGCGGGCGGCTTTAGCGGATGAGGAAGGGATAACGTTTGTAGGCGTTGCTATGGCTAATGGAGGGGAGTTTGTTCGGTATGGGAGGAGCTGTTGTGAGTGAGAGTTGAAGGATGCAACAAAAGGGAAAGAGAATTGAGGTTGTCTTGTTGCAGGATGAAAGAGGGAACAAGAAACTAAAGGGAAAAGGATAGGGGAAAACAACTAATTTTGGTTTTTTGGCCGAGTGGAAGACAAGGAACAGGGGAGGGATGCCTTGTTTCTCTAGTTTTGGTTTTGAAGATGAGTGAAAATGGAGGAATGGTGATGGCTAGTTTGGTTGTACGTGGGGGAGCTGTGGCCAAAAGAAGTTAATGTGAGTGTGGCTGCTGATATAAAAAAAATAATCAAAGGCAACGATGGGGGCCAAGAGAAGTTAATGTTTCAAAATTGCCCTTATCTTTCTATATGTTGAAGACTAGTATTTATAGACAAAAATATTGTTAGGTTTCGAATCTTGGTCCATCAACTTCTTTTTTATATATATAAATTTTGATTTTTCTTATTTTTTGTATTTTTCTTATCAACATCGTCTCAAATGAGGAAAATTGGTGCTTTTAAAAATAATGTGTTAAAAGTTAAACATGTTCCAAAGATCTTTGAAAATTTAAATTCTTTTGAAACGGTGCTGAAAATGCTAATAACAATGCAACTATATTTAAAAAAATGTATTTTTATTGTTTTTTACTATTTTTGGATTTTTTTGAAAATTTTATCAAAAAGGTAAGTCAAAAATTGGGTAACAACATATTCCCACTTTTTACAATGCTTATGAAGCAAAACTCTTTAATGTTTTACATAGTAAGCTTTGTAAAGAAAACTTGTCTTCTTATCTTTCTAATTTGCTCAATATCCACTCATATAAAGATCTTACTCTTTTCTTTTCTTTTTTATTTCCTTCTATTTTCTTTCTCTTCTTTCTCTGTCTCTTTTTTTTCCCGTTAACTTGAGATCCCATTTGGCGACCTCTTTTAATTAAAACCAAAAAACATGTGTAACTCAATCAACCTGAAATCCCATTTGGTGATTCCCTTTAACCAAAGCTACTTCAGATCTCATCTAACGACCTCATTCAATATACCAAAACAGAAGAACAGCTCGGTCAACCAAAAATCTCATCTATCGATTCCCTTTAACTAAAGCTACTTGAGATCTCATTCAACTAGAACCAAAGAATGTGTGTAGCTTAGTCAACCTGAAATCCCATTTGGCAATTCCTTTTAACCAAAGACATTTGAGATCCCATTTGGCAACCTCTTTTAACTAAAACTGAATGATGTGTAAAAAGTGGTCTTGTAGTAATGGGTGACCTACCTAGGGAAAAAGAAAAGAGTGGTCTCATTATAAGGTGTGACCTACCCAGGTGGAAAAATAGTCTTATTGTAATGGGTGACCTATCTAGATAAAAAAACATGGAGAATTGGTCACGTTGTAATGGGTAACCTACCTAAAAACAATGTTGGTCTTATTGTAATGGGTGACCTACCTAATGAAAAAAAAAAGAGTAGTCTCATTGTAATAGGTGACCTACCCAAGTAAAAGAATAACCTCATTGTATTGGGTGACCTACCCAAATAAAAAAATAATGGAGAATCGGTAGCATTGTAATGGGTGACCTACCTAAAAAAAATGTTGGTCTCATTGGAATGGGTGACCTACCCAAGGAAAAAGGAAAGAGTGGTCTCATTGTAATGAGTGACCTACCTAAGTGTAAGAATGACCTCATTATAATGGGTGACTTACCCAAGTAAAAAAAACATGGAGAATGATCTTATTGTAATGGGTGACCTACCTAAAAAAATATTAGTCTCATTGTAATAGGTGACCTGCCCAAGTGAAAGAATGATCTCATTGTAATGGGTGACTTACCTAGAAAAAATATTGGTCTCATTATAATAGGTGACCTACCCAAGAAAAAAAAGAAAAAGTGGTCTCATTGTAATGAGTAACCTATCCAAGTGGAAGAATTACCTCATTATAATGGGTGACCTACCCGAGATAAAAAAAAAACATGGAGAATTGATCGCATTATAATGGGTGACCTACCCAAGAAAAAAAAATAGAGAATTGGTCGTGTTGTAATGGGTGACCTACCTAAAAAAAGGATGGTCTCATTGTAATAGGAGACCTACAAAAAAAAGGATGGTGAGGGCTCAAAGGTGCACTTGAAAGGAAGTAGGGTTAGAAAACGGACTACCCAAGAAATGACGGCTTTAAGGCACACTCGAAATGAAATGAGGGCATAAAGGCAAACTTGAAATGAGGTAGGGTTAGAAAACACTCTACCTAAAGGATAGTGGCTCAAAGGCATAGTTAAAAGGAGGTAGGGTTAGAAAACACACTACCTAAGAAGTGAGGGCTCAAAGGCACACTCAAAAATAGGTAGGGTTAGAAAACGCATTACATAAAAGTTGATGGTGAAATCGATCTGACAATGTTGAAAGCAATGTTTTATGATTAATATGCATGTATACTTATATGAGAAATATAGGTTCTTTATGGTGCCTTTCTTTTCTCAAAAGTTAGAGTGTTAATAGTAAACTTCAATGGCTTCTTCGCTCTTGCTACTCGAGTCATCTCTTGTGATCTTGACCTCTAGGAAGGACTTGATATCATCATACTTCTTTGTCCTCCACCCTTTATCTCAAATTTTTGCTTGATATTTTTCTTAGAAAGGGAATCATGGAGCTAGCCCTACCAGGAGTTTTTTTTATTGCCCCCCCAACTTGATCATGCCCCTAAGTGTTCAATTCGAGTTTAGGGATAAGGCTATGTGAAGGAAGGTTTGACAAAGAGTTGTTTTCATACAAAAATTTTGGAATTTCAAAGTTATGCCAAACACAGAAATCATTTTGACATCAATTTAAAGCAAACTCATTCTAAAGAAATTCAAGTAATTTCTATGGAGAGGTTTTCAGAAGTGATGAAAACTTTTTGTTTTACTTTTAGTGAAAAACATGAAGTGATGTTTGATTGGTCAAAAAAGTTTAAGATTTCATTTGAGGGTTATAGAGAACCTATCTTCAAAGCATTCATTTTATTTGCATGAATAATGACTTGGTTCACATGAGAAAGCACTGTCTACCGATCCAAATTGCTTGTCTTTGATCAGAAAGGGCTTGCTTAGGCACGTAATGTAGGCTTTGGCTATTAGTTATGAAGAAAAAGGATATTTACAAGCTCAAAAGGTGTTTAAGGGATTTCAAGACTAAGGATCATTTGTGCTTGTTTTCTGACCTTTTGTCATTTGAATGCCTTTCTAAAATGGTCTATCGTGCCCCCTAGTGTTGGGCTTGGGTTTTTCATTTGTTTTTTTTTTCTTCATTTGGTTGAGCATCATCATATCAGTTATTTTTGTGAGAAGCTCAATTCTTTTGTATCCTTTATATTTTTTTTTCATGCCCCTGAGTTTTGTTTAGGCGTCTTTGATTATTTCATGCCCCCTAGTGTTATTTGAGGCGCTTTTCATTTGAGGATTTTGGTATATCTCTCACGCTTGCCCTTTAGTGTAGGGTGTGATCCTAGCCAAGGTTATTTCCAAAAACTTTACTAGGCTCAAAAGGTATTGTAAATGATATATTTTTAGCTCCGTGAAAGGATTATCAAAGATGGTTTTTCTTCATCTCAAATGCATGCATTTAGGATCGGTAAACCTTGCTTTCATGCAAATATGCAAAGTGATTTGTCATTATTCCTTCAAATAAAACTCAGCTTTAAAGTCACTTCATGGTATTTTTATTTTTGTTTGTCTTTTTTTTTTCAGGTTTTCTCGGACCATGGTTACTTTTCTAAGGAATCACTTGAATTTTCAAAACTTGTTTGTTTGAACAAACACTAATATGATTTCTGTATTGTACTAAACTTTGAATTCCTAAAAACTCTTTGTGAACATGTGAGATTTGTATAGTTTTGGAAGAAAAGGGAAACACACCAAAAGATTATTGGCGCAATGGTTTCATGTTTAAAGGTTATACTCAATGTGTTATTTACATGAAACAACAACAAAAATAAATGTATGTCATGAATACTAGAAAACATATGATTTTATTAACAAGAAAGGCTAATTTGACAGAGAAACTCTTGTGGCATTATGAGCTTACAAAAAAGGCTAAAATAGGTTAAAACAAAAAATCAAGAAGCTTTGAAGGCATGATCAAACAGAGGTAGTTATTTTTGGACAGAACAAGAATAGACTCCATTATGCAACTGTGGTGTAATTCCCCTTTGGTCAGCCTTCCCACAAAAGCTTTTGCAGAAATGCTAGATTGTGTTTAGGCATCTTGACCATGTTTGCCCCAATTTCTTCAGGCTAAGTCGTTGTTGGGTTTTGAACAAAGATGTTAGGCAGTTGGAAGGAACTTCCTCAGAGTTGTTTCTAAGTTTTGCTCGAGTAAGCTAGAGGTGAGTCAAGCTTTCTTCAGAGACTCCAACTTTTCTTGAAAAGGGATGTTATGACTAGCACAATCTTTATCTTCTGTGTTTTTCACTCAAAGTCGGGTGTTGTGGACTCGTAGGAGACCCACCTTTCATTCTAGTGTATGCATGATAAATGTATGAACATGTAATAATTTATATGATTAACTCGCCCTTCGAGGGGTGACATACGGTTGTAACTTTTGTATGATGAAACAAGAAACTTGATTCTTGCCCAAACTCTACAATGAAAATTTTATGAGTGACAATTATTGTATCACCTACAAGTCTTGAGTTCAAGATGCTTCAAGAAGGGTTTGCCTTGATGCAAAAAATGATAGCACATACAATCTAAGGACATGTTTTATTCATTATGTAAACATGGGTAAGTTTTTTACCTGGTCTCAAAAGGGTCCTATATCTGCCCAATAAAGACATGTGATGCATGAGACAATTCTACAAAATGCATGGAAAATACATTAACAAAAAAGCAAAAACTAGAACACATAAAATACATAAAGCTTAGTCCAATTTTATCAGAAACAGTACCTTCTCCAGCGGAGTCGCCATTCTATCGCATGCCACCAATGCAACATTGGTTGGTGATTTTTTGTATGTTTTGATTTTGTTGAGAGTCACCATCTAGTAGTTAATTGAGGGCTAATAGGAAACCCGGGTGTACTAGTCTTGTCAGAGATTTACGGGTAAAGGACTAATTATGGTTAGGGAAGGTATTAGCATCCCTAACACACCTCAACCTAAGGTAAGCTGCTTCGTGATTTGATGTGTTAGAAAAGTTTTAAAAATTATCTTTTCATCAGATATTAGAAATACGATCTATGTGCAAGTTTATAATTCTTAACCATGATCAAATTAAAATATTAAATTCTTCTTTATTCTTTGTAATTTTATCATAAAAAAAATCCATAAAACAAATACAAACACACACGTACACTTTTATTATCTTTTTGTTCTCACACACTACAAATTGTACAAAATTCAAAAACTAAACATAAATTACATTAAACACTTTAAAAATTACAAGACAACCCTTAAAACTCCAGGAATTGCAGGGAAGGGTTCTGTGAAGCCTCAGGGACAGCAGGGACAGTGGCGGTGCGTCTTCTCCATGTGTCCTCTCCCCTGGCGGTGCATGAGCAAAAACAGGAGACGGGGTGGATCTGGTTTGGCTTCCCTCCTTCCTTTCCTCATTGGCAGTGAAGATCACTGTCACTTGCAACCAAAAGAAAACGCACAAGCAGTTTGTTTTAGTTATTTTTTTAGATCTATTTTCCTCTGCTTTCCATTCTAATCTGCTTCAATTTCTTCTTTTTCAGGTTTATTCTTTGGGCTTCACCGTCTTCTCTTTTGCTTTAGGTAGCTGGCGGTAAGGAGGAGGAAATGTTAGGCGGTGGCTGGTGGAGATGGAGGTTGTGGCTAAGGGGAGCAGGCTGTCGCTACTAGTTAAAGAAGGCAAGCAGCTCTAGCGGACGAGGAAGGGACGGTGTCTGTGGGCGCTGCTGCAGCTGACGGAGGGGAGCTTGTCCGATGTGGGAGGAGATGCCGCGAGTGAGAGTTGAGGGATGTAGCAAAAGGGAAAGAGAATTGAGGCTGTCTTGTGGCTGGCTTAAAGAAGGAATAAGAAACTAAAGGGAAAAGGATGGGGGGGAATAGTCGATTTTGGTTTTTTGGCTGAAAGGAAGACCAAGGAACTAGGGGAGGACTGCCTTGGCTTCTCTGGTTTCGGCTTTGAAGATGAGTGAAAATTAGGGAATGGTGATGGCTGGTTTGGCTGTGCATGGGGAGTTGTGGCCGAGAGAGGTTGATGTGGGTGTGGCAGCCGATACAAAAAAATAAATGAAGGCAAAGATGGGTTGTGGCTTGTCTTGGCTTGAGGAGAAAAAATTAGGTTTAGAGTTTTTATTTCTAATGTTTCAAAATTGCCCCTATCTTTCTATGGAACACATTCAACAGCTTTTTTTACCCGTATTTATAGGCAAAAATATTGTGAGGTTTTCAAACTTGGTACCTCAAATTCCTTTTTTTTTTTGTAAATTTTGTTTTTTGTTTTTTTGGATTTTTCTTATCAACATCATCTCAAATAAGGAAAATCGGTGCATTAAAAAATAATGCGTTAAAAGTTGAATGTGTTCCAAAAATATTTGAAAATTTAAATTCTTTTGAGATGACGCTGAAAATGCTAAAAACAATGCAAATATATTAAAAAATATATTTTTTTTGAATTTTTGTTGTTTTTTACTATTTTTGAATTTTTTTAAAAAAAACTTATAAAAACAATACGTAAAAATTTAGATAACAACAAGTCTGACATGCTTGTCAATCCTAAGAGACCTGGACTTAACAAACAGATAAGTCCACAATGAGTGGATTTGACAGTCAACCAAGTCCATGTAACATAGGTAAAGCATGTTTTATGGGCTCAAGGCGCTTGGACATGGCAGGATGCAAGTCCAAAGCGAGTGGACTTGGAAATAATACACGTCCAAAGTAACATGAGTCAAGCTTGTTTGCCAAACCTAAGACTCGTGGACTTGATAATCAGTCAAGTCCAAAATAATGTTGTAAAAACATTGCAATGAATAGAAAAAACTATAACTTGAGGCGTGTATAGACATTGTCCTTAAGTGTATTTTTACAACACAAAGTTATCCTCTAGGCTCCAACAAGTTCCTTCTCTAAAAATAAGGGGTTACAGAAACAATGACCAAGATATAAAAGAAATACCAGCAAGCCTTGCAAACACAGGAAAATAATGCTATGTTTTTTTTTTTTTTTTTGCTTTAATTTGTATGGGTGTGATTTGTAATTTTTTAGGATAAAAAAATCTGAATTCGGTCTTCCAATTTGTATTTATATGTATGTATGCATGTATGCATGCATGTATGTATGATCCAAATATCATTTCTCAATTTGGAATCATGTATTTTTAACGACACAGTACATATGTGAAGTGCTACTTAATAACTTCTTTTTTTCGTGTAAAAAGGGACCTTAATTTGATGGGAACGTGGTTCAAGAAACGCTCTCGAAAACTGCCAATGTCAGCGGTGTCGCCACCGTCACCGGTACTGGAGATGCAACAACAAAGTGGCGACAGCATGTATAGTTTATCAACAAGGCGTAAGCACAAGAGGCCAAAACTACAAGAAGTAGTTGCGACGACTTGTCAAATTAGAAGTTGGAATGAAATGGGCCATGGCATATTGGTTATCATAATGAGCAAGTTAGTGAAATCACTCGGGTGGCGGACATTGCATTATAATACCACGTATTTCTGCAAGCCATGGCTGTTGGCCCTCCTCGATGCTCTCTTTCCTCCTGGAACAACTCTTGATCTCCATTCCTATGACAAATTTCCACCACATAGGTATTGCAATCGTGAACGTGCAAGGTATTTTTTTCTTCTCCACTTGGCGCTTGGTCCTTTTCGACCTAAAACCATTACACCAAGTTTTTGTTTGGCGAATCACCCGCTGATTTCTTTCCATGGGAATATTTTGGTTCAAGGTAATATTGTAACCATGTTTATAGTTTGTTCTTAAGTAAATGGTTGCGTTTTTACCATCGTCTCTATTATATAATTAATTATACAACGTACAATACTCATGAACTAATATTTCTTTCATGATGTTTGTTGATGAACGATATTACTATTGCAGGTTGCCTTTGGTAAGAAGTATATATCTCATTTCCAGCATATAATGTTGTAATCATGGAATCAATGTGTGATGATGAATCTCTCCAACTCTGCGGCTGCCATTGATGTCGGAAATGCATCCCTGCTGCTGCTTGCTTGATCAGCCATGATGTTTTCTGTCTTTCGGATGTCTGGTTGAACATGTGGTGCTTGTGACGATTTAATTATCCTTTCCAAGTCTGAGGTTACTTCTCTCATTGTTGGTCGGTTTCTCCCATGCAAATTCAAGCATCTTTTTGCAACACTGGCAACAGCAGCAACTTCTTCATTCTGGCAATACTCTTTGATTCTACCATCCAAAATATCAAACAGTTTTCTATCTTCCATCAATGCAATAAAGTGCATGGCTAAACTTCTGGTTCCTGTTGGAGTTGTAGAGAATACTGGTTCTTATCCACTTATAAGCTCAATCAAAACCACACCAAAGCTATAGACATCACATTTTTCTGTATATTGGCCGGATCGGAAGTATTCTGGATCAAAGTAGTTAAAGGTACCTTTCACTTGAGTGGTCAAATGAGTTTGATCGATAGGCACAGCTCTTAAAGTTCCAAAATCAGATATTTTAGCTTTATATTCCTCGTCTATAAGTATGTTCGTAGACTTAATATCTCGATGATATATCGGAATGGATGCTTCCGAGTGTAAATAGGAAAGGGCTCCTGCGACCTCTGTAGCAATCTGCAATCGCCTTTCCCAAGATAATAAGAAATCATTGTGTGGAACATGGAGATGCTTGTAAAGATTTCCGTTGGAAATGAATTCATAGACAAGAAGAGGAACTTCAGTCTCCAAACAACATCCTAGCAACTTAACCACATTCCTGTGGTTAATTTGCAAGAGAACAATCACCTCGTTAATAAACTCCTCAAGCCTTTTTGCATCCACTTTTTCAGACCTTTTAACAGCAACAGTGCTACCATCTTCTAACATCCCCTTATAAACAGTGCCTTGCTCACCTTGACCAAGTATTTTATATTCATTAAAACCATCAGTGGCTCTCTCCAACTCTTTTAAAGTAAATATTTTTGTTTTTCTAATACTATCATGATCTGAGAACAACTGCTGCTGTAACAATAAACCACCATTTTGCTTGAAGAAATTCCTTTTAATTAGTTCTTTGTTTTTTCTTTTCTTTGCTAGTCTGTATAACCATCATATGCCAATAAATAATGTCCATACAAAAATGAATGCTCTTATAACTGCAGCAAATAAAAAAATGTTAAGTTCTTGATATATATAACTGTTTAACCAAAGTAACATTTATTTAATTGTGAGTAATTTTTAATGCAACATGAAGTTGCAAAAGAGTTCGAGAATACCAATATTACATTTCACAAAATAACATTTAATGTAATTTTGATTTTTCTTAATAAGTAGAAGAAAATACAAGAAAAGGAGTCTAAATATAAAACTTCAACTTTTTAATAATTTTGTTTTGCTGATTTAGCCTAATTTATTGGCCACAACCAATATCAAATTAATAAATTAATCATACTATCCAGTCTATCAAGAGAGTTGTTTTTTATTTCAAGCCCAGTTCTTGTAAGAGTCAAACAACCGATTTCTTAATTGGTTTTCTCTTTCAAGCATCTCATTTCCTAACACATCAAGTTAAAATAAATTTTATTTTACTGTGAGTGACTCTTTGCCAAACAGTAGTTATGATGCATGCTGAGCTATTTCTGATACACCATGCAACCGCAGAAAAATTTAAGAATGCAAATATTACATTTACTACAATAACATTTCATGAAATAACGAGGAAAAGATTTCGTACCTATTATAATTATATAAATTTTATTTATCTCACAATTGCCTCTTATATTCAATTTGAGAATCCCTTCGCATCGGTTTTTCTTTGGAGTCGTGCCTTTATCAACATCTAATAAAATAACAAAGCGAAAATCAACAAATATTTATACGAGGAATATTTAAATAAGTAATATTTACATGAGGAAAAGATATTTACCCATGCATTCAAGGTAAGGGTTGCCCTCAAATCCAGCTCGGCACTCGCACTGGGATGTGAAGGAGTTTTGATAGTGAAATTTGCAAAAGGTGGAAGAAGCATTAACCTCATTCGAGTTGATCAACCAATGCAGATACATTGGAACATAATTTCTAATATTTATATTGGATTTCAACCATTCTAGATCAGCCATCATATATCCTTCACTGCCTTGATTAGCGATAGAACATGTCTTATTTTCTCCCAAACTAACGTTATTCTTCGTGTTCCTGCAAGTGGACAAGCAACTGACGATATTTTTGGTCATGGAAACTTCAGTACTATTACAACCCACTACACTGAACATATTCCAAACAGAGAAAAAAAATGGAGTTCCAGAGAGATTAAGAGTTGCACTATCTTTTCTGCCAGTGCAATTGAAATACGCCGTTGGAATTTTGACAATAACACTGCCTCTTTCAACTGGAATATTCACCACCTCCAATTTGATTGAACTTATAAAAGCTGTCGGAGGGCGGGCAGTTTGGTTGCATTCAATTCTAAACCACTCGTCCTTGTAACACTCTTTTTTAGTTCCAAAGGGATATGGCATGAGAATCTCTCCACATTGATCTGGACAACCAGACTTTACTAACAGTGTTGTTGTTGCTAACTGTAATGTTAACATCATTATCAGCAAAACCATCCGAATCACCAAAACCATTTTATCCATTCCGGTTACCTCAGAGCAGAATTTTTCTTCATAAACACCAACAATTATAACAGTGAATAATAGTGAAAATATGCTAGACTGCTACCACAACAAGAATTAGACTAAGTTTGACGAGAAGAACCATATTTATTTTGGATTAACTGGCGGGGATAAACGTTGTTCCAAGTGGCTGACAAACATGACCTAAAAATGGAATGGTGGTGGTTCATGAATGAGCTTACGTGATTCAATCTTCATCGGCACTGGCGGCATTATTTACTTAAAATCGCTACATAATCAACATCAATCAGCCTTTTGTGATATATATACATATATACCATTTAATTATCCTAAAAGGAGTTAATGCATTGTCATATATATATATATATATATATATGTGTGCTACAATTAGAAGGAAGGAGTTTCAGCGGATGGCTCCATATACCTACCAATATTCATGGTTTGAGTTCTTGTCTGGCGCCCTCGATCGTTACTTGTATATTGCATCCTACAGTACTGCACAGCACGTGGAGATGTGATAAGCATAACCAATGAGAATCCAAAATTTGAAGCAGATGAGGTTTCTACTGTCCATAACTCATCAAAAGTAACGATCGAGGGCGCCAGACAAGAACTCAAACCGAATATTGGTAGGTATATGGAGCCATCCGCTGAAACACCTTCCTTCTAATTGTAGCACACATATATATNATATATATACATATATGCTACAATTAGAAGGAAGGTGTTTCAGCGAATGGCTCCATATATATATAAAAGATCATTAATTAATGAGAATATTAGGTGACTTATTTAATTCAGCTTCACAACATCCTAAAACCATGATCCGTATTATAAAATAAAGATAATATTATTAAAAATAAATCAAAACAAATAATAAAATTTAATTTTTAATTAATTTAATATTCAAATGATGAAATTTAAAAAAAAAACATAAAATCAATCAAGAGAACTCGACGATGCTAGAAAGCGCGACCCAAAATTGTTAGGTCCTTTTGAAAAGCATGGTCCACCTTTAGTGGGTTCTATTGCTAGAGGACACAGTAGTGTTGGGCCCTACTAGATAGCAAGACCCAATACCATGGAGTCAGGCTTAATAAATTTAGATCTGGCTCTAGTTAACTTAGGTTCGAGTATGTAGTTTGTCCTAACAGTTATTTTTAATTAAACACATAAAAAATCAATATTTTTTATTTTTAAAAATTTATTTTCTTATATCATCACATCAAAATAATACAATAACATCAAGAAATATTAATTTCAAGTAAAGAATAAAATAAACAACTTTTGAGATTTTTTAATACTATTTTTAAAAAGTCAAAACAAAAATGCTTTAATAAGATAAATCAATCCAACCTAAAATGAAAAAAAAATTATCATCACCCAACTTTTATATAACATAAAAAAAAGTCACATTGATTTATTTTCTCTTTACAGTATAAAAAAAATCACTAAAAGAAAAGAAAAGGAATTTAAAGAGAAAAAAATACAATTGAAAATATCTTAGAAGGAAAAAAAAATACAACAAAAGAAATTTGTTGTAGGTATATTGACTGTTATTCATGGTGCCACTGTAAAAAAATATATTTTTTAAAGATAATGAAGGTTTAAATACGAGTGTGCTTTTAACCCAACTTAAATATTTTTACATTTGATAAAAACATTATTATAAAACCACTAAGGAGCGCGAGCCCATGTGCTAGATATTATATTATTACTTAACTATTATTTTGTTATAATAATGTTTTTAAATAAATTAGATAATATTTTTTAAATTGATTTTTTTTATCATGGCATCAAAAATAATACAAAAACATCAAAACATGTTAATTTAAATTAAAAAAAATATTAATTGCTTCTTTATTACCAACTCTTTTCGGTAAAATTGGTGATTTGAACGAGTCTTTAAGTTCTAAAATTCATACTTTCATCGTATAAAATTCATGTCAGGTTCCTTTCCAGTAAAATTGGTGATTTGAACATCATTTCCACCCAGGAAAGCTACAATCTTCCGCAAACAGCAAACCGTCGCGTTAGGGACTCATCTTGCTATGTTTGCAGTTCACGCCGGAAAACTACAGTAAAAGATTGACAAAACTATAGGTGAAAAAGCCAAAGATGAAAATAATCATGAACAGCAGGGACTTCTAGATTATCTACTGCGTACACAGTGATGTTCATAAGTTCCTTAGATATCAGATATATCAAAGAGTTAACTATCACATCAATATAATTAATCAGATTTTATACGAATACATGTATTCAAATAAAAAAATAATACAGCAAATACAAAAAATTAAAATAAAATTAAAGAATATTCATATTTCAAATGCTACTATCTCTTCTCCAACATATTGATTCAAAATATTTTAAAACATAATACAAAAATATCAAAAAATACTAATTTGAAATAAAGAATATCAAACCAGAACACCATATTCGATGCTGACTTTTGCTGCATTTGTGAGTAAAAGTGTGTCAATGTTGCAGGCTTGGGAGCTGGCCTCTCTGCAACGAAGATCCCCTCTGGTTCGGAGGGCTCTTCCCTGCGCCGCTGCTAAGTAGTTCTGTTGCACGAGGAAAGATGAAAGAACTTTTGTGTGGGCTGCAGAGGAGCTTCAAATATTCTTGTACATTGCACATTTTTAATGCATATTGATGAAGCTACAAAAATCACTAGGAGTATTCTTATTTTCCAGAGATCCTTGCACATCTTCCGGCATGTTAATCTCTTCCTGAACAAATACCTGCACAAAGTCTCTCAGGAGTGTTGACAGGGGATCCTCTGAATTTTCCAGAGATCATTGCACATCTTCCGGCATGTGAATCTTTTCCTGAACAAATACCTACACAAAGTCTCCCAGGAGTGTTGATGGGGGGATCATTCGAAGGTCAAGTTAGTACCAAATATGTTTTATGTAACAAAAAAACATTAATAAAAATATTAATAAGTTTTTATAAAGATAAAGAAAAATAAAAGATAAAAGATATAGAGTTAAGAAACAAGAAGCAAAGAAGGTGTTTTTTGTCTCTTAGTCACTGGTTTCGAACCCTTCTTCTATATTATCTTATTTGACTTGCTTCATACAACATAAAAGGAATAGAGATATAATATAGTAATAGTAAAATAATATTATTTTACTATTTATATCATTACATCTAATTAATATAAACATGAGTTGCTTGATTATATTTAATAGGATGTGATGAGTATCATAAATATCAACTCAGACCTATGGGGGGTTTAGGGTCGGGAACTTGGGATGTTGCATTGCAACTAAATTCAATAGTAATATTTATAATATTAATAATAATATATAATTTGTCTAGCCAAAATTCATATTTTTTTAATCTTTCAAAAAAAATTATAATTGTTTTATAGTAATAATATTTTTTTCAAATTTATTGATGATGATAAGAATAATAATAATAATTAATGTTATCTTTCAAATCAAATCTATGGTTGTTTTTTAATATTAATAATATTGTTTTCAAATTTATTAATTATTATATTAATAATTTTAATTATAATAAAAATAATAATAATACAAATAGTAACATTTATAATAAAAAATTCCAAGACAATAGGTCTACAAAGGGAAATCCATGAGTCGGCACACTATGTTGTAGCCAAACCTAACAATAATATTTATAATATTAATAATAATATATAACTTGTTTTAGCCAAAATTCATATATTTTTAATCTCTTTAAAAGAAACAATTTATGATTTTTTTATAATAATAATATTTTTTTTCAAATTTATTAATGATGATGATGATGATTGACACGACCAAAAGATTGATATCTTCTCCCAAGTGTGAGAGTGTTGAAATAATAAATAACCCGGCAAGACCGGGGTCGAACTACAAGGAGGTTAATTGTACAAATTATAAATAACAATATTACAACAACAATAACAATAACAATAACAATAATAATAATAACAACAACAACAATAATAATAATAATAATAAAGAGGAAGAAGAAGAAGAATTTGATGAGAACTTTGAGATGAAATATTAACGTAAGGATTAAACAATGATAAAAATAAATGTCAAGGTTAGAGATTCCACTAATGGTATGTCAAACAAGTATAATATAAACTCTTATTATTCAATTGGAAACCACACATAAAGGAGGTTTCAATCAGATTATAGATTGTTAATATGATTACATTAGTCATCTTATTCGATTAATGCTAATATTTGTAAATCTCATCAAGCATTCATGATTATAACTTATGTTGACAACAAATCAAGTTCCTTTCATAGCTCAGGTGTCGGTTATACCATATAGTATGAACTATAAAAGTACCAAGTATTTATTATACCAAGTATTATACAACATAAATCAAGATTAGTTATTTAACAAGCAAAGTATTAAAGAGTGAATAGGATAAAAAATATGAAACATGTTAGTATCAAAGTCCATATTAAGTTTACATTATAATTATTCTTACACCATTAGTGTAACATTTTCACCTTGACATAATAAACTTAGCTAGACATAATGAAAGAAAGAAAAATAAATAAACAAAATAAGAACATAAATAAGATAAGAGTTAACTAAGTAAAGGAAAGGAAAGGAAAGGCATAAACTTGATATTAATGAAAACAAAGCATAAACATTACAAAAAAATACAAAGAAAGAAAGCAAAAGCATAATCTTGATCTGGAGACCAAGATGCCTAAATGCATGGCAAATGCCTCCTTTTATAGCCAAAATTAGGAACTATTGATTTGATGACTAATTGATGAGTGGGTGGTCAACTCTTAACTTGGTGACAATCCTTATCTTCTCTTGTGTAAAACGTTCAGCTCATTTGGATTTCTAGAACTCCAAATATGGCTAAAATATTAAACAGTGTTCAGGCTGGAGGATAGATTCAGGCTTCTTTGTTATTGCTATGATTTGGACTTGAAAATGGCCTTTTTAGATCTTGGGCTCCATATAAAAGTTGTAGGCCTATGTCTTACCTTTCCATCCATATAAAGTAGACTTAAATATGAGATCTATAGCTCCAGATATAACCCAATTATCAAACAATATTCCGGTTTGGATTGCACTGACATCTCTTTTCTAATTTTGGTCTTCTCTTTGCTCTTGCAATTTAAGTTTTTAAAGTCATCAATCAATCTTTTCATTTATATGATAGGCCTGCATTTAAAATGAACATTTACCATAAATTAAAGGTATCATATATTATTAGATATATTATTAAAAAACATGTTTTAGTTAAGGAGTTATTGATACTTCAAGTGCAAAATGATGATATAAAACCATGATAAAAATGCACTTTTAAGTACTAATCAATGATGATGATCATAATAATAATAATAATTAATACTACCCTTTAAATCAAATATATGGTTGTTTTTCAATATTAATAATATTGTTTTTAAAATTATTAATTATTAATTAATATATTAATAATCTTAATTATAATAAAAATAATAATATTTATAATACAAACAATAATATTTTTAACATTAATATTAATATTATTAATTATAATACAAATAATAACATTTATATATTAAACTTGTCCAACTTTAAGTGGGTCTAGGTGTAACACCAAGTCCAAGAACTTTAGGCCGCTCTTAAATGTGAGACCCAATAACTGTGGCTCTAATAGCAATGTCAAACCCATTAGAGTTGGGTCGGGATGATGGACCCATTTGCCTTGGTTTCGAAAGCTTGGCCCAAGTTTCTTAAACCATGCAGGGATGCAAGACCCGAGTGACTTAGGGTCTGCGCCCAACCATTCTCAAGCAACTTGGGTCAGGTGTCTCTTTCTAACCCCAAGTTTCTTTGGTCTTAAAGGAAATGTTAGATCTGTAACACCCTTAAATTATAATGTCATGAAATCTCAAACATTTCTTTACTAATGTTAAATATTGAAGAATATGCATAAGATTATGAGATTTTTTTTTTTGAAATTTCAGCAGAGTTTCCTTTGTTTTCTTATGTTACCAAGTTATTGATTAGATTTCATTCAATCACAATACTCAAAACTTCCACTTTAATCCAACCATCTTGGATCATATCCCAATTCAGCTAACAATATTTCACATAACTATACTTCGTTGTATTTTCTCAACCTTACATCATCAACAAATAACATATTAACTATAAATAATTATAAACTTAAAAAATTCATATCGAACTAATTATTACATTAACATGCATCCATCTTTTAAACATGCATGATTATAATTACTAAATATTCTTTTCAAATTATTTAATAATATTAGTTCCTTACTCATGCATTTTTCATTTTTCATGTATGAGTACCAAAAGCAAACATCTTCATAATACATATATTACAATCTATATATAATACAAATTACATATAAAGCAAATATATTACATCCCACAAAAAAAACAGATTAAAACACAAATCTCATATTTAATGCTTCGCATTACCTCATGAAAAACTTATATATATAACATTAATAAGAAATAAGGAAGATAACACATTAAAGATGATAAAGCTATTATGTTCACAAGTCTTCAAAATATATCAAATTATCTTTCATCACCAACTTACTATATATCAACATTAATAACTCATTCATAATTTATTAATCCTATAATTATAAGATCTCTATAACCAATACTTATTACTTAATTTTTAATTTGGCAACTTACAAATTTACTTCAAACCCGGCTAACCCTCTTAAATAGCCAATAATTAAATTGGTAACTCCATACAAATTACTCAAAATTTGGCTATTCTTTATAAATAGCCAATATAACTGGTAATTCCGTACAAATTACTTAACATCCAGCTATTCTCTATCAATAGTCAATTTAACCGATAATTTCATATGAATTACCCAACATCCGGCTATTCTCTATAAATAGTCAATATAATTAGTAATTCCATACCAACCGGTAATTTATACTAACCAACCAATAATTCCATATTAACCGGTAATTTGATACTAACTACCTGACATCCTAATTATAATACCAACAGTTTCTTCTTCTACTTCTTCCATATCAACATGCCATAAACAATTCATAACTAATAATGAAACTTTGAATTTTAAAAGAAAGTGATGAATCATTTACTGTCTGCTCGTGATGGCTCAGCTCCTCCTGCCTGATGTCCTCTCTCGATACAACTTCTAAATCAATCAGATTGCACTACATTATTAATTTATTATTATTTCTCCTTCGTGTCTAAATTTGAATCACGTAATATATTTTATTTAATTGGGTTTACACCAAAATTTTCATTCATTTGTCACCTCATTTTCCACATATAGTTTTAATCAATTTTCTTCTTTTAACTTACTTAAAGAATTCTCCCATGAACTTTTCCTACCATTTATTTATTTCTTCTTTTCACATTCTTATAACGTTTCTTCACTTGTTCATATTTTGAATACTTCAAATAAGATAAAGAACATCATTTCTCAAACATAAAACAATCAAAACCTCATTCCTATATTTCCTCATCCTTAATTACAAGTTCTTTTCCTCAAAGTTATTCAATTTCTTTCTTAATTACTACTTACATTCACTATTTCTATACTATTCTACCTCAATTCTATCATGTTTACTATTTTTTTCAAAATCCCTAGATTCTCATTTGCTTTCAATCCAGATACCTAACTCAAGTTTTTTAGCCAAGCGAGGCTACAAAACCCACGGAACTTGGATTTGTACTCATGCCACTTCCAAGCAATGTTTGAAAGGGAAAGTCAAACCCAAGTTGATAAGAATTAATTTTACCCTTTAAATTAAATTTATGTTTTTTTTATGTTATAAAAAAATCACTATAACATGGTAATTTCACTTTAACAATTCACATTAAACAATCTACCACCCATAGTTATTAAATTCGACCTGGAATTTGACCCGACCAAGAAGTTGGGTCACGGGTTGACTCGAGTCAAAACAAATCATTCTAGAAAATTTTCAAAAAAATATTTGAAGTTTTAATATTTTATATGAAAAATTAAAAAACAATTCATATGAATATAAGCTATATATGTTATAAATAATGAAGTTTTAAAGATTATTTCAAAAGGTTTTGTATCTCGCATTGAAAAAATAATATATTATCCTTTTAAGTTAAAGTATTTGAATAAAAAATATTTTTTATTTCAAATTGAAAAAATATAATTTTTTTCTTATGAATATAAAGAGCTTAAAGTCCTATATTAAAAAAAAACTCTTTTGAGCAAAAAATATATATAGATCCCCACTTTTAAAAAATAAAATATTCTTCTAGTATTTATATAATGAATTTTAAAAGGAGTTAATAACCAACTATATATATATATATAAAGATATTTATCTAAAAAAAATACATTTAAAAAATAAATAAATTATGAGTTTTATTAAAATTATATCAGGTTATCCGTATTATGAGTTAACTTAGCAAGTTAATCAAGTTTTGTCAAATTTTACTTATCCTGATTTTTTATTTTATTCGTATCAACCCAGCCACAAGACCGGCCTCATGGTTTGATAAGTGCTTCAATGAAAACACCCGCAAGCTGACTATTTTGTTCAGTGTTTTTTTATTTATCATCATTATATTATATGCCCTGCAAAGTTCCCAAGCTATCATTTTCGTGAGCCCGAACCCACTGCTAAACTTCTATTCGCAAGGCGTTTAAGAGTATTGGTCAAACAAAATTTTAATTATTAAAAGCTACGATCTATGTGCCTTATAAAAATAATAATAATTTAAATATTAATAATAATATTAAACTTATCCAGCTGTTGTAACCAAGACCCAAAGTTCTTGTAACCATATTACAATCATATTCAAAACTTTTGGATTTGAAGTTGTAGTTATATCCAGGTACAAGGCACTTGGATAAAAAAAACAATTGGCCGGCGGTATTTGGTGCTGATACTAAAATTCCATTGTAATTCAATTGACCAATTATTCATCCCTGTTAATTTTTTTTTGTTAGTCTTTATATCATTTTGTTGTAATATTTTTGAAATGCAAATAAACTTATTACACGACGATTCTTGTATGGTTGTTGTTTACTTAGGACAATTGAGTCCACTGGTTTTGAGAAAAAAAAAAAACAGATTTCATCTCGCAATTTGAAATTTAGCAGGCTGATATTTTGAAAGACGTAGATGAAGCTGGCTTAATTAATCCAAATTTTCCTCTTTTAGATATTTTAAAAATTCAAATATTTTTTCAATCAAATTTCATGTTTCAAATTAAAAAAAAAGTCGTGTGTTTATTATTATGAAATATGATAGTTTTCATTTAAAATTTTAAGTTTGATTTATATTTTGAATGGATGAATTATGTTTGTGATTTAGAATTTTTAAGATTTTAAATTATGGTTTATTTCTTATTTTAGATAAAATTATTTCAACCATTCATGTATTCGAGTGCGGTTTCCAAATACCACACTTAACATTCTATAGAAATGCACGAACTTAATTAATAAAAAATTTTGAAATATTAAAAGCCTAACGTTATAAATGATGAATTTCTAAACCAATCTAATTATAATCTAAGGTCATCAAATTTTCAGGTCAATTCACCGGATGAAATGTGAAATTCTTAATAATTTATTAAACAAAATAGGGTATCGTTCACTAGCTATTTGATCTTAACTCCACTACATGTTAAATAATTGAATTTTAATATAAAAATATATACAAATTTTTCTAATGTATTTTTGAATATAAAACAATTTCCAATCATAAATCAGAATACTTATATGTACATTTAATGAATTAAATTGATATTTAAAAAAATCAAAATTAAAATATTTAATTTCTCAATCATGTGTGATAACTTTAGCTCCTATAATAAATATTTTATTCAATTAAATGATTATTCATTCCAATAAAAAGAAAAATAAGTTGAATAAAACTATGAATCTTAATTATAAAACAACTTAATATTAAATAGTGAAATTAGAAAAAGTAAAATAAATGTAATTTTAAAAGATAGAATCAGAAAAAATAAAAAACATCAATTTAAAAAAATCAAGATAATTCAGATAAATCTCCTAAATTTGAATTAATCTCTAAAACTTATAACTTGTGAAATCTGATACTCGTGTTCAATTTCAAACCAATTTAACATTAAAAGATAAAACTGAAAAAAAAAATTGAAGTTTGTTACCAAATTTAAATCAATAGCAATAAAAAAATATAAATTTAATTTAATTGGAAAAACAAACCTTATAAAGATGAAATTGTAAAAAATATCTAATTTTAAAAATCATCTTAATTAAAATAAAAACCAATAAAAAATAAATACTAAATTTAAAAAAAAATCAAAAAAATATAATTGCCCCTCAAGATTTTAAAATGAAAAATGAAACATTATGAAATTACTGAAAATAAAATGGTTTCTTGGTTTGTTTTAAGAGCACAATAGAAAAAAATTTATTTTTTAAATTAAAACTATAGATCAATTCATTAATTGACATGTTGATATATATAAAAGAATTGATTAAATTTAACCTCTTCAACGTCGAAGAGGTTAAATGAGTAGAGGAGATCGGCAGAGCGATGCAGCAGATAGAGATGAGCGTTGTTTTCAAACCTCCTTAATCCGTCCTCGTGGCGTCTTTAATTTTAAGAGTCCAGTTTTTTTTCTTTTTTCCTTTTGTTTTTCAATCCTGGAATTCCACGCTAGGTTACCATCATGTCAAGCTACAAACATATTGGTTCTGGTGCTATCCAAGACTCGGGCACGCTGAGTCTGATCCCAGCCAGACCCTGCCATGTTGGACCTAGCAGGTGTTTTATATGTTTCCAAGATACATATAATTTTAAAAAATATTAAAAAATAAAAAATTAACTCATCGATCACCCCAACCCCAAGCCTTTAACGCGTGATCTCACATTTAAAGTCGTAGGAGAGGTTGAGGTGAAAATCGGCCACTAGGTGTCTCGTCGTCTTTTGGGAAAAGGGCGTTAAGGCGTTTCCGTACCTTAAAAGATTTGGTGAGACGAAAGGATGTCTTGGGAAGATTACCTGGCAATTACAGGCTTTTAGCCTTCCCAGGTTTACAGAGGTGGTGCCACCTGTCCCGCATTCATGTTCTTCTCTCTTTTTGCGCTTTTCTTAAAGCTTGCCATTGAGCAACTTTCAGCATTTGACAATAAAAGAGCATTTTGATAAGCAGAGAGCGACTCATTTGACTTCTTTCCTCCTGCTTTTGAAAAAACTTTCTTTAATTATTTTTCTCCTCTGCATTTATGAATTCTAGGAAAGGAAAAGGAAAACCTGCATCTGAAAATAATTTCAATTTTAGGCTTAAAACTAGAGCCACTCATGAAAGTTCTTCGGCCATAAAAATCGATCCTAGATCTAAAAAGAGGCAGTGCCTAAACTTCTTCCCTTGAAAGAAGGGATGAGGTTGTTCCCCAAAAAAGGGGACAACCAAACCAAGACGACCTCAGATATCTATAAATAATAAACAAAGTTCAGTGTCTAGAGACCTCAGATCCTAGTGCTCGTTCCTAGAGCTAGTGACTATATCTTTTAGGTTGCTAATAAATATAATGAGGTGATATCATTATAGCTCCTATCTATTTATATAAGTTTGGATTATTATTTTTTTTTATAGGGGTTTGAAAAGGATCTTATAACCTTAATCTTGTTCAAATTCATCTTAATAGAGATGGATCGTTTTATTTTTGAAAAAGAAAAATCATAAGCAAAACCTCTAATAATCTATTCCTTTTTTTTAATGTTTAAATTAACTCACATGCAGAGAAATTAAAAAACAAAGCAACGTAGCATTTGAGAACGCTGCTGAGACTATTTTTCTCATAAATTTAAATTTTTTTATTTAAAATTAGTTTTTTATTTATATTTTTAGTTTATAATGTGTTGATATTAAAAATAATTTTTAAAAAATAAAAAATAAAAAATATTATTTTAATATATTTTAAAAAATTGCTAAAGTATTTTTCTTTAACTTTAAAGTGTGATAATAATTATTTTTATATAATATATAAAAAAAATACCAACAAAATAAATATACATCTCAATCTGCGTTGACTTTTGTTCTTACATGCTTACAATTTTAATTTTATTTTTGAAAAACCACTGAATTTTGTGGATTATCATCGGCACACATAACCATTGAGAGTTGACTTGAAAAATATTCATCATCTGAATGCATAAATATGAATACAATTTCCCATCTAACTTATTGAATTCAAATCCACGATGAATTTTTTTAAAAAAATATTAAATAATATTAATAAAGAAATGTAAAGGCTTTTTATCGGATTTTCTTTAATAAATCATACAAATAGTTTATAAGTTAATGATAGATAGCTCAAAAGGATTGAATCGGTGTTAAAAACATTTGTCCCCTTTCTTCATTGCTGCTTTTCCGAGAATGCCCCTTACATCAAATAAAAAAATTAAATGAAATATAATAATAATAATTTATAAAAACTTGTATGAAAAAAGAGAGAGCTTAATTTATTAGGTAAATTACAATAAATTATTTTATATGATTTTCTAATATATTTAAACACTATTTAAATAAAAAGCTTTTTAGATTTAAAACTTTTACATATTTATTGCTATTTTATAATTAATTTAATTTATTAATTTTATTATAAAGAATAAAATAATAAAATTTAAAATCTGTATTTCTTGTTATATTTTAATTATTGGAGTAATTTGGATACCAACGAAACATTGAATTGTATTAATTTTATACTAGTATAATACAATTGTTATTTCTTGTTATTTTGATTTTTCAAAACAAATCTTAGAACAAGATCATTTTGAATTAATTTAAGTTAACCTAAGCTAATATACTGAATTAATGTGGCTAACTCATCCCCCAGACTAAAAATCTTGCTAGGTTTAATAATTTTTATTTAACCTATCAAGAAAATTCTAAAAAAAAAGGGATGAAAGGTAGGAGCCAAGATATCTTTCACATGATTCAAAATGCTGGCCCAGGAGGAGCCTAACCCACAGAAATAAGAAACCTTAGCTCAAGGATAAAAGCCCACGAAAAACCAAAACCCCAGTACCTTCCCATCTAGGGTTTAAGAGGGAACAAACCCTTGTTCCAAACAGAACAGAAACCTTAACTCACATACAGAAGGGGAAATAAAAAAAAACAAACTTTATATAGTAGCGATAAAATTGTCTCTGTTTTTCAGTTATGAAATTTCATTGCAACATAGACTCTCCTCCCCCAAAATCAAAACTTAAAAATGGTGGGGTTTGTGTTTGAGCCCTCAACCACTGAAGAAGAGAACAACCAAGTTTCAAAAGCTAGAAACTCTAAAGACCCAATTCAACCTTTTGACCAAAAGCTCACAAATTTCGCTGATTATTTTCTTGATTTTGATTCCATAGAGGAGTTTTTTGGGGACCCAGAAAGGGTTAGTTTGGATTTTGAGAAGAGAATGCAGGTGGAGGATAAACGGTTTGTTGTTAAAGATTTAACTGTTGATGGGTCTGATTTAGTTTTTGAAGAGAAGAAGGGAATTGTTGAGGGGTCTGATTTAGTTTTTGAAGAGAAGAAGAGAATTGTTGATGGGTCTGTTTTGGAAGTTTTAATGAAGGTGAAGGGAGAAAGAGTGGAGCTTGAAAGAGGAGGGAGTTTGGAGTGTTCTATTGAGGAAGAAATGGGAAGGGTTAGTTTTGTTGCCGTGTCGAGTTTAGTTGTTGCTGATGGGAGTGGAAAAGTGATGGGTGAAGAGGCAGAGATAGATAATGGTGGTTTGATAAATGGGTCGGGTTCGGATATTGGTAATGGTATTGTTGTGAATGGAAAAGTGGTGAATGATGAGGACGAGAGAGAAAGTGAAAGTAGTGAGTCTGAGTCAGAGAGTGAAAGTAGTGAGTCTTCTAGTAGTAGTGATGATGATGGTGAAGAGGACAGTGAGGAAGAGAAGCAGGAGGAGAGGGCAGTTAGGGAGGAAGTAAATAAAGACCTAGATGATTTGGGTCACATGGAAGAAGGTGAGATAAGGAATGTTAATGGAGAGGAAATGGTTGGTAGGGATGATACTGATGTTGAAGTGTTTGAGGAGGAGGATGGAGACAAGATGGTTGAGTGGAGTGATTTTGATGAAGATGAGGATGCTGTTAATGAAGGAGACCCTATTAGGTCGAAGAACGAACTCAAGGTAAATTGTTTCTGCTTTGATGCTATTCTATGTGAGTTGTTTTGCGCTTATTGTCCGAGGCTTTGGAATTGTTAAATCTTGCATCTCAAGTGTTATTGATAGTGTTAGTGTGATTTATGAAGTTAAATATAGAAATGCAAGATATTCATGTACACGGTTTTTTTTTCTGTTAAATAAATGTGAGGGCTTTTTATCATGTTCTATGATTCGGTCTGTCAATGTGCTATTTCTTCACTTTCCAGAAGATGAAGGTCAAACAGCTTAATATGAATACTGTTAGAAAACAAAATTGCGGTTATAGTTACTGGAGCATGGCCCAATTTGCGTCTGTTGAATACGATGAAGAGCTAACTGAGGCAGAATTGTCAATAAATCCTATGCAAATTATTTTCGCTAGCTGTGAGAAAATAAATAAATTGTTCCTTCTCTATTTAATTGTCATTGATTTTTATGATTTTACATTAACAGGTTTATTGCTTTGATGATGATAATTCATTCTAGTGTTATTTTTAGTTTAAACATAGGATTGTTTTGTCTTGGCTCCTCTGTTTGTGATTTTCTATGGACCAATACTGTAATGTTCATTGATGACAAGTACGCATAGCATGACTTCTCCTTTACAGTCCTTACTAAAGTGGCAGATTGAAATTTGATCCAATGGCTTACTATTCAAGCATTTTCATGTTTTCTTTTTATTTCATATTGCTTATCAGATAAACTGTATCAAATCTGCAGTTTCTTCCTCCAGTTCCTCCAGTGGTTGCTTCCTTGGAACCGCATCATCAGATGCAGGCTGTTGGAGCTGTTTTGTCGGTAAGTCCATAGAAGGGAAGTGCGTGGTTTTTTTTTAAAAAAAAAAGAAAAAAAAATGTAGGCCTTAAATTTAACGCAAGTCTATCTAAATCACAACTATTTTTGCTTTTCCTATTAATTTAAGCTCTTGGATTGACTTTAGATTGGTGATAGCTGTATCAGTAAATCCTGTGTTCTTGATTTTTCAGGCTATAGGTTCCCAGGTTATAGTAGAAGGGGCGGAAAAGCACAACCCTTTGAATGAGGGTTCTATCCTTTGGATAACTGAAAAGAGATCCCCATTGGGGTTGGTAGATGAGATTTTTGGACCTGTCAAGAACCCATACTATGTGGTGAGATACAATTCAGAGAGTGAAGTCCCTGGAGGGATCCACAATGGTACTGTGATATCTTTTGTTCCTGAGTTTGCAAATCATGTGCTCAATGACAAGAATCTTTACAAGAAAGGGTATGATGCATCGGGTGAATACGATGAAGAGCTAACCAAGGAGGCAGAATTTTCAGATGACAAGGAAGAGGCAGAGTACAAGAGGATGTTAAAAATGTCCAAGAGGGGAATAGATTGTGAGACGGTTGGAAAAAAGAAAAACAACAGAAGGAAGGTGAAAAATAGGGGGGGTGGTTGGAAGAGCAATAAACCTTCAGGGGAGCAGATACCTACTGGTGTAGATCAGCTATCACCCGATCAAAATTTGTTCAATTTGATCAATGAATCTTCTGTTGGAACATCATTTGCTCCAGGGCCACAGACAACTGGTGTTTTTACTCCAAATGGTGTATGGGTGAATGAGGCGCCTCCTCATCAGCCAGAGACTTTAGCAATTCCAGGTGGATTTCCAGCTAATAATATGCCTTGGGCTGCACGGAGTCAACTTCAGCATCCCTATCATATACCTAAGGCAATTGGCATGCCAATTCAGCCACAGTTCAATCCTTGTCAGGGACCACTTCCTAATGCTTTCTTCCCAGGCGGACATCCAAATTTCTTTGCTGGACCTACATATCCTCCACCATGGCCTGCAGTTGGAGGGCAAAACTACTTTAACCAAGCTGCATTTGGAACAGGATTTCAGGTTCAACCTGATCCCCAAGCTATGAATACAATAGAACAAGGAATGGTGTCCAGAGGACTGCCTTTAGAACAGAACTGCAGTTTTCAATCACCAGCCATCCCTCCTGGCAACATAAAAGCTCCTCAGCAATTCAACATGGGAGCCTCTTCCAGCCATGGAAGGAAACCTTATCGAAGAGGGGGTGGTCGTTTTTCAGGTGGAAGAGGCAGGCAGCCATCAAACTAATTTTTGTCTATAACGAGCTGTAACTTAAAATAGGCTTTGACTGAGTGGACCAGCAATGTTCTGCAGACCTGCCTACTTTTTGTAAATTATCTCACGCTGATGTCTGTGTTAAAGAAAATGTTTGCTACATTGCTTTTCTGGTGCTGGATTTACCTCATTTACAGTTAGTGCTGCGATATTTCTCTCGCTTTTTTTTTTTTAATCCTTTTTCTAGTTCTTTATTGTAGTGCTCTTTAAGAATTGTCTAGCAAGGTTGGGGTGGTTGGTAATGGTTCGTCATTGTTGCAATTTGTACGTTCATGGTGGTTGCTAGAGCCTAAGGGATCCTTCGCAGCAAATTCTGGCTGTAAGGACTGTCTTGTATTCTTAATACCTTAAAATTTTCTGTGCAAGCTAGATTCTGCTTCAAAATTTGTCGTCTTCTTTGCAGGTATTGATTTTGAGAGTCAATCCAAATTCCATGCCCACTTATTTGATCGGCTTCCTCTCTGTTTTGCTAGCTAACCATTCAGCTCCCACGCCCTCCTCCTTTACTTCTGTATGCTTGTGCAAGCTCATGGCAATTCACAGGTGCTGAAGTCTGACCAGCCTAATGGCTGACAAATCACCTATTATCTGTCTTTGTATTTTGCTAGATGAGGGTGCTCATAAACCACAACCAGTGATTTGATTTTCACATTACTAAACGATATACAGAAACGAGCAAGCATAGGCATTTTTGTTTCCATTAAGATCATGCTGTTAAATATAGTCACGGAACATTTCATAAAGCCCTTTGCTTTGGGCTTTACGTTTTTTCTTTCAGTGGCCTAAAAGCATCACCAACATGTTTTTCAATTTCCTTATCAATTCACTTCTAATTTCCTTCCAAATCTAATCAAATTTGGAGAAATTATCACCATCAAAGCAATCGAATGGTACCAAGAACTTTTGGCACTTCTATGACTAGTTGACTTCACAACTACACTCGCTCACCTTACTCAGCAAAATCCTAGAATAGTGTTCTATTCTTTAGCCCTTGAGTTTTTGACACAATTATAATGTAGTCTTTGCTGTTTCCTATAGCTTTGTACCTTAGGTTTTCTTGCCAGGTTTTCGGCAAAGACATATCTTACTCTTTTTCATAATTTTATCGCTGAGTGTTTTAAAACAGTAAAAACATGTTTTTATGTAACTTAGCTTCTTAAAATTCACTTTAAAATTGTTTGACTTTGATATTGAAACACTAACGCAACAAGGGACTAATAAGTTATCAAACATGAAATACCAAATTACATCTATATCCAAAATTAGGTTCCAAATGAGTATTTATTTTAGTGTTACAACCTCGTTTTAAATTATTTTTCTTTTTTATAATTTTGATATGATACTAAAAATTAAAATTAAAAAAAATATAAAAAACACCGTGCTTGGTAATACTAAACACACACTGATTCCGAAAGTATACATCAATACGCTATACGCCCACCATTAATTCAATTTCACCATTTTAATTTTTATACCACCCCACCCCAGCTCAGCCATCTCAACTTTCAACTCTGTTGTCAACCAATTCTTCCAGTGGCCGCTTGATGATGGAAAAGGAACAGAGGAAAAGGACAGTACCAGGAGATGCAAGGACGAAAAAGAAAAAATAAATGAGATAAATTGCTAAATTTTGAAGTTCTATACCAGCCAATGAGAACAACGAATGCCTAACTCGCAGACTGGAATTTCAAGTTCAACATGAGAAAATGTTACTCAAGGCTTCTCTTAACTGTGGGAGCAGGGGATTAAATGAAGCAACAATGCCATGGAAAGGCGCCAAATAAAAGGGGGATATCAGGACTGCTAAAGCATCATTGTTTTGAACTCAAACTTTTGCGTTCCTGGTGAAGTCAGTGCAGGTTTGGCAGCTGCAATCTGGGAAACGACAGATCTCACACCCAAAGCACACACAGGAAGTGCAGCCCTTGCATGTTGGAGAACGGGTGCAACCTCTGTATACCCTTCGACTTGCTCGTTCTTCATCATCATCACATGTTATTCTGAAATACGAAAAAGAAAACGTCTGCATTATTCATTTCAAACTTGACATGTGGTTGTAAATCCTTGAAAACCCATGAAATCACAACATAGTTAAATTTATAATCGCAAAATTTGCATGCAATGGCAAACCACTTTGCTGGGGACCAACTTAAACTTTTAAAGACAATCTAGTTAGATTTATACATTCAGGTTGTGCATCAGGCATGCTTAATCATACGTTAAGTTCATCTGATAACTGCAATAAATTTCATAAACTCATGGAGCCATTCAAAACGTTGTCTAAGTGTAAGAAAGAAACACAACAATGTGAAAATAGATGGAAAACATGACAGCCCATGAAGAAACACGGGTGCATTTGCTTCTTCAAAAGAGATGCATTTATGAAGCAATCAAATTTGGGAAGCAATACAAGACATAATCACAACAAAATATAGAGTGAAAGGGTGGCAGAATATAAAACTTGGAAATGTTTCAAATTCTGCAAATGGGATCTCAATAAGACCTGTTTAGAATGTAAACATGCTCCAGCAATTATCAAGTACAAACATTTTCAGTGGTATTTCCTCGCATTTCACTCAGCACAGATACGCTATAAAAGTAGAGTGAAATTTAGAAAATAGAATTACTTAAAGCTTCAGAAATTTAAACACGCATCAAGCACAATTATATCTCTGTTTTTTAATATTTTTCAACATGCTAATAAATGGAGCTTAATTCATGGAAAGCCTGAGGAAAACTTAAGAAGTTCTGCTGCAACATTTTTAGAATCCAAATTTACAAACTTGGCAAATGCAATCATCGGAGGATAAAAATTGACAAGCAGAAACATACATCATAACAGAGATCAAATGAAAATGCTTCATAAAGAGAACACTTGTTGAAAAATGTCCAGAAAAAAGATAAAATGCATGAAGTCACTATTCATTCTTATAAATCTGAAATCCTTCTATGACATACCAGAGATCATATCCTTTATTTATGACGTATTCAGCAAGAATATCTTCTTTCTTTAATCCTCGAAATGTCCTTTAGCTCTCTCCTATACCTCTTAATAAGAATAATCTATCTATCAATGAGGATAATTTACTTGGCCAGATATCAGCCTAATCATGTAAAGTTGAAACCCAATCGATTGTACTTTTATCAATCCTGACCCATAGCTCACTTGTATAGAGGCTTCTTCTTGGCATCAAGCATTAGTCATATAAGCATGAAGGTGCATTATATAACATGAGCTTTTGTTTCTAAAGCATCTGCATACTTCCCTCACCGAAATAGTGCAATATTCCATCTTCCATTATCAATGTCCATCCAAGCTAATTATTCATGTTATGAGCCATGATGCGGTAAATTCTATGTAAGAATCACAAGTCAACAAAGTAGAGATTCAAATAAGGCAGCACAACAAACGAAATACGAATGAAAAAAAAAATTGAATCCATAGCCTCCTTTTGCACTCTAAAGCGTGTTCAACCACGTGAGAAACTTTACCGGTTGAGCACCATAGAGAAAAAGAAATAATCAATACATGTTATATTAAAAACTGCAAAAACGACTGAAGCTCCACACACGGATGAAATGCATAGTCAGGATCTAGCTTTCAATGTAAAAAATAAATAGATTTTAGAATCATGGTTCAAAACGGCTGATGAACTAAAAACTTCATGAAGATCAAAATAAAGCAAACCATCAACAGTCAGTGATTTTATTTTCATTTAATGTAATGTAATGGGAAACTTACTTGTCAAAAGGCATATCAGCACATTTCCAGTTCGCATCAGCCAAAGCATCATGGTGAATCTGACACTCCTCTTTGGTCCGTAATCGGAACCTGCGTTCCTTGTTACATTCACTACAGCGAACAAACTCATCACGGTGACAAACTCGTCCATTATTTGACCTGTGGGATCCATTGCCATTTTTTGAGGCCTGATTGTAGTATTTGAGCAACACAGTCTTTGACAATGGAACCTTCTCCCCATTAACTATGACCCAGACATTGTTCTTCCATTTTCTAGCTGTCTCTCTTCCAGAGTGCTTTTCAAATGCAGCAGGAGTCATCGTATCTGTTATCAACCATTCAAAAATTTTCAGAAAATAAAACAATAAAAAAATATAAACTAATATTAAAATAAAGAGGGGCAAAAGGAATATACTTCAATACAAATAGCTATGATCACATGCAGAGAACAAATGAAAGCTCCACAAAGTCAAGTCACATAGAAGAAGATATTACGAGGGAAGCATCCTTGGAATGCAATAAATTTTAACATTCAGGAGCACCAACGGCCATTTTTCAGAATTGTTGGGAGGTTATCAAGTGATTGAAACATTAGATATAATTTTCAGAATTGTTGGGAGGTTATCAAGTGATTGAAACATTAGATATAAGACACAGTATGACATTTTTCTCCTTTCAGTGAACGGACCACAAGAGCTATTCTTACGAACAGAATGCATTCCCTTTCCTAAGAACCTAACTCTTTTAAAGGGTGAAAGCTGCCCTTCCTGCAGTCCAAACAACTTTTACTATCAAGACCTTGCAAGTCTCCGGTCCTCAACAGATGTTGAAACCTCCACTAACACTATCCCAAGGCCTTGATTTTCCAAGATGATATCAATTCTTGAATCAACTCTGAGGAGTTACAGGCACAAGTTAGACAGGCCTTCCAGTTGCACTGTGGCAAAATAAAATTTACAGCAATGTCAAAGCAGATGGATCTTGAGTTGTCAGAGGATGAATCCTAACTTAACATTACGTAGCCAGAAGCTCATGCACACAAAGACGTTGTCCCAGCTTAAGCATCGGTGTGCATGATAGCCCTTTAGAGGTCAACTTCCGAGATTGATCCCAGCCAGTAACCATCCTTTGCACAAAACGACGGATTTTTTTCATAGAGTCAACCTTGAATTTGAACATAATCTAAAGCAACAACAGTAAGGTAGAGAGCTATAAGGATAGAGTTGCCAGAGGGAGTACTCTAAAGTATATATAAGAGTGCCAGGTGATGCTACACTAAGGCTTACTCTGTCCAACAGGAAGAACAGAACTCTGGCATCAGAAACCAAATCTTAGAGCACCAAAGTCAACCATTGTAATCAAAACAACAAAAGCAATGCAGCTCCATCATAAGGAAGACCACTCAAAGACCACTTTTTGAATCAAAACACAAGCTTTAGTCCAATCTGAACCAGAAAATATCAGGTTGAAAAAGTCCGCAGACAAAACTGCATGATCTAGTTGAGCAATGGCATGCACAACCCACTCTCTCAGACAAAACAACATACACTTAGAGATTGTAATAATACCAGAAAACAAAATTTAAACCATACAACTGGCTAAGACCTCTTGTCACTTTTGATTAGAGAAGAGACTGATATCCATCAACGTCAAAATATAACTACATAAGACCTATTCAACACGCATGAAAATCAAACCCCATTTCATTAACAACCTCAAAAAAAAAAGTACAGAAACCAAGACAAAAACTTGTTAAAAAAAAGAGACCTTCATCGCAACCAGGAGTGCATTCACATGTGATTTCAAGTTCACCATTGATAAAAACCCTAAGCCTACCAACAGCATCGCCATATCTATGGCTGGTACACCCACACGTCACTTCTATGTACTCTTCACCTCTCTTGACCCCACTCATCTCTCTCAACTCTTCTTCACTGAACAACACCGCCAGCTCTCTCTCAACCCCATTAGCCATTTTTGTCCCCCTTTCAAAAACTCTCCCTCTTCTCCTCCTCTCGAAAAAACAACCAAAACCCAGATGCCAAAATGAGATCTTTAAGCCAAAAACACCAAAGAAATAATAATAATAAAAAAAAAGATATAGGATTTTGAGTGATGGGTATTGATAATAATAACAAAACCCCACAAAACCACAAGGTTCAAAAAGGCTAAAAAAGGAGAGAGAAAGTCTCAGGCTTTCTTAAGAAACACGAGTCTCCAAGAGATCTGGTGGAGAAAACGTTGAAAGTGTCATCAGATAAATAGAGATGAGCGGAGGTCGTTGTTGTGTGGTGATTTTGGACGGAGAGAGAATGAGCTAGCTAAAGGTTCGTCGGGGTGTGTGTGAGAGAGAGACGCAAGGTTAAAAATCCCTTTTTATGTGCTAGAATGAGTGCTATTTCCTAATGCTAACCTTCCTTGTTGCATGACATGACACGAGAGAAGAAAATAAATAGAGAGAGAGAGAGAAGAGAGAGAGAGATTTGGGGTCAGCCAGGGGACCGGGGGGGGTTACGGGAAGAGCCAGTGAGAAAACGAGGTTTATTTACCATATAGCTCATTTAACTGAGGGGTTATGGATATTTTTTATTTAAAAATATATTAAAATAATATTTTGAAGTTTTTAAAATTATTTTTAATATAAATATATTAAGATAATTTAAAAATATTAATTTAAAATAAAAAATTAATATTTTTTAAATTAAAATATAAAAATAAATAGGTCATAAATGATTCAGTTTGTATTAAAAAGCTTTAGTTTTTTGTTATGGTTGTACAATATTTTTAATTAAAATAATATTTTTTTTATTTTTTATTAAATTATATAAAAAATTATAATTAAAACACAATTTTATTTTAAAAAAGAAAACAGTTAAATCATCAAACAAAAATACATTGAAGATCAACAACTTGCACCATGTGGTTGAGCAAAACTTTGCTACTTTTCAAGCCCAGGTTAGGTTGGAGTTATTCGAAGAGTCAAAGAAGTTGTGTGAGGTCTCTAATTTTTAGAATTTCCTATGATTTTATCACAATCAATGAAAAGAAAGAGGAGATTTTTATTTTTATATTTTTGTTATGAAAAGGATAGCTTAATTTAATGTTTAAGTTATACTCCCATCCAATGATAAAATTTATAGTACTCGAATTATAATTTATGGATATTTACCATATAAAAGACTACAAAGAAAATAATGAGAGAATAGATTTAAATAAACAATAATTTTTCAATAAGAAAGAGAATTCATATCATTTTATTTTTGTAAGACCATATGTATTGTTTTTTTTAGTATTTAATAATTACAATTTAAGTGCAATAATTTTTATTATTATTATTATACAAAGACAAATATGGTGGTGATGTAGCCATATTAGCGATGAATTTGTGCATGTAATAGGCAACAAAAAAACAATATAGGAGTTCTTAGTTTCTAGGTTTGACAATGGTGGCCATGACGGCTAGGCATGCTTTCATGCACGATCTAGAGGTTGTTGCGGTATGGTTTAAAGACGGTGGTGAATTCATAAAATGTCTCATGTGGTGGAGATTTTCAGTGGAAACTGTTGATCGCAGGACCACCTAGAACCTCCTAAATGGCCGCCGGATTTTGATGGTGAATTTATTTTGCCGTGATCAAAAGGAAACCCTCCATTGCTACAATGACTTCAAATTAAATGCGGATAATTGATGAAGAGGATTCATTATTTTGATCTGTGGAGAATAAATTTAATTCAATTACAATACCAAGTAGAAGGTTTATATCCAAGTTAAGAGATACATGTTTTTATCAAACAAGGGCTCTAAAAAATTTATTTTCTTATATATATATATATATCAATTTAGATATGGATTATCTATTAAAAATTTTATCTTCAATATATTTAATTTTAAATGTAAAAAATGATACAATATTTATCCCTTTATTATTACTTTTAAGGGGGGGGAAACAACAATAATAAAGACGAATTCACTTACTATACAAGTAAATAAATCAAGGATAATTAATTTAAATATATAGTTAGTGGATGAGTTTAAAACTTATTAAGTTCCAATAAAATAATTGAATACATCTACTAAATTTAAATCTAATGGTCCAGAAGCTATCGTTAATTATCAGCCGACATTAAAATCGTTGCAAATTGCAATATTATTGGATATATTTTGAAAAGAGAGAATGAAGTTCACGTAACTAATAGGAAGTGATTAATTAGAACTCGAATACCTTAGATTCAACTGAGCTAAATCTAATAATAGTGTATTTAAATCTTTGAAACAACTACGATTTATTTATTTATTTATTTATAATAATATAACGGAATAGGCCCTGAAACCGGGTCTAGAACTATACCCAGAAAAGGCAATAGCCTAGGGAGAGCAGTGCCACCTTGGAGGCCACGGTACATGATACGGGCTGCCAAAAGCTGGATGTGGGAGAGCAAGCCCCCCGCTGATTAAACTTGTAAAAGATTCTCGGTTGTTTGTATGATAATTATTAAAAATTTATTTAATTATTTATTTTAAAATTTATAAAATTAATTATAAAACATTGAAATTAATTTAAATATCTATATTAATCTAAAAACCTTGTATAAAATACCCCGTACCATTTAAATTAGTTACAAAATATAATATATAGTTTTAAAAGCACATGCTTTATATAAAAGTTAGCCATCCCATCATAGAAATAGTAATTTTTGTATAGCTGACAAAATATCATATTAAAAATAAAAAAACTGAATTAATAATAGAACAATGTGAGGAATATCATGTTAATTAAAATATATTTTTTAAAAAAATAATATAATTTAATTATTATTTTTAATTTGTAGTTATAATTTAATTGAAACTTAGAGTGTATTTGATACCGTGGTAGCGGTTGCTTTTCAAATAATTTTTCGTGTTGAAATGTATAATAATAATTTTTTTTATTTTTTAAAAATTATTTTTAATATCAGTTAAAATGATTCAAAATATATAAATTATATTAAATTTTAATAAAAATAAAAAAAATAAATTTTTTAAAAATATAAATTTAACGCGTTTCAAAGATACTTGGTCTATATCACGTTACGAATGGAGTGTTTGCTGGATCAAATGGCGAAACCAACTTTAATAATAATAATAGAGTTATTTATTTATTTATTTATTTAATCCTGGATCATAGGTGATAATTGCTGAGTTGTCATCGTTGAAGCCAACAAAGAGAACCTTGTCACGAGTCATGTTCAACTTGGAGCTACCCAAGGATTTCGTCTGTTCATGAGGTCATCTTTTGGGCTTTATTTTCCACTTTCCTTTATTTCTTTTCCTTTTCTTTTTTTGGGCATTTTCGTGTAAAGAAAAAGTAACCTCTAACCATAAAGTTGACATCCTCTACTGTCATGTATCTCCCACACTTGTGCCAATTAATTCTCCTGTGTTTCTCATATGGAGCCCTAAACATTAAAGATTAATAATAATAATATTAAAAAAATTAATTTTAAAATATTAAAAAATTAATTTTTTACAAAAACACTGTCGAACAACAAAAACGAAAACTTACCTTGAAAAACTCTTTTACCGAGAGTCCAGATCGCCACAACTTTTACTGTATATGGCTGGATCATCCAAAGAGACTTCGCACTTTTCATTATTGAAAAACACACCAATGATTAGTGGTCAAAGGGGAAGATGAGAATTCGTGGCCTCCGATGCACAAACTGGGAAAAATGAGGAAGTCCTTTGATTACAAACTAGGCTTCTTTTTCAAGTGCCCACCTCCTTCTGTATTCCTACTGAACAACTTTATCTTATTAATTAGTATTTTGTTCTTCAGACTCACTCATTCAAAGTATGCATGGTTTTGTTTATTTCATTATAAAGTGAATGATTGCAATCTCAATCACGCATGGAAGTTGCGCCCCCATGCTATGCATCTCACCTCCTTGTGTTTGTTGCAGGAATTCTTTTTATTTTTTATTTTTTATTTTTTATCAAGACTCATCGGTTGTGCCAGAACAATTTCGATCGAGGGCTGCGTGAATAGTGTTTTAAGATATATAAAATAAAAATATAAGTTTGGTTAAAAAATTAAAATAAATATATTTATGTAAAAGTTTTATAATACGAGATGTTCTCTTTATCCCATTATCTTCATCTTTTTTATTTCAAAACAGTAATTAAATCAATACTGTTTAAAAATATGATGGGTTTTAGAAGGAAAAAAAAGTATTTTTTAAAAAATAGACTAAGTTTATGTAAATATTTGTTCAGTTTGTGTGGTTGTAATAAGATTATGGTCTAATTGTAATAGGAAAGGGAACTGATTACATTATTTTGGCTGAAATTTTTGTAATAATTATCAGGCTGTCATGAATAGTACTCATCTTAACTTGTGCTCACTTCCTAAACAAGGTCACTAACTCTGAGTCTTCGAGCACATGAGACTATTTTCTCTGAATGCAAGAACAAGATCGCTGCCAGAAATGAGTTTGCTTTTCTGTGTCCACTGCATGTCCATTGTTGTCTGCACGCACATATGATCTTAGTTTAACCTACAAAAGCTTGCACAATGTGCCCCTTCCTCCCCCGTGATAAGCCGATTTCACGGTGGTTTTGCCAGGGGAAACCAGGACAGGTGAGGAGGCTACTGGATGGATAGTAGATCTCGCCTGCTTTTATTGCCATTGGTCAGAAGACAAGCATCTTGTTGCCCTGCTTGTCACTGCATGCTAAGTAGCTGCTATCGAACAAAATGAAGGCATGAGGCAAGAAAATCCTGTGCCTGATACACATGTCTGAAGAATGGCATTTTAAGATATCATGACATGACATTTCTCATATACTGATTTTACCTCTGTGATTTATGACAATGTCTGCATTAAATCTAATGCTCCATTCTAGACATATAGAATAATCACTTTTGCTATGCTCAGAAGGCATTAGTTCCATGACAAGAACATTTGCATGCCAGCATGTCGCACCAAATTGGCATGTCAAGAAAAAAGTTGGCTTTCAATGGCAAGAAGCCCTATGTGATTCAGCCTGCTTTTCTTCAGTGCTGCTTTTCTTGTGTTTGTTCAATGAATTTCCAGAAGCCATGACAGCTGCGTTGTAAATTTGTTATAATTAGAAAAATTATGGATGAATGATTGATAAATTACTTCTAAACAACCTGTGTCTTTCTACTAAAAAACGTTTGATTATTTTATATTTAATTCGTTTAATTAAAGGTTATTGATAGTAAAAAATAATTCTTGATATATAGTGATTTTAAAATTCACTATAAAAGATAAGGGAAGAATTTCACACTTAAGTTTTTCAAATTTTACATTTTTTTTGCCTCACTGTTCAGTGTTTTTTTTCATACTTTTATTTTTCTTTAAAATTTAGAGTTCAGATTTATTTTATTGAAAGATTTTTAAGCTACATAATATTTAATTCAAAACCTTGTTTAAAAGTACATTAAAATCAAAATAGTGGTGGTGGAGTCTTGGGAGGTATATTGTAAACATTCTAGTTGTATAAGTAAGGAACAATAAAATTTTAAAGATAAATAATTTATCTTTAATAATAATAAAATATTTATTACTTTAAAGCACTTTAATAAGTACCTTTCTTGTTTAAAATTTTTTATTGGTATATATGCTAGGTTTCTTGATTTTATATCAATTGTAAATATATATTTAGTATGTATACTAATATTCTTTATTTTTTATGATGAAAACATGTTTGCTATTAATTATATTTTTTCATGCATATATATTTAAAATTATGTGAATTGTAGGCTTTTATTAATAAGACATGAATAACCTCATAAAAAAATTGAATAAAACACTAGAGGTCAACTCTTAAGCAAATTAACATATGGAAAAAGAAATTAAAAAATTAAAAAATATAAATAAAATTTATGCCAGCCCGTATTAATTTAACTAATTTGTGACTCGAGTTATGAGACTAGAATAACCCTGTAAAAATAAAAATAAATGATAAAAGCTTAATAATCTAATATTAAATGATGAAATTAAAAAAAATAATTTCTAAAAAATGACCTAAAAAACCGAAGTCAAAGTGGACTAATCTTCAAAACCTATAACTCAAGTCATAAAACTAAAATTATCCTATAAAAGACAAACACTAAAAAATATTGAATTAAAATTCTTAATTATCAAAGTATCAACGGATGAATTTGAAAGAAAAAAAATCAAGAAAAGAAAATAATTAAAAAATAAAGCAAATTACAATAAAAAGAATGAAGAACAAACTTAGTAGAAAAACAAAATGAAATAAAACAATGAGGGATCGAATTTAAAAATACAATAAATGAAGAAAATAATAAAAATATAGTATTAAAATGAATGAGGATCAAATTGAATATAAAGATTAAGTGAAATCAAATGTCAAGGACAAAATTGAAAAAAAATCATCTATAGAAAGCATTAAAAACAAAATAAATAATAAAAAAATAAAGATTAAAATTGACACAAATACAATTGATAGCACACTTTTAATTTTTTAAAAGGTTAGTGTAGAACCCAAGACAAGGAGAGAAAAAATAGAAAAAGAAAAATGTTTGGTAGTCTAATATCAATATATGCTTTACCTCATGGGAAATCTTGATGCACCACTCCAATTACTATTGTAAAAGGTGATGTTTGTGGGTTGGATAGTGTTGCGTGTGTTACCTGCTTGCTGACATGTGCAACCATTTCTTTTCATCAATAATATTAATATATATTAAAATACTAAATTACTTCTAAATCAACTTAAATATAATAAAAAAACTAGAAAAAAAATACATTTAAATGCCCACGTATGCAACCTTAATTTTTTTTATTTCTGAGAATAATTTAGTTATAATACTATCTTTAGAAAAGTGAAAAAATAAAAAATGCTAGATATTAAAAGTGACTAATTTTTTGCTTAGTAAATAAGTTATTTTACAATGTATAAAAAAATAAAAATATTTTTCTTATCCATAATAAATATAAAAATGATTAATAAACTATGAGAAAGAATCAAAATACTGAATATACTTGAGATTTTTTTTTTGATAATGACAAAACTATTATTTTACTGTTACAATCCATCACGAACCATGTTTTGGTGAATAGTCCTTCTATTTATATATTTAGTGTTTAAATATTAGCTTTTCCATGCTTAATAGTTATTTCCGTAGTAATTTGATTTTTTTAATAATAAAATATATTTTTAGATAATTTTTTATATACCGAACCCAAGTTATCTCCTCGGAGGAGGACTTCACAAAAGTCAACGAGATTTATAATAATGTTAACTCCCACCTACTTCGAATTTCGAACCCGTTAGCATTGCGAAGGCCAAAGGGAAAGCTTGCTTGCAAGTGAATATTTGCATGACTTGGATGCGAAGATGACAATTCCATCCAATTGTACGGACGTTTGGTGTTATTTGATATCGATCGAATCGAATTTTAATTCTGATTGATTGAAATCAAATTAAAAAATATATACAAAATCTGATTTGATTTGACTATAATATATAGAGGTAGGTACCCCAATCTGCCACACGATTTGTTTACCTTTCTTTTTTAATATAATGCGTCTATTCTTATACTATAATTCACGGAGGATTTTTTTTAGCATTATATAGAAAAAGATATGCTTTGTTTTTTATAATTTATTTTAATTAAAAAAATCAAGTGTAGAATAGAATAGAAAATGGGTGGAGTAAAGTAGAACGCTAACCTAATTTATTGCTGTCGGAACTTTGAATGGAGAGAATATGTTGATTAGCATGTTAACAAGTTATTTTAATTTAAAAATTTAAATTATTAATATCTCAACATATAATTTATATTAATTCAATATATTTTTTAAATAATTTTTTTTCATGATTGGAACTTAAATATCCCATATTATCTTATGATTTTATTAATTATAATAGATGATAAAATCTAAATTCTTAACCACATGATTAATAAGTTTTTAATACTATATAAAAAAACTATTTTAATTTAAACAAATAATGAGTTAAAAAAATTCAAAATTTAAAATTTAAAATATAATTTATAATAAATCTTTTCTCAATATATAATTTATTCCATATTCTAATATATCCTTCTAAGTAGAAATTATTTAAACTTTAAATTTGCATAACCCGTACTATTTTGAGATTTTATTAATTAAAACAGAGCAATGATAAGGTAACTACTCGGTTAATAATAATAGAAGATGGAAAGCAATATGATTTATATCAAATTACAAGGCATGATATTAGGGAAGGACCACCACCTCAATGATTTATATCAAATTACAAGGCATGATGGCAGTGAAGGACCACCTCCTCAATTCAAACTTGATAACTGGCCTAACATTTTGCAGCTGCATATGATGACCACGCACGTACATCGACTGCTATTGCTCTGACATTTCATTGGTACTTACCTGTATATAATTCGCTTGATGCACGCCGACTATTAGCCTCTGAGCTCCCCTTTTACTAGAATCCAAGGAAGATTTGCAATTTCAAAAAGATTTCAAATCCACCAACTGTTGAAATATAGTAGCCTCGAACTGCTTAGTTTCCCTCTGTCCTTTGCTCCCTTTTGCCTAACACACGCCCCCTATAGCCCTAGAAAGAGAGCCTGGAGTGGCCAAAACACTTGAATGTACAGCCTCTAAAGATCACCACAAGCATCACTGTTTTAGGTTTGATTTATTTGCATGTTCATATGCCATGAATGGTCCGTGCTTTTGTTGCCACCAGACTAGCTATGGCTAGCCCCGAACCCCCTATGCGGCTCGCATCATGGAACAAATCATGATCGCCACCAGGTCAAGCCTAGCAGGTACGCCAGAGTTCAAAGAAAAATGGGAAGGCGATAGAATATAGCGCTCTGCAAAATATTGCCCTGTGACAGACTTTGTACAAGACAGCTTGGTGACTGCAGATTACGACAACCAATGTGTGCGGATCACTGACTCTGTCCGTAAGTGGTACATTGGGACAGCATGTGTGTTGGCTTGTGCTAACACTTGAAAGCTTACACTATATCTTGATCTTCGTCGAGGACTCGAAAACTTATTTGGACTGTAATTGTACTTAATTTACCCTCTGTTAAGAGGTATTTTTGGGGTTGCGGTTCCACGGTGATTTTCAAATATGTTTTTTAATTTTTTTGATATATTAATATTTAAATATAACTTTAATAAATTTTAAAGTATAGAATACTTTAAAAAATAATATATATTTTACTGCAAGTAACAAGTAATAAAGAGTTTGTTTGGAAGTTTAAAAAAGTAGTTGTTATTATTTTTTAAATTATTTTTTATTTAGAAAAGTATTAAAATAATAATTTTTTTATTTTTTTAAATTATTTTTTATATTAGTATATCAAAATCATCTAAAAATATTAATTTAAAAACATAAAAATTAATTTAAAAAAAAAACTTTTTAAATACAAAAACAAACTGTATGATTACTTTTACTATTATAGTTCGAAGAAACATATTCATAGGAAAGTTATTTAAAAAAAAAGTTAAAGTATTTACCATGATTTAAAATATTGAAAAGCAAGTTTAAACTATGAAAGTTTAACAACTTGTAGAGTTATGGCCAACCTAAAATCATCTTTAAGTCTAAAATTTAGTTGGTATCTACAACGTACATGTATTACTGTAACATTATGGGACTCCACTGTTAAACATTATTCATGGTTACAATAGAATGAGCAGGGCTGAATACCAAAAGAAGCCACCATGAAACATTACCAGGGACGTCGAGAAGTTCAACCAAACCTCACCATGGCGCACGTAAATGCAGAAAAAGCAATGGACTGTAACAAGATACGAGGCCAAGCTAGGTGTGGCCATAGCTTTGCTAAAAAGAGCACAAACGACCTTGCCTGTTTTAATTTTACCTTTTTTGCAATGATCGTCGCCGCTAATTGTCATTATCATTGTCAACTTTTTCACTCTTTTTCACTCTTCTTTTTTTGGGTTTTCTCAAAGTTTCAACTTTGATAATGTACTCTTGTTGTTACCAACAAAATCTTATCATCAGGGGAAGAAAGGGTACTGCAAGTAGATAACATTCTTGTGTGGGATGATGACTCCAAGTGCAATGCTTCCTTCAAGGCTCGTTTGATATTGACATGGAATTGTAGGTTAAGAGTATAAAGTTTATTTTTGATAATTATTTGTCATATTTTTATTTGAATATAGTAGTCATAGGCCTTGTAATTATAGACGTTTTGGAGAGAAGCATGATACTTTAAATGCATAATAACACCAAATAGTCATTTAAGCTTCTAATTAAATTCAAATTTATCTTATCCCGCTTGAAATATTTATGGCACAATGTATAAACAATTATTGCAAGATAAAACCCAGAATGTTAGGAGCACATTTGAGGTTTTGATTCATTCGTAACTTATATTGATGCCATGCAAAAGACTCGCATGACCTATGGCAACATGTGGATCCTCCCAAAGGAAAGATAAGGTAGAGGTTTTTCATTTTTTATTATTATTTTATATCCATATACAGGAATCCCACCACTTTCAGTCCTAATGCAAGAGATATTAGTGTTTCTTATCTCTTGAGTTGGAACATTTAATTTTTAATAAAAGTTCTTAAAAATTTGATATGCAAAAAGTTTGAAAATACATTAAATTAACAGCCCATTTGATATTGTGTTTTATTCATATTTAAATGTGTTTTAAAAGTGTATTTATTTTGAAAAATATCAAATTAATATATTTTTTATTTTTATTTGATAATTTTAATATGTAGATGTTAAAAATAAATAAATTAAATTTATTTATTTATTTTAAATAAATTTAAATAAAAATTATCTTCAAAAATATATCTTAATACCGATCACTCCAAACAGCTTGATGATTCATTGGTAAAAGGTGGGATAATAATTTACGAGCTCGTAATTGAAGTCATTCACTCTCTATCATTGTGTAGTTAGTTGGACCTGCATGTCTTGTTTCAACTTGTAAATCACATCAAGTTAGCTAAAGATGTACCCATGATTTTATCTAACATGTCACCCTGGGAATACAGCTTAAACGAAAGGTTTGTTATAATTTATTTTTTTATTAAATTATTTTTTATATAGTTTTGATGTATTAATATTAAAAGTAAATTTTAAAAAATAAAAATATATTATTATTTTAATATATTTTTTAATAAAAATAATTTAAAAAATAATAGAAGTAAATATTATACAAACACCCCCACTTAAATATTATACGAGTGGCCTTTTCTTCTGATAAAAAGAAAGGAAAAAACACGATAACAAACAAAATATGTTATCTACAAAATGGTGTAACAAAGTGTCGTTTATAAGTCTGTTTCTTGGAGCCTTTTAGCTTGTCAATCTTGCATCTCATTGTGGCCCTACCGTCCTAGTAATCAAGCCCCCACTGACTTGTCCTTCGTCAGGTAAGGTTGGCACCTCCATGTCAGGTGGCGATCATCGTGACGGGACACTTGTTGGTGAGGATGGGAGAGGTGGGTCACTGCACAATGATAGGTGTAACTGGCCTCCGATATGGCTCTTCAGAGATGCTTCCTTATTTGGCAATTAAGAAAAGATATTGTTTTACTATATATATATAATTTAAAGTTTTTTTTCCTATAAAAACACAATTTATAAAACACTTTCATACACAGTTCGAATGCATGATATATATTTGGGGTTCAACCATTAAAAAAAGACTTGAAAAATACACTTTTCAATCTAAATATATATGTCTCACACAGACATTTGTACTAAGTTATTAAATACAATATATGATTGAATAATGTGAAAGTATTCAACATGTATAATTGTTTAAATGCATTGCTAAATATTAAGAAAAATCTTAAGAAGAAAACACACACAATCTATTAGAGATTGTGAGATCCACCATTGTAGCTCAAATTAAATTAATGAGTCATTATGTCTTATTATTACAGAATTCTCTGACCAGGATGAGAGAGGTATATACTGGCTCCCTTGGAATCGTACATGAACAAAAACATCCATGCGCACCTACAAGTGGCCTAGGAGGAGGAGGAGGAGGGCGGCCTTCTCTTCAAGGACTCCCAATTTCATTTTTGCTCATTCCTGCTTTTATTTAGCATGCCCATACAATGCAATAATTCTTTCTCTTCCCCGATTTGAAGGTATTATCAACTCATTCTTCTAGTTACGTCTGTGAAGCCCATGCGAAGTGAAGCAATAATTCTTTCTTTTGACAATTTGAAGGCATTTTGAAATCGCTCCTTACGTTTACATCAATGAAGCCCATCCAGAGGGTCCATTTCACATGGGCCTTTACTTCTTTGGGTAAGTTTAAAATGTTAAGTTTAGGAGATCGTGTAGTTTTCCCTTCTTGTTTTGTGGTGCGGGTAGGATTAATTTTATTTAATGTAAACAAATATATCTTTTTAAATCATTTTTTTATTATTAACTTAAAATATAATGTATATTTAATGATATATTTTTAAAATATTAATATAATAATATATTAAATGATAATTTTTTAAAATATTAAAATGATAATATATTTGATTAACTCAAATCATAATATCATGATAACTTTGTAGAAAAAAATAAAAATAAACAATGAACACCAATTCTCAATAAATTTAATGTTCAATGATGAAATTTTTTAAAAAAATTATCTGAGTTAATTTGTCAAATCCGTAATTTTAGATAATAAGATTGGGATAATCTTATAATTTTTTTTTAAAAAATAAGAATCTTAATTTCCAACCAACTTAATGTTAAAAGATAAAATTAAAAAATTATTACAAAAACAATTCAAGTCAACCTAGATTAATATGTTAAATTTACAATCTAGTTCATGAGAGCAAGATAACTTTATAATAAATAAAATATGAAGATCTATTTCCAATAAATCTTGCATTGATAGTTAAAATCAATAAAAAAATTAAATTTATGAAATTAAGATAATTCTATAAAAAAATTTAAAAAATATAAAATTCAATTATCAAATAACATAGTATTAAAAAGATAAAAATAAAAAAATAAAAACAAAGTAAATAAATAAAAATTGAGTTATTGAAAGGTGAAATTGAAAAAAAATATTCACTTTAAAAAATACAAAAACTTAAATTGAGTAAACCTAATAAATTTATGATTCAGGTCATAAGATCAACATAAGTCTATATAGAATAAATAAAAAAAAATTATGAAACTCAATTAAAAATTTATTTATAGACATCATAGTTATTTTGTTATTATATATTTGAATTAGGAGCAAATTAATTTTTTAACAAATAAAAATATTAATAAAAAAGTAGCATTGTGGATGTTGTCTATGCTTTTTAGACTATGCATGTAATTGTTTTCAAATTCAAAACTACCTAATTATTGTGTCGCCTAAAGTGTTTGATAGTGGTGAGGCTAATACAACAATGCATGTAATGAAACAACAATGCATGTAGTGAAATTCATGGTTGTAAGATTTTTTCTTCTTCTTTTTTTGTTAAAATACACACTAAATCAACTAAAATTTAGAGTTGTCCTCCTATTTGTTTTTCTTTCAATTTTATGATTTTTATTTGTTTTTTATTCCTTTTTTCTTTCAATTTCATTTTTTTATCATATATATATATATTCTTCATTCTTTAATTTTTTTTTCTACCTTTTCTTGAGTTCTTTATTTATTTTTTCTAATTTTGTATGTTAACATTTTATTTCATTTATTTATTCAATTTTGGTTCTCTTTATTGCTTTTTTAATTTAATTTATTGTTCAATTTAGTCCCTCATTATTTTCTCCCATTAGTTTTTATACTTGGTTTTTATTATTTTGATTATTATTTATTTTTTAAAAAAAATTTGATGACTGAGAATGTTTTTTATGAGTTTTATTTTTTTATCTTCTATGATGTCATCTTGGTCATATAATCAAGGATCACTAGTTTGAGACTCGATTTAATTTTAGTTTTTTTAGGTATATATTTTTTTAAATTTTATTCTTTAAAATAAAATTGGGTCATTGAGCTTTCTGATTTTTTTCTATTTTTCTTTTTATTAGGATTATTATGGATTGTAGGCCAGTCAACTTAACTCAAATTGATTAGGATTTTTTAAAAAATTAATATTTGTTTTTCAATTTTATTATTTGATATTAGACTTTTAGGCTTGAGTTATTTTATTTTTTTTGCCTTTTATTCTATAGGGTTATCCTGAGTCGCTAGTTAATCAAGTTAACTCGAATTGTTTTTTTTTTTAAAAAAAATTATTTGTAATTTTTTTTTTCAATTTCATTCTTTAATATTGAACTATTGAACCTTGAGATTTTTTGTTGTTCGATCTATAGAGTTATCATAGGTTGAGAGTCGGTCAAGTTAATTCGGTTTAACTCAGGTTTTTTTTCAATGCTTATTTATTTAACTTTATTTCTTTTAAGTCATTTTAAAAAAAATTAATTTTTTTATCCTGATCTCATATCATATATAACAAGTTAGTAGAGAGTCCATGTTCACTCATGTTTTTTTCTTTAATGTTTGTTTTTTAAAAAATATTTTTTTCTATTTTATCTTTAAATATGAAATTATTTATCCTTAAACTTTATGATTTTTTTTTTAGATTATCCTACTTTTATATTGAAGATTACATGATGGACAGGTTTTTGTGGTTAACTTGAATAATTATCACCTTAATATTAATATTTTTTTAGATATTAAAAAAATCCCTCCAAGAAAAAAATTATAGTTAAAATCTAAATTAAATATCAAATCCAAACATAATTGGTCCAATTTTTTGAATAACTACATTCATATACTTGATCGATCTAATCTTTAAAGAAGAACAAGAACCCATTCCCTTGCTACAAATCTTAATTCACTAAGGTCTTAGTTCTTCTTGGCATCCACAATAAATGATCAATTCAAATTTCAAAGGACCCACCGTGGATGCAACTGCTTTGTTTTGCTAGGCTCAAAATACTCAAGAATATGAGAAGACAAATCGGATATTCACTAAAGATAGTTTTTTGAGATGTCCTTATCTGACATCTTTAGCTATGCTGTTATGGCCACTGAACACTATATGTTCCCCCAAAAGGGCCTAACACTTCCTTGACCGTGAGCCTTGACCTAACCTAACTGGTGTAGATAGTGAAGAGAAGATCGCTCAAAGGGGCCACCAAATCAAAAACTTCTCGGAGGTGTTTGGTAACGTGTAACAGTAATTGTTTTTTTAAATTATTTTTATTTAATTTATTAAAATTATATAAAAATATTAAAAATTTATTAATTTAAAATAAAAAAATAAATTTCAAAACACTTATAATATTAACTATAATATTAAAAGGATGTTTGATAATATGATCGTTAGTTGTTATTTAAATAACTTTTCATATTAAAATATATATTAATAATATTTTTTATCTTTTAAAAGTTATTTTTAATATTAATATATTAAAATGATCTAAAATATATTAAATTTTAATAAAATAATTTTTAATTTTTTTAAAACATGGTTTATACCATGTTTCCAAACGATGACTAAAACAACACATCTTAAACATTTAAATATTTTCATTTTCTTTTAATCAACATTAGATAATATCATCTCATCTCATTTATTTAAAGTATTGAAATTAGTTTAAGTCACCATCCCAAATTACAATCTTAATATTAAAATTAACACAAAATGAAAGATTAAGCGTCAAACAACCCTAACTTTTCCACCCTCCTATTGGAAAATGATAGTAAAAGGCATAAAATGAAATAAATAAATAAATTAAAACTTTCATGTTTTATTATTTAGAACTAACATCCATGCTGTCCAAGGCAAAAACACAACGGTTACTACCGACAGAACAGGGTTCCTAAGTTGTTTTAAACTGAAGAGAAACAAAACAGAAGATGGTTCAGAGTTTAGAAGATGATAAAGCCAAGGTTAAGACTTGAGATGCCCGAACTTCACGGTGTTGTGTAAGATTCCGAGATTAATGTCTCATTAATTCATGCCATAAGTTATCTTTTAGGTTTTTGCTAACACATCCCCTGCTTGCATTGGCGCGTGGTTAGCCTTGATTTTAAGGATTTGTTTGATGTTATTATTCCATCGATATTTAGAATTGTTTCACTTTTAAATTATTTTAATGTTTTGATATTAAAAATAAAAAAATATTATTTTAATATATTTAAAAGCAAAAAATATTTTTCTATCACACTTCTAAATAAACCCTTAAAACTAATTATTTTTTAGTTTGAATATATTTTAAAAATATATTTGATTTGAAAAAATATTAAATTGATGATTTTTAATGTTTTTTTTATAGTTTTAATGTGTTAATATAAAAATTAAATTATTTTAATATATTTTTAACTAAAAATACTTTTAAAAATTACTTTATATCAAATACACTTATATTTTCAATAATTACCTACGTTGATTAAAACATAATAAACATAAGAATGGTTACACTATGAAGATAATTTATTGACCATGCAGCTCGTTGTGTGTTGAAAAATTCAGTAACAAATGTTTAACTTGGATTAGAGGTTATTTTTGTGTGATCAAAGGTTATATATATTAACTATGATTGCATGGAGTAATAAAAAAAATTAGTATGGTAACATGAGTAGTTTGACAATGGTACGAGACCAAAACAAAAAAAGAAAAGAAAAGGAGAACAATATTATTTTTCAAAAGCAAGTTTCATATGTGTGTTAATTTAAAATAAATGAGAATATTACTTGGTATTAGTTTTTTTTTTTGGCTTTTCTTTTTGAAGGAGATTCTTGGTCTTGATAGACGAAAAAAGTTGAGATAGAAAATACATATTTTTTATGAAAATTATTTGAAAACTAAAATTATTTTTATATATTATTTTCATTAATTCAACTATATATATATATATATATGTTATCACTTCTGTAGTGGGATAGTGACGTGAACAACCTCAAGAAGAGAAAAAATAAGATCAAAGAGTTGGTAGTGTAATATGGAGGAAAAACCACGCGCCATGAATTGACCTGGGAGCTCTTTCAATTCCTCAAGCGTCATTGTCTATGCTTCAAATAATTACCAAAAAAATCAAGCAAATTAATCCATGTTTTCACCAAATAATTTAATACAAATCCAAAATCTTGATCAATTATTCTCTATCAGTGTCCCCAATCCCATCACCTGACCGTCCTCTCGCCCTCTCTCTTTGGAAGAATAAAAATCAGCTGATTCTGCTCAAAGTTTCAACCTTTGAATCTCTCATTGTAAAAAGATCGCAACTTTCCCTCTCTTCATCTCTCTCTTCTAACATAGTAAGTGTTTCTTCTTTTATTTCCTCTTTCTTGTAGTTCTCTTGTGTTTGAAGTTTCAAAAACTTGTACTCCAAGCATTTCTTCTTGTCTCCCTATGCCTATCTCTTTCTATTAACTTTTTGTGAGTGATAATTAGATCTGGAACAGTTTTAAGCAAAACCCCACTTTTCATTTATTGCATTTCTCAAATCTAACTGCTTCTTGGTCATTAAAGTTTGAATTTTTAAGTTGAAAGCTAACATTTTTATTGATTTCTTTTATCAACTGTAAATGCCTTTCTTTTATTGGAATTATTAGGTGTACTCAGCTTTTTCCCTGTAACTGTTAGTGCGATGGAGATTTCTTTTTGATTTTGCTAATTTGGAAATTTGAGTTCTTAATCTGGGAATCTTGTTGAGGTTTTGTTATTATACATGTTAGTGCAACTTTGCTTCAAAGTCTTGATAGTTTAGATGCTGTTCATTTATCTGAAAAGGAGACTCTATTTGGCTCTTTGCTGTTCAGTAGATTGGCTGCGGTTTTGCTTTAGTTGTTAGCATTTCTGGGCTTCCTCTGGCAAGTTGGAGTTGGAGAGCTTTTGAGTTAGAGGAGATCGATGTCTATCAGAAAGGCATTGGTGAGCATGAGGAAGAATGGAAATTCCCACTCAGGAAGGTTGTTTGGTGATAGAAGATGGCTTATTCCATTCTTTACAAGCTTCCTTGTGTTTTTAATCCTGTTCTCTTCAGCTACTTTTGGGCTATTTACATCTACTTATGGGGGAGAGCAGGTTCCATTTGACACTGTTTCGTATAAAAGGCCGGAGAACTCAAATGGGTATTTTGTAGAATCGGATTTAAAGAAATGGTTTAATAGAAGTAGGTATTCAGAATTGGAACCGCCTAGATTAGCTTATCTCATTTCAGGGACGAAGGGTGATAGTCAAAGAATGATGAGGACTTTGCAGGCTGTGTATCATCCTAGAAACCAGTATATCCTACATTTGGATCTTGAGGCACCCCCTCGAGAAAGGTTGATGTTGGGAGTGTATGTGAAGAGTGATTCGACGTTTCAAGAAGTTGGGAATGTGCGTGTAATGGCACAGTCCAACTTGGTGACTTACAAGGGGCCTACTATGATTGCTTGTACCCTTCAAGCAATTGCAATCATGTTGAGGGAGAGCTTGGAGTGGGACTGGTTTATCAATCTCAGTGCTTCAGATTATCCTCTTGTGACACAAGATGGTTAGTACATGATGTTGCATTTTTACTTGTTTCATAATTATTATTGTTGCCTTTTTCTTGTTCTGTTGTTTACCTTATTTTGTTCCATTTCCATAAGAGGATCGGTGATGTTTAAGAATTGGTAATTTACCTATTGAATTAATTTGAACTTATCTCCGCATATGCAGTGAAACTGTGCTCTGGTTCTTGTATCCAGTATAGGTAAATATAAGACAAATTGTAGTAAAAGAAGTTGATTTCTTAGATCGTATATTTAAATGTGGATGGAGTGAAGATTGATGCAGGAAGTTGCCAATCCAAAACAATAATGGGTCATTCAATCTTATCCTTGCTTCAGTTCACAAATAAGTTAAATCCATTAACTTTTCCTGTGTGAACATGGTGTGTTTGGATCCAACCAGGTTTCCTTCATGCAGTTCACATATCATTTCCCAGTGCTGATGCCATGCCACTTCTTTAGTTCTAATTAAACGAGGTTTCAATTTTTCGCCTTTTGGGCTAAGCTTTGAGTTATAGTTCTCAAGTAGGTTTTGCGCATTTTGCTTCTAAAGAAAAGAATGTCTTTGTTCTAAATTGGGGAAGGCATGAAATTAGCATACTCAATCAATCACGTTTTCGTGCCCTCTTTTTGCGCATCAGCAGTCCTGTATGTTATAGAAGATACATTTCTGTATTGCATTTTTGAGATGTTTTGGAGATTACAATTATGCCGTAAATGTTCTTATGGGGTTCTATTTATATTCAAATACACAAAGAACAGAATTTTTGACACTGAGAGTTGCACATGGAGTCTAAAGCCATTAACAGCCTTTCAAGGGAATATAGCCACTGTATTGTTGTGATCTGCTGGAGGCTGGCTCGCTATGTGCAGCTGCTAAGTGCTAACCCAATCTTTTGGGTTCAAGTAACCTCAATATCTCCGCAAAAAGGAGACTTGGTAACAGGGCTGATAAAATGTATTTCTATAGGGATTCTGGGGTGAGTTAATGTCTCCTGGAGCTCTGCTGTATGTCATTCTGGAGTGAGAAATTCTGCTATGTGCCTATTTTAAACATTTCTCTTGCCCCCTAATAACTAGATTTATGCTTCCACATGTTTTTCTCAACTCTAGTTATTTTTTAAGGAAAAAGATCATCTCCTGTGCTCCCATATTCCATCATGCAAGGTAATTCTCTTTGAAAAAAATCTATTTTCTTACAGGGGCAATACTAGGTGTTGGATCTGCCCAAGTGGCTTCCTGCAAGGCTTAATTTGAAAACTCATAAACTGTATAAACCATAACAAGATGTCAACATTTATCTTATTAGATCAAGAACGCATTGTCTTACTCTATGGTTTTTGGTATACAATCATGTTAAATGTTTGTCTCTCAACTATTTGATTGACTTGCTATTCATCAGTTGCATTGAATGGATGAACTGAAAGAAACAGCATTCTGCCTTCAAATCTTTTCATGCTGTTCAGCAATATGAATAAGTTCTGTAAATTGACTTGCAAAATTTCTCTGGAGAATTATCAAGGGTATAGGAGGATTGAATTTTTTTTTCCTGAAGTTCTGGCAATTCTGTTTCTTGTAGATATGCAGATGCTTTGCAGTTGTAAAATCTGATTGTATTTTGACTGCAGATTTGCTCCATGTGTTCACAAATTTGTCTAGAAATCTTAATTTTATTGAACACACACGGCTAACTGGATGGAAAATGTAAGTGAAAAGAACACAGAATTTTGTATTACTGCATTAGCAAATCTTCATCTGCTTCTATTTTCTGAAAAAGAGTTCACTTGGGGCATTTTTGATCTGCCACCTTGTTGCAGGAACTCCAGGGCAAAACCAATTGCTATTGATCCAGGCCTTTACTTATCAAAGAAATCCGACCTTTCTTTGACCACTCAACGGCGATCACTTCCTACTTCTTTCAAGTTGTTTACTGGTATGCATGTCTATTTAAGCTTCAAGGGTTATTTTTTGTTTTTATATATAATTATATATCAATGAGATGCTGGTTGTAACTTTGTGGGATTGCATTGCTTTTCTGATTTATGTAAGCTTGAAACCATTCATAGATGAATATGAAATTCACTGCTTATTACTCTTATCACCCTCTTGCTCTGTGTATGTTCTGTGTGCATCCAACATGTTCACCGATGTGCTTGCATACATACGAGGACAGGAAACATGGTTTAATGCATGGAAAACACCAATACACAGGGCATATTGGGGAATGCATATAACAACACATTACCCTGACCAAAAAGTTTGGCATATTGAGGAATGCATATAGCCATGGACATCTTACATGTGATAAGGATGAATGCTGGCATGTCATCATTATCATCTTAAATTCTTGTATGTTTTAAGAGATCTCTCATGTTGCATTATTTAGTTGCGCAGTCAGTTACTGCAAGTGACGGAGAATGCAGTAGGTGAAAACAAAATATTATCTTGATCTTTTGCCTGAAAAGTGTCTTTAGGATCTCTCCTCTCAAGTTGGCTATCCTGGATAAGTATAGTAAGGGTCTTCTTTCTGTATTTTGTTTTCTACCCTTCCTTTTTTGCATCTTTTTTCTTCAAATTTGATTGTTTTAGCTCATCCAGTTACGATCCCACTGAAGTGACATCTTGTGAGTGAGAATTTAGAAAGTCACCTGTCATTAGTATTTGCTTGAAGTGGCTACTCTTAAGAATTGAAGCTGCACAAGCATTTGAGTTTTGTTACAGAGAAGCAACTCCTTCTGAACCTCATGGAGCCAGTGATAGTCTCTAGTGTAAGACTCGACCAGAATCCTGGCATGACAGAGAACAATGAGGCTGAACGCCTTCTGGTCATTTGATTCTCTTAACTCTGCATCTAGATAATTTCCTGCAATAGTTAAACTCATGGCCTCTGGAAAATTGATTAGTTTCTATACAGAGATCTCGTCCTGTATTTCTTTTGTTTTAATATGATAAAGAAAGAGAGAAGAGAACGTGAATTTATCTTGCTTCTGTTATTCAGGTTCAGCATGGATAATGCTATCTCGATCATTTCTTGAGTACTGTATAATGGGATGGGAGAACCTTCCACGAACTATCCTGATGTACTATACAAATTTCGTCTCCTCTCCTGAAGGATATTTCCACACTGTTATTTGCAACACTGAAGAATTCAAAGACACAGCCATAGGCCATGATCTCCACTACATAGCCTGGGACAACCCTCCTAGGCAGCACCCCATATCTTTGACAATGAAACACTTCGATAAAATGGTTAAAAGTAATGCCCCATTTGCCAGGAAATTTGCAAGGGATGATCCCGTTTTGGACAAGATTGATAAAGAGATTCTAAACCGCACAAGCAGGTTTGCTCCTGGAGCATGGTGCATTGGCAGCTCAGGCAATGGATCTGATCCATGCTCCATGCGTGGTAATTATTCCCTATTTCGACCAGGTCCTGGTGCTGAAAGGTTGCAAGAACTGCTTCAGTCATTGCTATCCGAAGATTTTCGAAAAAAACAGTGTTCATGATGAAATGAAATTTTTACATGACTTTGAATTGTACATTGGTATATTCATAGATCATACAGCTTGCATACACAACAAAACTGTTTTTTAAGATGAAATTGTAACAGTTCCGTTGTATTTTGTTAGTGTCTTATGATAAAAAGAATATATATATATNATATATATATATATATATATATATATATATTATCGCACTATTCAATAGATTACTACCAAACTTCCTCATCAGGTTCCAATTTATCACATTGACTTGTATATTAAATATGTAATCGTCTAATGGTTATAATCAAATCTTAATAGAGAATCATGCAAGCGTATACTCGTATAATCGAGTTTCCTACTGGTTTATTGCCTGCTTACAAGCACTGGTAAAATGTTTTAATGTTGCCTAGGCCCAAGTATTGTCCACATCTTATATTACTAGACATAGTAGATATAGCAATTTGGTGATCCATTAATTTGATACCTGATGTAAACTGATGTAAATGAAGTTTTATGTGAAATTAAATGGGAATTGATATGGTTAATTTCAATCAATCTGGTCAAATTTGTTCGATCTAGAGGTTAATTTGTTACCTAGTTAAAATCTTTGATTTCTTTTTCTTTTTTTTTTAATTTCTAAAACTGAACTGTTTCATTTTTTTTTAAAATCTTGAAACAGCACCATTTTTAATTTATCTAACCTGTGACCGACTCTTAGGTTATGCCATGAACAAATCATGCTTTGTAACTACGGAAACGACTAGGTAAATTATGTGGAAGAGCGGATGAACTCCATCAGTCTAGCAAAGCAATGCTCTAAGCAAACTTCAAAAGGATAAAATCTTGCAATCAAAAGGAATGGATCCTGGCAGCTGATGAAAGCAACTTGTGTAGCTTGGAGAGCTTGGAGCTTCGTTATTTGGACAAATTAAGAAGAATCTGTCGGGTAATTGCATCACCTAGTGCTCTTGCTAGCCTCGAGGATTGCAGGTCAATGACTGCAACAGTCTGAAGAGTCTATTTCCATTAGAATTGATGTAGAACCGCAGAAACCTTGAAGAGAGTGATGTTGAATGATGCCCGAAAATTCAGAAACTGGCAACTGGTGAAGAAAACAGTAGTTCATTTACACGTCCAAGTTTACAGAAACTGGGAATGAAGTCCTTGCCAAGAATTAATCCCTGCACGCTATTTAAGTTGTTGATTGCCCACTCCCAGAATCACTACCATCTGCTCTCAAGCAAATCAAAAGATGCAAAAAATGATAGAATTCACTGACGTGGAACAAACTCTAGCACTCTTCTCAGTCCATTCTTCTTAGAGGATGCAACAAGAAGATAAGAATCAGGAATAGACAACGAGTAGGAGCTGGAAGTTGAGCGAAGAAACGAATGGGAAGTGATTGAAGAAGAAGGCAACTGTATAACTTCTATTTCTCATCCAGTTTCGCTTACTAGAGAAACTTGTTTTAGATTGCCGTTGTGTTCAGCTATATACGTTACGTGCATTGTAAGAGTCTAGGTCACTTGATATATGTTGCTGCTGCTATTGACCGTAAGGTGGTTTTTGTGTTGAATTTTCCTGCTTGATTTTGCTTTTACGCTAGGCAATGTCTTGAGAGCTTTAGCATCATTTGAGAGTTTAAAACGTTTCAGTTATTGTTATTAGGTTATGTTCTTTGAGAATCTGACCATTAGATCAATCGAAACTCGACAATCAATAGATACAACTAAATGTCCGAACAAGTGTTTGATCAGTCTCTCCTAGAAGAGATTAAATTCATCATGTATTTCTCAACAATCATTTCTGGTGGAAAATCTGTGAAGTAGCCCTTCTCTACTTCCAATCCTTCTTGGGCTGCCAGCATCTCAACCTCTGCCTGGACCCTGTCAGCTCCAACCTGATTGGGCTCTAAGAGGATACAAGCGATCTCAAATGAATCATCACCGTGAACGAGCGCCAATGCTTGCACGGTAGGAAGCCCGCCATCACGAGCCCTCACCATCCGTGCAATCTGTCGAGCAGTTGAAACATCGGTGCACACCACTGGAATGTTGTATAATGCGACCCATGGTCGAGCCCCAATCATCACTATTCCTCTTGTTCGCGACACATGGTTCGGACCTTCATCAGGGGCTCCAGGGAGAATCTCAGGTATGGTCCACCCAGCCCATTGATTGCCCATGAAATTAGGCGTATAGTACCCCAGCTCGCGCCTGATGGTGTCAGGAGCCCTGCCTGTTGGATGTGCTGCAGCATAAAGAAATACTGGCACTGCAATGCATCGAGGAAAATAAGAAAGGAGATATATAATTCAAGAGCTACAAAATCCTGTTTGTCACGATATATTGTAACCTATATCATGTAATTTCATTATAATGCTAAGAAATCTCGAGTCATTGTTAAATCCCATTCCATGCAAAGTGGTAACTAAGATGCTACATAAAAGTTCTGGACCAACCTTGAAATCTGCTGCCAATATCTGCTGCCACTGTCTTGGCCAGCCAAGCTGCTTCATCCAGCGAGGCCCGAGCCAAAGGGTGGAAAACAATGTCATCTACAACACCAAGCCGAGGGTGTGCACCGGAGTGCAACTCAAGGTTAATGGCTCCATAAGCAGCCTCAACCATGGTTAGCACAGTTTGGTGCAATGGACTATAAATGGGACTCCCAGTGCTATCAACAACAACATATGATACAATAGTGAACCTGATCCTATTATAAACTCGGTCCTCAAATTTGTTTACAATAACACTTTCTGGGTCAAGCCTAGCAGCTCGTTCAATTAAGTCCAGAACTGCGCGGTTACGTGCCTCAGAGATGTAGAGCATGCAACATACCAGCATGGATTCATTTGCAGTTCTTTTGTTCTATGCATCAAAGAAGAATAAGAGCTACTTAGATATCTAATGACACTGGAAAAAATGACTGAGATTAGTTACAGAGGTGGTAAGAGCAGCATAAAAAGTGCTTGCATGGGGTCAGAAGCCAGAGATTGTTGAATGTTAAGAATGCAAATCTGTGTGATTTGGTGGTAATATTCATTTTCTTTCTTTCTTTGAGATAAGACAAAATTTTGATGAGCATTCTTCAAGATGTAAGGAGTCTGTTTCTTTTTGTGTTTTTGAAAAAAAATAAAATTGTTTTTTCAAATTAATTTATTTTTAGTATTTTTAGATTATTTTAATGTATAAATATTAAAAATAAATATATTATCTTAATATATATATATATATATATATTTAAAATAACCAGTACAATACCATGCTCTAAATATATTTAAATTTATCTCAGTTTTAAAATAAAGATTTAGGGTGATTAGCTTTAAAATAAAGGTTTAAATAGTGACAGGGTTGGTAATATTTGATAGGAAAGACCAAAAATAATATAACATCATAATTAAAAATTTTATTTATTTAAAATAAAAATTATTATACTATTTCATATTTAAATACTAAATAATAAAAAAACATTAAAATATTTTTCAGAGACCCGGGCCTTACTTGCGCCCCCCCTCCCCCACCCTAGTTCTGCCCCTGGATTTAGGTATGAGTGGACATCTACAGCCATAATTGGAGCTGAGCTAGGATAATTTTCTAGAGATGCCAAGCCAGAATAATTTTCTAGGAAGAGCCAAAACTTAATTATTATTTTTTTATTTCTTGTGGGACTATACATATAAAATATATTTACAACCTTAGAATTATTTTTTTTATTTTGTTTTTCAGGGATTCGAGCCCAGTTGCCCTCCCTCTCCACCCTGTTTATAGAAGTCGTAACTAGCTGAGGTAAAGATTCTTTCGGTACCCAACCAGTTAATTAGATACTAATCTTGTCCTCCCACTTGATCATAATAATCAAAATGGTCATTTTGAAGACCAGTGACCATTCAATCCAGTTGTGTTAGGTAGGAGAAGGGGTACGGTCATATTCTTTTTGTGTTTTTTATTTCCAAAATATAAAAAATTATTTCGGGAATATTTTTTCTCATGTCCCCTTCTTTGCTTTTATTGTTTTTGTCTTTTTTATTCCAAGAAAATAACTAAACTATTTCGCTGTCCCAAGGTACAAGAACTAAAATATTTCTGTCTATTGTATGCTTTGTGTAGCTTTCAACTAATTAAAAGGAAGGTAAAATACATTATCTTTCAGGGTTTTTCAAGGGTTTTACTCTGTTACATGTGCAATTGGTTTAGCTTCAAATACTTCTGAATAGTTCTATTAAGAAGAAAATACTTACATCCATGGTAATTAAACATGCATAAGAAGTAGAATACCAAATATAATAATTCAAAAAGACTACAATCTAAAAGAATACCTAAAGATAGCAAGCACATGGCATTTAGGGAGGCAAGAATAATAAAGGAGATTAATGGAAAGAAACTACTCCAATTGGAGATTCTTCATGGAATGATTTGGAGAACTTTCTTCATTATTTTTAGCACAATAATGTTTGTTGTAATTTTTTTAATTGCCAAAATCTTCTTGGTTTTGAAGAGTTTAAAATATAATTTACTAAAATAAAAATAATTTTTAATATTATTGTTGAATTGAGTTGAGATTTTAATAAAAAACTTTACAGGCCATGTTTACTCTTTAAATTTCTCAATAGCTTATGCCTACATGAGAAATTTTATCCATAATATGAAAAAACTCAAATGGGATGATTTGGATTGTTTTAATCCACGCGTAGAAGTAAATTTGTATGAAATACGAACCTTTTTAAGTGAAAAAAAACTTCTGAGCTAATTGTCTAATTCATAAATGGGTTTGATAGAAATTAACAAAAAGATCAAAATGACTAATCTCGCAGTACATGTAAGAACATATATAAAACATGAACTGGAAAAGAAAGATAACAACGCAACTCGAGCTCAAAAACTAGAGCAGAAGAAAAGGTAGCTCGAAAGAGAGAAAGTAGAGAAACAAAATTCTATAGAAGTTACCTCGCAACTTGAGTCAAAATCCATTTCTTGCTGCTTTGCCTTTGCTTCAGTCTTCGAGGGAAGTACTGCTGGTGAGAGTATAAGTCATTTGTGTGTGTGTTGTGTATATATAAGCCATGAAAGTAATGCTAACAATTAAGCTTGCGTGACTCAGCGTTACACAAATTCATTTGAAAACTGTCCCCACGGTTTGAACCCCCAAAATCAACTGCCATGGATAAGGAGAAACCTGGCTTGTTTGCCAAAAGCATGGTCCACATGGTGCTGAATATCAGCATATGTTATTCACATAAGAACATTGGGTGAGGTATAGTATCAATGATTAAAGAAAACAACACGGGAAATGTCCAAGAAACTGACTCGACATGTCACAATGGCAGACAACAGCCCACGGACAAGTTAGAAAATTCACTATGCCAAGGGCCCAAGAGTAGGTAAGTGCTCTCGGGAACCTAATTTCTCCAAGAGGAGTTACTAGAAGAACACTCTCCCGTCCACAGATTAAGATATATGTTGAGAATTATTGATTTCATATGGCTGATTACAAGGATACGAATTCATGTCTTTTTTTTTTAATTAATATAGATATTCAGACTAGTTTATGCTACCTTATATATATTTTTATTAATCTCATGAGTTATAAAATTAATAATTATATAAATATCTAATAACTCTAAATTTTATAATACCCAAACTGAAATTGCATTTCTCTTTGTCATGTAACATGGTAAAACAAGGTGTGATCATCTGTTAAAGATTTTCATGAACTCAGCCAAGTTGGTGACACACCTAGGAAAATGAACTTTAACATGATCTCTAGCCACTAAAAGATGAAATCCATCATGGGCCTCGTATACCAAATTGAGATTGATGACAGGAAGTAAAACCCATCTCATTTTTAGGCTGTCAGATATGAATTTATGGGTTGATAAAACTTTGAAACATCGCTGTTGGTTTAAGTGAACATAAATGGATATACTGTCTTGGATCAACCCAATAACCTGGCTGAGTTTCAAATTAAAATAGATAAAATTTAATTTCATCAAACTCGATTACCTTCATCAAAACTTAAGTAATTAATACCGCTTTAATTTTTTCAAGAACTAACATCAATTTAACTTTCTTTTAAAAAACTTCAAAATTATATTATCGATGATTAATTTAGATCAACTCGACTTGAATTACAAGTCATGGATGAGATGATCATGGGCTGGATTGATCCTGTTTCATAACCTTGGTACATTGTATGGTCTTCATAATTATTTCTGGACCCCTGGACCTCTCTCGAATCATAATTTAAAACTTCGGAAGTACTTTCAACAAACCATTCTTTAAGGTATTTCACATACTCTGTAAAACTTGATGTGTGCGTGCGTGTCCGTCCCCGCTACATATATCAGATACCAAGTACAGAGGAGTCCTGTTCTTGTGTGAAGATAGATGCCGATGATACAAAATAGAGAAACCTATACTGAAAGAGACAAGGAAGCTCCTCACACCAACCTTATCTTTCTAGAATCTTTATGACCAATCACATATTCTTCATCTCTGTAGAACAAGTAAAGGATGATCTAAGCATTTATTTTTCTTGTATTTGTTCTTGTTTCAGTATGGATAGATCAATTTGGTCATGCATTAGCTATAAAAATTAATGAATTATTATCTGTGTGCTGTGTATCCTGATAATATAATTATCGATCTGTGTATAGAAAATTGAAAAATCCGTTATGATTGAGTTGATGAATCTAGAATATTTTAAGGCAACAATTCGTTATTAAATCAGGATAGAAGAGATAAATACATCGGAAATAAATGAAACATGTTTCGAGTACAAATATTCATTTTAAAATTATATTAAAAATATTATATTTATTTTGTCTCGTCTCCGGCTCTTCAAGCATTCATTCGCTTTTATTTGGTATGCTGACAAAATGCAACCTAACAAAAGAAATTCCTGATGAAAATAAAAACTGCTTCTAGCATTTTCTCCAAGCTAAATTATTACATCCGAGTGTTAATTTCTTGCTACAGACAACAGTATTTCCAGCTCCTCTTGGCAACACGGTTTCTATTCTGATAATGAGAACCAAGTTTCATATATGCTAAATACATTAGAACTTGTGTGAAGAATTAGATCAAAGAACAAATCAAACAACTTTCTTATCCAGTCTATTATAACATATGAGAGGGTTAGGTTAATTACCTTTTTACAAATCAAGTGATTTCTACTTCTGATATAAGCAGAATCTGCATTGACTCTCTTGTTATGCTAGCTGATAAAGCTTTCTTCCCTAGCTGAAAGACTTCTCTTAATTGTCTTACAAGCAATCTGCAAAATTGAGGTTGTTTAGGTCCCATTTATCTCCTAAGCAGATAAATCATCAAATTTATAAGAGAGAGTTTGGTATTTGTCTTAATCAATATGTTGAAAGTTTCCATACTTTACAGTCAAGACCAGAGACGCCAAGCAGTATGCAGACCAACATTATTTCTTGTATGATTTGCTAAAAAAAGACTTCCTACAGATTTTAATTAGAATGTCATGTCATTGTTCACCAGACCATGAGATAGCGATTCAGGTTCAATCTCTCAACATTTTTCTGAAAGCAACTCTACTATCAAACAATTCCAGATTGTATACAACACTATGTTGCTTGCCTGATCATTAACTGTACTTCAAGTCAAACAAAATCCCTGGATACTAATCTTCAAAGTAGAGAACTAATCCCACCATTATGCCATCCATATGCGTGAAATTTAAGGAAAAAAGGTGCTAAAAGCACACAGGAAAAGAGAAGATGAAACTAGTGAAACCTAAGGGTTGATAATATCATATTTTAATTAGCATATTGCAGAACATATCATAGTTTCAAATCTTACAGGTAAATGTACTCTCCAGACATCTGAACTGACATGGTGATCTGCTAGATAGCTTTTATGACAATTTACATATGGTAGCGTTTGATTATTATACTGATATAGAAATAGAATAGATGAAACATATTAACGGGGATGGTGAGGACTGAAATATATTTAATTAGATAGATAAAAATAAAAACATTAAAATAAATTTATTTTCGATACAGTATTAAAATGAATTGTCCTATCTTTGTTTCTTTTATGCCGAGATAGTAACAAAAATTTAGGAGAGCGACATAATCTATGCAATCTCTCATGATTATATGACGTCTAAACTTCACCGCTTCTAAGATGATGAGCATGCGGGGTAGAAACATGCATTTCTTGCATGGACAATTATTCAGCTTCACACGCATCAGAACAAACATCCCTGAGAGAGACACCTTTCATTATAGCATTTCTCAAGAACGACAATGCCTTCTCTATTACAATATTGATTCAATTTGGTTACATTAGGGGACAAAACTTCGAGTAACTTGCAATTATTTTTTTCCTGTGGGAAATCACTCAAATACCCCTTCTCCACAGTCATGCTCTCCTCCTTTTGAAGTCTCTCAACTTCTTGCTGAACTTAATCTCCCCGACATTACTTGGTTCTAACAAGTTACATGCAACTTCAATATCATGATCACTATGTGCAAGTGCCATTGCTTGAACTGAAGGAAGTTTATCTCTTCCACTAACACGTTTTGCAATTCTACGAACAGCGGCAATATCAGTGGAGGAGACAGGGATATTGTAGTTATCTACCCACCTGGCTGCTCCAATTACAAGAACACACCTCTTGCTTGATTCACTTGAGCTGACCTTCATCTGGTTTCAGTGGTAATAACTCTGATTTCGGCCCTCCTGCCCACTGGTTTCCAGAATTTGGTTAGAAAGAACCGAGCTCCCTTCTTATTGAGTCAAGTGTCCTCCCTTCGTCATGGGCAGCTCCGTATAGAAAGGTGGGCACTGCATGCAGGCTATCTATGATTTCATTAGCATGCAGATGTCGAATGTACCCACGCCCAACATGCAGACTGAAAGGCCTCATGATAAGAGCATCCCATTGTCCCCCTTCCACTCCTTTTTTTTCCCTGCATATTTAATTTAATTTTTATACTTAATTTTGATATTTTTTAATTTAATTTATTTTTCAATTTAATACCTAATTATTATTATTTATTTAGTTTTTATATCAAATTTTGTTCTTATTATTTTAATTACTATTTATTTTGTATTTTAATTTTTTATGATTGAAAATTTTGTTTCTTAATTTTTTTTTGTTTTTTATAGGATAATCTAGATCTTACAACAATGGTTTCAAATGTTACTCCGATTTAGTTTTAGTCTTTTCAGGTTCTTTTTTTAAAGATTGATTTTTTTTAAAGATTGATTTCTTTTCAATTTCATTATTTAACATTGAATTATTAAACTTTAATCTTCATGATTTGTTCTACTGTTTTTTTATGGGGTTATCTTAATTTCATATCTTGAATAATGGACTAGTAGAATTAACTTGAGTTGAATCAAGTTTGTTTTTTCAACATTTTTAAATATAAAATTGATTTTTATTTTTTTTAAATAAGTTATTGATACTTGAGCTTTATGATTTTATTTTGTAGGGTTTTCTCATATACAAGTTAGTCAAGTTAACCATATTGACTTTGAGTATTTTAACATTTTTTTATTGATTTAACTTTGATCCTTTTTTTTCAAGTTATTTTTAAAAAATAATTAAATTTTTTATCCCCATCTTATTTCATGGGTGGTGGGTTAGTCAAATTAATCTAGAGCAACTCAAGTTTTTTTTTTATGATTTTTTTAAAAAAAATATTTTATTTTTTAATTTTATTTTTTGATATTATGTTATTGGTCCTTAAACTTTATAATTTTTTATAAAGTTATCTTAATTTAATATTTCAAGTCGTGTTGTAGTCGAATTAATTTAATTTGACTTATGTTATTCTTTTCTAAACATTTTTTTCTACATTAGAAAAAATATTAACCTGACCCATATTATAACACAAAAAACCTATCTAATATATACTATTGATTGTCTGGTGGTTGTCATCTCTAATATATATTAAAAAAACTAAGTTTCCTCTTGGAGTTACTGTAATCCAATAGGAGTTTATTATGAATTCCAATAACTATCTACAATATGATGTTTTTATAAAAAATATACTTTTTTGAGAATCAGGTATTTTATGTTTTGATTTTTAATTTTTTTTATTTGATTCTTGATATTACAATAGTTGTTTGCTTACTATTAGGAACTTTAGAGTTTCGAGAAAATATTTGTTGTTCAATAAATATTTAGTTTTTACAATATAAAATTTAATTTTATTTGCTTAGAGTAATTAAATTTTTGAGGATTGAATTTGAGGATTTAAAAAATGTTGAGCCCTATTAATTTTGTTAGTTAGGGATTGGATTGCTTCTCTAAAGAAATTACTTATGTTTTTTTTTGTCCTTTTGTTTTATAATTTTACCCTTACATATTTGTATTTTTTTAGAACTAACTTAATATTTAATTTTTTCTTTAGATATAGGGGTGTCATAATGTCGATGAAATGTTCTGATATTTTTTTTAATGCTTGGTTAATTAATTGAAATACATTTAAATTTTATTGATTTAAAATAATTAGGGTTTTAAAGAATAAATTTAATATTGAAACATACATGTGAAATTGGAATTAATAGGCAAAATAAAAATGACTGTACATGCTGAAAAGTGAGAGAGGGCATGTCGCTTAAGCAACTCATATAACCTCCTCCAGTGGCAAAAATCAGTTTTTCATCATAAAAGAGTTGCCTACCCCTTTGCCATGGCTCCTAGATGGTTTTTTTTTTTAATTTCTATTATTTGTTTCTTGAATTTACAAGTTATTTCATAGTATAAAGTTATACATTTAGTTCTCATCAAATTAACTTATTTTCTAATTATTCTTCTTATTTTAAACTATTTTCTAACATGATTATTAAATCTAGTTAATTCAGCACTTGCAAGTCTACCTGGTAATCCGAGTCAATCCACACTTGAATCAGACTGGATCTTATTTTAAATCATTTTAATAATTAATTCGATCAAACCTGGGTTATCAAACTGATACGTCTATATTTTTAAATATACCCTTATTTTCTCTTATATTAGCTCCACCATTTCCGAAATTCTAGTTATATAAATCCGGGATTAACTGTTTAAGTACATAAGCACCCAATTCTTATATCGAACAATTTCTTTCGGTTATCATGATAGGTATAAACATCTCCTGGTGTGGACAATTTTATAACCTCTTGACTAATTTGCAACCATGATCTCTTATTATAAAATTTGTCGCCAATTCAAGTTCAGACTTCATAATTAATACTTGTAAAGTTAAAGTGGGCTTTATGGTAAAATCAGTGGGTTGCATGGAAACTTGAAATATATATATATATATTCCAGAATCAGCGCCTGGAAACAGTTCCCATGCTTCCACAACCTTGTTAACTCCGCTCTTATGTATGAGAGAGATAAAGAGGAGTAGATGCGTGGCTCTTTTTACATGACAAGCAAGGTCCTGTGAATATAAAATTCTACAATTATACCTTGCTAAAGAAAAGTAAGGGGAAAGAACTCTTTTCTTCTTCTTCTTCTTCTTCTTGTAGTTTTACTACACAACTAAGAGAGAGATCGAGGGAAAAAGAGAGGATCATGGCTGCGGGAGGAGCCCACAAAGGAAACGGTAATGGAAATAGAGGAAGGCCGTATGGGTTGATGCTGCTTTTAGCATTTGGGGCTGCTTTGCTTGGTGTTATGGTGCTACATAAGTTCAGAGAGAGACGCATCTTCAACCTTCTTGTCAAAGAGAAGGATCGTGAGCTCATGTCCCTCCAGCTTATCTTGCAGGTCCCCCCCTCATCCCCCCCCAACCTGTCTCTCTCTCTCTCTCTGTCATGCATGCATGTTACTTTTGAGGTGTCTTTCTGTCCGCATGACAACTAAGAAGGTTTACGCACGCTTTTATAGCTTTCTTCACCATTTGAAAAGTGTGGAGGAGGGCTGTATATATAGCATTTTGAGTTGTGAATTAAGCATGCAGGGTTCAGTTATGGAAAAGCCACCATTTTCCGGGACAATCCTGCACCCTAGCTAGTTTTTGACGTGGTCTCTTTCTTCAATGTGCTTATGATATCATGTGAATTAGGTTGACCACGGCTTTCATTCTGCCATTTCTAGGAGGTAGAATGAAGATAGCGCATGATCCCAAGATATTGACTGAATTATAGCAGATCTCAAAACAATACCACCAATACAGCCGAAAGTCCTTCATAGAAGGTTGAAAAACTCACCTGTAAAGAATGATTATCTGCCTATACAACTTGCTAGATGCAATTTGCATGTTCAGGAGTAGTCATTTGGTTAGGAAGGTCCTGTGATCTGATGACGTTTCACAAGATGGAGATGTTTGTTAAAATATTTCTGGCACGTTAAATTCTTCTGGTACAGATCAGTTGAAAGGGACCAAACTAATCTTGTGTTTTATTAAGCACAAATCCCATGCAATATTATATTAAATTCCCTTACTATACTGTGTAAAGCACATGATTCAGGAATGGCTTCCCTTCCTCTGTCCATCACTTGGTAAATTGCCACCATAATTTTAGCTCTCAAATCAACAATTCAACGCAAGCTATGTAGTTAAGATCACATGCATACACATGACAAATTATTATGTACATAGCAGCAAGAGAAGAAGACGAAAAACCTCCCCCATTCAACACACTAACAACTAAAACGAGGAAGAGTTCAAAAAAAAAAAAACATAATGCATCATCTGCAATTGTTTGTGCATTATCAATTTCTAATTTTCCTGATTCAGTTGTGGAACTCAGTTGCTCCTCTATATTTTAACCTCCGGCATCACTTCACTTTTCTCTTGATTTTATTCCTTATATCCTTAAAATCATACCAAGGGGTCTGTCACAGGTCAACTAGAAAAAATTAAAAAAAAATTTAAGATTTTAATAACTCACGTTGAAAAGTTAATAAATAATTAATATAGATTTGGGTTATATATAGTTATTTTAAATTTGAAAATAGATGATATATATAGCTGTTTTACATTGAAAATTAGAAAATATTTTATGAGAAAATAAATATGTATATAGTTATTCCACATTGAAAAATTAAAAAATATTTTTTTACAAAATATGGCTAAGCATTTATAGATTAATGTTATATTTTTTGAATTTATTAAAAAATATAAAAAAATTAGGTTTCATTTAAGTTATATCATATCATCTGAATTTTAAAATGACTCAGTAAATTACTTAAATTTGATCAGATCAATTACAAATTTGAGTTTTGTTTCCAAAACCTATCAATCAGCTAGCCATGTCGGTTTAATAACTAACCTAAAGATGTATTGTACTTGATTATATGGTTTCCAAACCGCCACTCTCCATACTCAGAAGCTAGGGCGCCATGATTATAATCTACATCATGAAATTTAATTCTTACTAGATTTTTAGCACTAAAAGTTGTCACATCTTTTCTTTTCCATACTCAGAAGGAAAGAGAACGCAGCAAAGAAATGAAAAGAAAGGCAGAAGAGATGAAAGGGAAGATATACTCTCTAAGAACCCAAAAAATGGAGCTTGACAGGAGGCAGCTGGAGATGCAGTCCACAATTGATTCCATAAAGGATGAACAAAAGATTATGGAGTCTGCCCTCGAGGAGAAGCGAAATGAGATCAAAGTGCTAAGAGAGATGAACATTGATGCAGATAAAGGAAACCTTCAAATGGCGGATCTTATAGAAAGTCTGAAACAAAAGGAAGCTGAAATTGAGGAATTGAAGCACCACCTTGAATACCCAGCTAAGAAATGGTCATTGAGCACAGACGACCCATCAAGCCCACCAGTAAACATGACTGTATCCTCAAACATGGTAAACGAGGGTAACATAGAAGTCGATAAGACTAGAGAAGAGGAGGTTCAATTGCATGAAACTGCATATGATGGCAATGGTTTGGATTCAAGGGGCAATGGAGGCAACTCTACTTCGACCAATCTAGAAAAGCAGGGTGATACTGCCATAGATGAAAATGCAAGTGAAAGCAGGGTAGGCATTGCAGACAGGAGAGAAGTGTCAGAGGAAAAGGAATCACAGAAACTTGATGGATCTAGAAATGGAAGTTCCAATGGCATCGATAAGGATCAAGAGTATGAAAATGGAAGTTCTCAAGGGAAGCGTGCTTCTGGTGCAAGAGAGGAAAATAACACTTCAAATGCAACCGAGACAATTGTCAGCAGAATCGGAAGAGCATCAAAAACTGCTGATGCACATAATGATGAGAAATCAAGGGATAGAGAAGAGCATAAATTTAACCTAGATGGGCAACCTGGGCTTGAAAATGCTCAGGAGGTAGAAGATCGTCAAGAAACATTAAGAGGTGGTGCGAAGCGGGAAATTGTGGATAACTCCAGTAGGGGGAAGGAGAGGTACCACCAAGCTAGCAGAGCACGAGGAAAGAGAAGGACAGTGGTTACCAAGAATAGGCTGCTGGAGAGCAGAAATGATGTAAACAATATTGCTGAGAAGACAAGAAATAGAAAATTTCCTATGGATGATCAAGGTAGACTGATATACAGAGAAGGGGGTAGAGCATCTATTGATGGAACAACAGAAGAAATAACAATGGCAGTAGGTTCTTCTAAAACCAAATCAATTGAGCATCAAAACCATGAAGACTCTAAGGACCTGGAAAACAAACTTGGGGAAGATCGACAAAATCAGCAGATGAGAGAAGTTCATGAGACAATGAAAAGGCTCCCAGTAGCTCATGACGCCGAAGTGCTGACAAATGGAAGCCTTGATGGCCAGCTCCGTAACATCAGAAAACAGAGCCTGGATGAAGATCAGCAACAAGCCAGAGGCATGGAAGAAGGCCGAAACAGTAGCAATATGAACACTAAAGAAAACAGTGATGAACAAGCGATAACTATCAGCAAGCATGAAAGGCAAGAACAAATGAAGGATTCGGGTGTAGAACACAAGACCCATGCAGGTGCTGGAGATTTTTACAAGGAATCAGTTTCTGATTTAGAAGAGGATAAAGAAGAGTACAGAGAGGAAACTGATGAGTCCGCCTTCTAGCTGATTACCAGCATTTAATATTCTTGCTTATTGTAAAGGTTTTTAAGTATCTATCTTCACGACTGTTAGGACAGTTATCAAGTTTGCTTAGTGTTTAAAACTAGAGATGTATTGGAATTACCATCCGTAATCCAAAAATGCAATACAAAATTTGCAGGAGACTGCTGGTTAAATAGAACCGAAATGCCCATGAGAGTAAGCTTCAAATAAAAACCAGGTGGTAGGGATTTTCACCCCTTTCGCATCCATTTCTTCCAGATAGCAACATTGCTCCGTTGTTGTCAATTCATTCTTTTAAATAACCTAATCATTAATTTCTCCAGACCAGAGATTAATTTTTCATATTTGTCCTCGCTTCAATTACTTTCTCTACAAAGCTTCAGGTCAAACAAAGTGTCAACTTGACACGCTCAACCAAGGACTGTAATATTATCAAACTTCTGTTCCTTGTTGGTTGAGCCATACAAAGAAATGATGCACTTCCATAAAGCAATCCGGCGTCAGTCTCAGACATGATGGGCATAATCTAGCATATAGGATCCTCTAGGGCAACAAAACTCAACAAAATACGTTCCCGTAAGACAATGAATACAGATGACTAGTTGATAAGAAAACAAACGCCATTGTATATATGATTAGTTCCAAAAGCTGCCGCATTGTATATTCGGGTAACCTGTTGATTTAAAAAAGAAAATGTATTTCCCGCTAGCATGATGCCTATCGCATTTACTCTTCAAAGGGTGAGGTTTGCTTAGCATTTTGTTTATCCTTATAAGTAAACATCATTTCGGTTTACAGAAAAAAGAAAAAAGGAAAAATAAAGACTCAACATAAACCAGTAATTTGTTGCAATACCATTAATTGAATTTGAATTTGGAGAAGATAGCATGTGATAATCAGAATATAGTACAAATCAAACCATTAGAGTGTCAGCAAAATGGCTATGCCAATGTAAAGGGCTTATTTTCTTACCAAAATAAGCAATTTAACTTCCAAGTTTAATCATCCATCATCCATCACTAAAACAAATCACAATACTTTTGTAGTATCATCTGCAAACAAGGAAAATTGATCCCATGACATGAGAAGTACGAACGCATTATTACCAGAAATGTCATGGCTCGATTACACACTTCAAGCCTCAGTGTGCTGCTTCCAATGGTTTCTGTAAACAACAATCAAATGTAAGGAAAGAAAAAAACTGCAATCTCAGAATAATTCTAGCTAAAATTGGTTTAATTTTTTTATTACAAGTTACATTCCAAGTTTGATTTATGAGTTCAAATTTTTAGTTTTCCTAAAATTAAAACCACATTCAGCTGATAATATCTTTTCTTGATAACCATGAAATATCAAGTTCGCAAATGGCTTGAGCAATTGAGAGGTAACCTCATAATTGTGGAAACTGTGTTCTCCTGAATGGCATTCCATCTATAAGCCTCGCTATCCCCATTAAAGACAAAAACTAGCCTAAAACTTTGATCTTGCTACTACTCTATGTCATACACTACACTTGGGCACCATCTCTCTCCTGATAGCCAGATTCCCTCTTAAGATAATTGGTGTAGTGATGTGTTAGGTGTAGCCATGTTCAATATGATCATTGCCTTTTTATATGTCATCAATATTTATGAGGTCCATACATTTAGAAATTCTTAAGAGTCAAACGATCTACACATGACAGTTTGCAAGTCAATTCCTTGGATAATCATGTATCACACAATCAAATTGTTTAGCACAAGATTGAAGAAGCTTTTCCTGGTATGTAAAACTAATAGACACTGATTGTGGGGGAGCCTTAACCTTCCTCCGTGCAATTCAAAGTTAAAGATGCAATGTGTTTGCCTAGGCACCCCAGATGAGGCCTTGGTGACTCGAAAGCTTTTTATCTTGGGTACTTAGAGCTAGGCACTATGTACTTGAGGCATTTCCTAGGAACCTTCTAGAGATAATTGTGTTTGAAATTGTTTTGCACTACTTTCATAACATTACCCTTAAGGTTTTTTTTTTTTTTTTATTACCCTTATTTTTTTTTATATTACCCTTATTTAATAGCTGTCTTAAAAGGTATTTTCTAAAGTTAATGAAAATAAAAAACACACGTGCTTCCTTTGATCAAAGAGCAAATGGACCACCTACTGGTGCATGAACAGTAAAAAATAGGTATTTAGAATAGATAGTTTGATAATCTGTTATGCAATTCTTTCATCTCCCTTCTAATTATTTCCTCTCTTTCTCCATCATTTTCTTTCATCTCTTGAATTGTAGCTTTCTAAGTTATTAGAATGCCTAAAAATTATCTATTTTTTTTCCAATTCCTATTCTCCTTATGCTGCTGCAGTATTTTCTTTCCAACATACAAACTATTACACTGCTGTGCAATTTTTTACAGCCTTTTTTTTTTCCAATTCCTATTCTCTTAGTTGTGGAAAGTTGTCTTATCAAATTAGCTGGCCTTAACACCTTAAGGCACTTTGAACCTTTGGCAACAATAGTCCCATTTTCTTTGTCTACTATTGGATTTCCAACTACTAAAGAAGCGATTCAATACTTTTCCTATTGTACATATTAAAAAAAGAAGAAGAATATCTCTATCTTGAAAAATGCACAAGCCTATGTATTTTGAAACATGGTTGCTAAATATCATAATAATTGAAGATGACCATCTGTTAAAAAGTGGGATAAACGGAGCAAAGACACCATTCCAATTTTCTGATGGAAAAGGAGGAAATAACAGTAGAGTATAAGGTAGAAACGGTGAAAAAAAAATATATCCAAAAGCACCTCTTCCTTATTGCTCTTGCCTCCTGTAAAGAACTTGTAACCCCCATAGAAGAGTACACCCCAGCCGCTTAAAGAGACAATAACAAACTGCAATTCAACATCCAACAAACAATCATGACAACTCATATGACACACATACCTTCCATCATATCCATTTCCCCACCAACATTAACAAAATCAACATGGCAAAGACATAGACAAGAAACTCGTATAAAAGGAACCGAACATGAAAACTCCCATAAGACACCATATAACTATTTAATCACTGAATATAACTCAAATTCAAAAGTTTTATTTTCTTCATATATATAAAATGACAACACTACCAGAAATACTACTCCAAAAAGACAATGCTCTAATATTCCACAAATACACAAAATTCTGAAAAATACACAATCAAAATACTTTTGTTATGAAAAAAAACCTTTCGTGAAAAAAATGTGTGGGCAATAAATTGAGCAGATTCGCTTTTAAACAAATATAAAAACTTTATATCATCAAACATATAGTATAGTATAATATAAAATGCAAATGACTAACATGCTCTTCCTTCCACTTTGATGGGCTCATTGGATCTTGCCAGCAGTTAATCCTCGGTGGTCCATGGTGGTCTGCAATTATCAACAAACATAATGTAAAATTCATAATCTCCAAGCAAAAATCTATCATCTATTTTTTTCCAAGAAAATTTAATAATCTACTATTTCCACTGAAAAATTTAATTTCAAGATTTAATTAAGCTCATAATTTTCAACGACTGAGCTAAAGATTGCAGCTTTAAAAAAAACTAATGAATTTAATAACTTTCTGATCTACGGCAGGGTGATACAGATCGACAGCATGAATAACTACGTATGCATGAATGTTTGTTCGAAAATTCATATGTCGTATATGTTAGCATGTGTATGCGCTTTGCGGGATGGATTTACCTGCAGCACCGGCGAGGCCGCGGCGGTGGATGAGGGCGACGGCTTGAGCTGGTGTCTTGGGAGAGGAGATTCGGGAGAGAGTGATGGCTTGTCGAGCTGCCGCTGCCGCCGCCGCTAACGTGGCCATGGATTTCTTTTCTTTCTTTGTAGAGATCGATGGAGAGAGGAGAAATGGAGATGAGAGTAGACGATAGTAAATTTTCGCTTAAAAGAAAGGGGGAGAGTGGAAAACTTGAAAGGACACCGAGATTGTTCGTTTTCGTCAAATATGGAACTGAACGACTTGTCAGTTAGTTTTCCGGGGAATTTGCTTCTTGATTTGACTTGGGAGCTTCCATGCCATTCTATGCATTCTTATCGTGCCTTGCTCGTGTCGTTTGTTGACTAAAAGTGAAAATTTAAAACAACTTGGATTTATAAAAAATAAATTAAGGGTAAATGAATCAATTTGATTTTTTAAAAAAAATATTACTTTAAAAAAAATAAAAAAAACTTTAACAACATTGTTTTAAATGATTTTTTTTAAATTTGACCCAAACAAGTTAATCATCATTTAAATTACTTGAATTTAATCCGATTAATCTTCTAAATAAATTAAAAAGAAACCTAACACAAATCATGCTTCGGGTTGATGAATTATGGATCATCCTAGACAACTTTTATAATTAGCTTAGGTAGTATTAGTTTTTGGGGTTCAATATATTTTTCAATATGTTTTTTGCTTTTAAAATATTATATTAATGTTTTTAGGGTGTTTTTTTTATGATTTTGATAAGTTGATATTAAAAATAAAAAAATAATACACATGAAAATATATTATTTTAATTAAATATTTTCTTAAAAAATCACTATCTACAACATTACTAAACACACTTAAACAAATCTGATACCTATGTTTTTACATGGTGTAAAAAATGTCGCACAAGTTGGTAAAAAAAGTAAAAGCACATTTTATTTTTTTACTTTTACGTGATATTATCCGACTAGTTTTCTGAAGTATACTTCTTGTTTTTTAAATAGTAAATGGTAATTTCGAGTTAATTTTTTGTATTAATCCATCATCTCTTTATTTTAATTAAAGTTCGGCTATCCATGTTGTATCTAAAGAATTCGTAAGAATTATACTTCTGCGTGATCTTTACTTCGTACTAAGCATTGACTTGTTAGCCTTTAACCTGGCAGAAACTAGACATCAGCTTTGCGTTTACTGAGATCACTATGATCGACAAGTGTTCAGCTCTGAAACTGTAGTATAGATACTGTCTAACGAAGTTCTAGGCACTCACTGATTAGTAACTTCTCTTGTGCAGCCACCTCTGCTAATTGTGATTGCAGCCCAACAGTCTGCTCAGCCTGATGCGAGAGAACGTAGCTCAGATGACATAAACAGGAGGCTTCAAGCACCAACGCAGTATTGCTTTAATAGCTGCTGCTTACTGAACGTGAAAATGTAGACATTGTTGACTTTGATGGAAGCTGAGAGATCCGAAGCATGCTGAATTGCGAGCAAAACCAAGTTTGGTTCCACCTATAATTCTGGATTTGCTAGTAAAATCACTTATTGCTTAGCTGAACTGGTTTAACAGTAGCTGCTAGAAGGGGTTTCGATTCGTCTCTTCTTTTCTAGGCTTACCTTTGCACCTTCAATAAGGGGTGCTCTGCGAATGACACAATGTGAACACTCTTTGGTCTTTGAAGCTGGAGATAAGTCCTGCCTTTCCATTTCTCCCCAAGCTTCCGGCAATTTGATCTACACAAGTTATCGGAAGCGAGTCCATGAACTTGCATGCTCTATCTTGGTGTTACATTATATTTGATATTTCTGCACGGGCATTATTAATTCATCATGCAAAAAGATTTGTTAATGATTCGATAATGAAGAATAAAGTTCAGCTTCATCTCGAGTTTTTCCATCTGAAGCTTATTTTCTTTTGCACCGAGCGTCGAAACTTTGAACGACTGTTCCATGCATATAAAAATTTGTTCTGCAAAACCGTCAGAAAGAATTTTTTCTCAGACTCCAATTACCGTTGAGGAACTTTTTACTAGTTGATAGGTTAGAACCCTGGCAATTGCAACCATATTTGGTATTAATCTTTCTTGATTGAGCATAGTTTCTATCTCAGATCAACAAGTAGACATTTTATTTCAAAAAATCAATCTTGAATTAATAAGAGTGAACAAGTGATAGATTGTTTCCTAACATTAATTGATCAGTTAAGTTAATTATGCACACCTCCACTTGCTTAGTATCAGCCCTATCGTTGGCATACCGCCATTGTATCAGCCGAACGTGAAGCCTTCTTGGCTGATGAATGTTCTCAACATTCCCAGATCATGAGAGCAATGAACTAGATGACAGAGATTTTTTATCCTTAAACAAGTCTAGACCCATATCCAGCAATTTCTCAACACCTGTCGTCCTCAACCGACTTGATTGTGGTTTCGAAATTTAAAAGTTCATCAACTTTACCTTGCTTCCCACTGACATCATCCTGTAAGTGAATTTGCTATTTCTATTCTCTTTTCTTCTTGTTTGTGCTCTCGTTTACATTACTCTGTAAGTGAATTTGCTCTCTTTATCACAATTTTTTATTGTAAGTTAATTTTTCGAGAAGCATCTAATGATACTGCAGATTGAACACTAGCATCTACAGTCATCTTCGAGACCTTGTTGGTATATCATTCAAATAATTAGATCACTTTTATTTAATTAATTTAATATAAAATTTGAATTGGATCTGATTTTACTGGTCATTGACTTGACCTGTAAAGCCACATTGTGATTAATAATGATGATTAATGGAGTTTGCATTGCGTTTTTAGCTTGAAATTACTGTCAGGATTCCATTGACGGTGTTTTTGCTTCTCATTTAAGCAGGGTAATGTTGGAAATGAAAAGATTCTGTTGGACTTCCTGAGAAGCTTCAGGAAGTAGGAGACCAAGGTGAAGTCGTGTTGTTGTTCGATGGTTACTTCTTGATTGCCGGCATTTTCGTGTTTCCAAGTGGTCTACCTGGGATTCTGCCAAGTGGCAATCATTTTTTTCCCAAAAGTAATCGATTTGTTTCTTCATTTGACTTCAGGTTTTGTCAACTTAGACATTTGGCAATGGTGACTGAGAAGCCAAAGCTCCATTTCTTGTGACCAGGATTGTTTCAATATAAATATTTACCAAGCTCCATAGTTTATTTGCATTCTCCCTGCATTCATTTTGAGGGACCAAAATTTTTGTCTTGGAGCCTGCCATTACGAAGGCTCCTTGGTTGATAATCTGAATGCACGAGGGGTTTGCTGATAAGGCTTTGGCACCTACGCAAGGACTCTAAAAGACCATTGTTCTGCTAAGGCAATGAGCCAGTGGGTTACATCAAGGTCAGCACTATATCCCAAGTCCGATTCTCTTCCCAGCCCAACTATACGTTCCTTTTCCAGGAGTGAGAATTTTTTATACACTCAAAACCTGAGACCTCCCTCATAGGGAGTGAGAGTACCAGTTACTTGAAGCCTTCATGGTATAAATTCCACCTGATAAATCCATAATATTCTCTCATCAATCACCTTACTAGTGCCGATTGGGAGGGAAAGGGAGGAGGAGGGAAACTTCATCAGAGGAATAAAATGTTGGGAAATGAATAACAACTACATCTGTGTTTGAGAGAAACCATAAAAGAAAAGTAAAGTTGATACTAGAAACCAGAAAGAATGAATGAGAAAGATTCAAAAGCTCCTTACTACTTACTAAACTCCAGAAGAAGCAAACCCGCAATATAAATACCGTGAAGAGGTGTTGGAAAAGGGAAAGAAGATCAAGTAAGACTATCATGGATGAATGCTGGTTTGAGCTTAAAGCTAGCCAGCATAATAAACTGAAAAGACTTGAACGGCAGTAGACAGTAATGCTTGAATAAATGATGTTAAATTAACATTCTATACTACAACAGGCACTTTTACAACCAACGGCCGTGCTTGATCCTGTAAAAATTGTGCAAGCATACTTGATCTACAAAATTTAGATGTTCTTACGCGCCAGGGAAAATATGAAGCTTCCATTTCCAAAATCAATGAAAATTGCACTGTTGTAATAAAGGATGACTATAATCTACGTACTTCTCCCAAAGAGGCTTGTATTTTTCCATCCCAATTTTCAACCATGGCTTGGAGTTTCCATTGAAGTGCAACACTGCCCCTTTCTCTATCAAGTGAGGATCAACATTTGTATAGCCCAATCCCAACACATGCCATGAGGGGTCTAATGGCTCTGTCAACCCATAGAAAGTCAAAAGTCCAGGAGGTAGTGTCCCAAGTTTCCAGAGTGTCCGATCCACATTCTTTTCTTGCCAGTAGTGGTAGATTTCAGTTACATTTCGCTTCCTCCACTCAACCAAATCAAAAACATTCATTCCAAATGCCCAACCACACGCATCAGGATCAAAATGTTCTCTAATAAGAGGGTGAGAGTAGTTCAGGTACTTGTGGTATCTGTGAAATGTCTCCATGCATGTCTCAACTGCTCCATTAACGTTGCTGTTCAAGTCAACTGAAAACAGACCAGATAAATCTTTCTGAACAACTACATCATCATCAAGAAATACCACCTTCTTCAATGCAGGAAAAACTTCAGGAATATAAAATCTGAGGTGATTAAGCATAGATAGATATTTTGGGTTCCGGAACTTGATTGGAGTCCGGCCATCATCATTATGGCCTGAAAAGTAATAGCTTTGAGTTTCAGAGTCTTGGAGCTGCTTAAGCACTGGAACATAAGAAGCATTTAGCCATTTAAAGTCTTCAAACTTCTGAACCTCAACAGTAACTCCTCGGAAAGTGTTTATGGCAAACCAAGCCTTCATTGCGATGTAGTTTATTTCATCAGTTACAAGATGAAATACAACCATATCTGGATTCTTGGAATTTAAAGCAGTTGAATTGACAACAACTGAAGTTGCAAGGATATTGTCAGAGAAGACGCAGAAATGATAGAGGTTGTTATCTCTAAGTTTTGTCTGAATTTGCATTCTCTCATTCTTTTTTCTTTGTAGATTTGGATTTCCAAACCATTCAGTAGTTAGCCGAATACCAATGCAGTAAAGTCCTTTTGGGATTTCTTCAGCAGCTATTTGACCATACTTAGAGCTTTTCTCATTCACAATACCCATTTGTTCATCAAGAACTTGGATTTTGGCTTTAAGTCTCATAATCATAGTTGCACTATCATAATGAAGTTGCTGGGCTTGGAAGAGCAAAAGTGCCATGTCACGGATAGCAGTTTCTGATTCCCTGGTGGTTAAAGGAGCTCGTCTCGTTGCAGCACTTGAAAGGAGGACCTGGGAATTGCGGATTTGGGCACTTAATTCCCAAGCAAACTGAAGATTGTTACTTTCTTTTGCAATCACAACAAAAGCTTTTGCAAGAGAAATTTGGTCACTAAGTTGCCTAGTGATTGAGTTGGGGCTCAACATTTCCTCTGTAATGTTTAGGCCTTCAATGTTTTTCTCATACTTCGTATAGTACTGCAGAAAGAAAAAGAATCAGAGTTTTTAATTTCAAGGAGATAAGCTGGCACAGGAGCAGAAACAGGGAATGCAAGGAATACAGCATGATTATTATCAAAATAAAAATTAAGAATAAATGCTCAGAAGCTCAAACACGTGGTTTACAGTTTGAGATCACTTGCTGAATATAGCAGTAAATCCAATGCATATACTACTGAAAGATATTGCTGTTATTGTGAATATAGACACAGATACCTTCACTTCTAAAGTTTACGGTTAAAAAGAAAATACAGAGTGAAAAAAAAAAAAAAAANNAAAAAAAAAAAAAACATGACAAACTAGGTAGTGTTGTTGAAGATCACAACTTTGGTGGCATGGAAAACACACAAACTGAGAGTGGGGTAGCTGCCATTACTTTCAAATTTTGGGCTATTTTGCTCTCTCTCTCTCTCTCTCTCTCTTTGTGAGTTTGTTTAGTGCGTAAATTAATCATTTTCTAATCTACAGTTCAGCAGTATGACCCCGGTATGCAAGTTTCATCATTGCCCAATTCTGGAATTTAACTTACACTCAAAGAAAATGATAGAGGAGCCAGGAAGACACTTGTCCATAAGGTTGTTATACATCAACAATATTTAACCCTTTTTTTCTAAGAACAAAAGGCAAAAATTTCATTGATCAACTAAAATAACAGTTTTCAAAGAATGAAGAGAGTTTGCTACAATAAAAGCAACAAAACTAAACTAAACAGAATATAAACACAACAGAGAGGGAAACAACTTAGTTCCATTTGATTCCCCATCTCATGCAGATTGATATAAAACACAGAATATTTCACCAGTTGCTATAAAAAAAATCCAATCACATCAATATATGAAGACATAAAGTCACAAATGCCAGGTATTCTATGATATCACGAATATGTGGCATGTCAGCTGTCTCTGAAATAATAACATCAAAAAGCTTGCACATGAGGTGCATGTTTAATCATGATTAGCATTTCTTACCATTGTCCTCAAAAACACAACTCAAATCCTTTAGATCACAGTTTGTTTGATGCTCTTATAAATAAAACCTCAAAACACACATATTTCTTCTTATATAGCAAGCCATTCATCTTTCTTTACAAGTTCCTTTCGCTAATAAAACTAAATTTTAGCAGCACATAAATTCTTTCCCATATAACTCAGGTAAGTTATCAAACTCATCTCCAGAAAAAGTTATTCAATTTGTTCTGCATACAAATAACAACCACCTATTACTCATTCTTCTCTCATTTTCCCATACAGTATAACATCCTATTATTAACTGCCTGTTTGGTAGCGTGCCCAACTGCGCTACCAAACAATGCCTAAATATTCTACCCTCTTATCAACATTACAATATACATGGAGCAAGTGCCCCATTAAGGTATTTATACAAAATCCCTTCAATCTCAATGCCCTGCTAACTTTGTTTGTGCTTCACATGTACGATATTGAAGCAATCTATGGCACGTGCACACAGTGCCTTAAACATAACTTTCTCAAATCAATACCTAAGAAGGTCATTTAATTCAACAGCCTGAATCATATTAACAGGCTGGATCAAAGCCATTGCCTCCACTAAGGAACAGTACCTATTAAGCTATTGGAAGCATATGGCATATCCTAACAATACAATCATGAAATGCAAGCTAAAGATTTTAAGAAAATTTATTCACATCTAATAGTTAATGCAGCCCTTTTATCATGTAGGGTATAACTCCATCTAGCTCAAGCAAAGTCACGGATCAAAAAAAAATAAATCCATTCTACACATAAAGAAAAACCCAACAGCACAAAAGCACATACAAGCAAAAAATAGCAATCTAAGCTAACAATCACGTCATACTACAGCTACAACCCCAGAATTGTATATCTCAATCTTCATCAAGCCCATTAACAGTACCAACCAAAACCCAAATAAAATTATTATATCTTCAAATCCCAAATCATAAGAATCCCAGAACTCAAAACACTGATTCCCTTGAAAATTCCTACATTTTCAGCAACCAAACACATTGACAACTACCCAAAATAATAAAAATAAACAGTAAAGCACAGATCTTTACCTTATTAAAGCTGGTGGATCTTGATTCAATACGACTCTCTTTGCTAAAAATAACTATAAACAGCAACACAGATATACCACACAAAGTCCACCACACCACACTTGATATCCTCCTCCTTACTGGCCTCCTAAAGTCCACTGGTCTCCTCCTCATCTCAAACTTTTAAGCACTGTTTGGTTCCAAAGAAAGTAACTTTCTATATGACCCAGGTCATGCAAAGTTGAGAACTTGAGATTGGGATCTGAAATATGATTTGATCTCGAGTTTCAAGATTTTAGTTTTTGATATTTATTTTTGGGGGTTTTGGGTGTTGAAAGAAGCCTACTTTTCTTTGGAGAGGTACAGGCTGCAAATACAGTTATGATTGTTATGGAACATGGATTTTAGAGTGGGAAATTGTTTTGGTTTACTGTGGTTTTGTGTAGGTACTAATAATTAATTAATTTAGCAGGTTATAATTTAATCCCTAACATTTAAATACATTAAATAGTTAGTCCCTCTAGTGTAGAAAACTATAACTTAATCACTATATTTTTTAGCATTTGCATATAAAAAGTCTTTTCATTTGAATCACGCAACAAAGAGAAGCTCATCTTGTATTGTTTGGTTATCATTTTAAAATGTTTTTCATTTTTATAATATTTCAAGAGTGTGTTTAAGATAATAATAATGATTTTTTTAAAATATTTTTTTTAGAAATGTATTAAAATAATATATTTTTTTATTTTTTATAATTTTATTTTAACATCAAAATATTAAAAAAATACAAAATACAAAAAGAAAAAATTCAAAATTTTCCCAAACTCCGGTTAAAACGTCCCATGAACACCCGTTATGTTCACTCTAATTAATTTGGAGTTGAGGCATATAAATGGTCAATTTCTGTGATGTTAAGTTAGCGGTTGTGATGCACTAACAGGGACAGCTTGGCCTTTCATAATCAAGGCTGCTAATCTTTTAGGAAACACCTAAATAGTTGATCTTGAGGTTTTGTATTATTGCGGTTAAAAGCCTGGTTATAAAATGCAAATCGGATCAAAATAGAATCAGGTTCATTAGATTGATTCAGGGTTTGAATCGATTTGATTTGAGTTGAAAAAAAAAATCAGCTTGAATCAGTTAAAAATCAAAATTGACACATAATTAAATTAACTTCCAATTAATTGATTTGCAACTTGATGTAAAACCCAGCCTTCAATCCATTAACTTTTTTTTTAATTTTTTTAAGATAATATTGTTTTTATATTTAAAAAAAAATGGGTTGATGTGAATTAATTCTCTTGATTTATAATTTAATTATATTTAAATCAAATCATAAATATTAGATCAAGTTTTATAACTATAATTAGAATTATAAAACTAGATTGTAAGTAAAAAGTTTGAGCATTGAAAATATTTTTAAAGAAATGGAACTTTGATTTTTCAAAAATTTATTGATGCCGAATCATAACTGAAAACTGGCTTTCTATAGTTATTCTCAATCAAGATCTTTCTTTCCTTGGAATGGAAGATTAAGGGTAGGAAATAAGGAAAGAGGAAGCCACAGAGATTCCATAGATGTTGCTTTCTTCCTGTTCCAATGACAGGTGTTCTCACTGAAAAGTGGAAGGTTAAGGCACATTCTTGGAAAAGTGTTGCCCCAACCATAGAACTTTTGCATTGCAGAGAAGATTAATTGTTGAATGCCGAGGATGAAAAGTGACACTAATGAAATTATTGATGGCATAATCACTTGCTTTTTGGGAGAATTGATGGGGCATTATTGAGAATCTTGGTGCATGATTATTTTACAGCTGAGCCTGAAACTGATTTAGAAAAATAATTCTCAAGAAAAGGTTAGGAACAATAAGAAATCAGTAGAGAATGAAGTGTGAAGATTATTTAAGGTTGTATTTTATAGAGATATAAACATGTTTGATTGAAGTGAATATAAAAAAAAATATTTGGCTAATTCAAGGCTTGTATCTGCCTTACAGTGAAGGAGAGCACATGCGACAAAGGTAATATAACTCTAGCTTTTTTCAGCCATCTGCATCCACCATTCTCAGAAATGGACATCTTCACATGCTATTGTCGAGCTTCTGTACGTCACAGTCACCAAGCCATTAGTTATTGTGAATTTAGGGCTCATCATTCACTGCAAATCCTTCGCATATTTTCACACTATTTTCACTTCCAATACATTTGTGACATTTATCAATGATGCAACAATCCTAGATTTGGACCTTAACTGGGCGTGTCTGGAGTTCCTTCTATTATCACTGCAGAATGGAATTTATTAATAACATCCCCCAGAATATTCAGGCTAGAAAGCACGTCGTCGACTCTGGACACATACCAATACATAAGCTGCCAATGGACATAGCAAACATTTCATGGAGTACATAGAAAAGAATCCTGCAAACTTCAGATCATCAAACATCTGGATTACCAGGCCTTATAATGCAACAAATAACATGCATCAACTGCAGCATCCTAACATCGACCATATATATCTTCTCAAACACACATTATGAATACAGAATCACTGAGGTAATCAATATAAAATATGGTAGAATACAACTTTTTTTTTTAGACGAACCAGCTCTGCTCCCTTCTCTTCCTACTTATTCTTTGTTTCTCAATGTTTAGAATGTGTAACACATTGTCCTTCCTGGATCGTAGTCCCTCCAACCTGAAGATGCAAGCTCTATGGATCTTCCTCTTTTCATAAGAAAGAAATCTAGAAAGGTCGTTGGTACCCTCCGATGTTAAACAAAGTATGAATATATGCAGCATCACTAACAAGAGGGAGGTGAGCATAACCGCCTGCAAGAGCAGACCTTACACACTGCAACAAGATCACAATGTAGGCAAGTCCCACGCCTGCCCAGTAATGCATCCCAAACATACCATTATAGTGTATGAGAGGAAAGAAATTACTTGTATACCACAAGATCTGTAGGCCTGTTTCCAATAGCATGCCCATCATCAGATGGAACCTAAAGAAGTGAGGCACATCTTTGTTCTTCACGATCCCAATGTAAGCAAAGTAGCAATATATCATAGAGAACCAGACAGGTAATCTCGTGATCGCTCCTGGTACAAAGTATATCAAATCTCCAAGGACATCGTAGTGTTCAAGGAAGGGTTGGATGAAATATCCTGTATCTGATATTTGCAAAGCAATCAAATAAGGGACACATGCCAGCGTCCTCCACCACCATTCAGGCTTCTCAGCTAATACAGGGTAGCGGAAACCAAAAAGTTCATTCTTATGCATTGCTCTAGGAGGCTTTATGGATCTTCGTTGTGCAGGTGACCAGGGTATTGTGTCTAATAAACCTTCCATGTCTCCAAACATTGAAGAGTGTGCAGCCAGAAGATGTAACATTGTGTTCTCTGCCAATCGCAATGAAATTACAATTATGAATAATTGATGTCACAAGTCACAATTATCACCAAAATATAACCCCTTTTGTTCTCATAACTTTGAAAAGAATCGATGCATAGATTTCTATCTGAAACATATATAGCCCCTGACCCTTTTCTCGACATAATCAAACCCTTACCTAGAGAGACAGATAAAGATACAAAACACCACCATAACAACTAACATGGTTTAAACACCCAATAACTGCATATGAAACAATTCAACATCTATTAACACACACATGTTTTAGCACTCGAGCTCTGTAAGAAAAATAATCCAACCAGGTGATCTTCTCTCTATTAGCAAATCTATACAGATGCAGCCTGTTGACATACTAATTGCTCTGTAGAAAATAACATGTAAGCATTTTGTTAGCAAAACTCCGTAAAAATAGTTTGCCCAAACAAACATTATTTGTTACACTAATAATATACTCATACTGATGCAATGAATTAATATGTTAATTCTCTGTAAAAAAATTACAGTAAAGATGGATTCTGCTAGATGAGGTGCTCATACAGACATGCACCGCTGCATTGTTAACATAAGAACTTGCCATAGCTCTACGAATGCTTCTTGAGCATGAAGAACCGAGAGCAGCGTCAACCTGCATCCTGCTTATATAAAACTTTTACCAACCATTCATCGTAGATGTCTAAACTTAACGCACACCAGATAACTTCAAAAAAAAATTTAGGGACTTGTTTTCAGCCCTAATACTCAAGGTTACCAGAGACATCCATATTCAGTCACAGCAAAAATTTATTTAAATGAATATAGTATCAGAGAAATTTAATGACCTTTAGAAGACCAGCAATGAAGCTGTTGATGAGATCTGAAACGAGAGCTTCTGCTGATCGACAAAGTAGGCCATTCAGGCAAGTTAGATTCACACGCTACACTGGAACTGCTTGAGAAGGGCTTATTAGCCCCTACGATCTCCTGACATCCATATGCAAGCTCACTCTTATACCTGGTTGCCGTCATCAGTATAACATTAACATCAGCACAAACAGAACAAATTAGAACTAAACTCTCAATTTTCCTCTATTAGATCGCGTTTACGACTAAATACCTCTACTTCAGCATTCCAAAACTATGATTTTAAGGAAAAACATTAACAATCATTAACCAACAATACTCGGATATGACAATAAAGAAGTAATAAAAACAGCATACTCTTGACATTGATTCATTAACTCTCAAAACTGTTATCCAATCACAAAGTCAATACGTTTTTCAATAAAAAAAACATGGTGTAACAAATGATGTCCCAATTATTTGATCAATCAATTGGGCAATGGCAACTACATAATAATTCAGACGCAGAAACCAAAAATGTTCACTCCCAGATTTTCTTTCAATATAATTAAGCTCATTTCTAAACACAAAATCCCACAAAGTTATATTGATTAAAAAATCCACTAATTGATCCTTAAGCCTGTCAAAATACTATGAATTTTATTTATTTATTCCAAAATCCCATTAATAAGCATCAAAAGAAACACTTTTTTCGAACATCAAGCCCTGAAAAAATCTTCAAAACAAACCATTTTCACAATAATAAAATAAGCAATATTTTTCAAATCCTGAAAAAAGAAAAAACATTTCAAAATAGCAACAAAATCAACTTTTTACACTATATATCACACAATCATGAATAAAAATGTAAGAACTTTAATTATATTAAAAACATCAAACAAAATAAATATAAAAGTCATTTCCTTTCCCTTGCTTTCCCGTGCTCTCTCGAAAAACAAAAAACAGAGAAATATTTTCCCTTACGAGAACTAATACACGTACCGGTAAGCAGCATACGCAGAGACGATGGCAGGAGCGAGAAGCGGAGAAGTCTTTGACAAGTGTTGGGCTGCTGTTGCGGTGGCGGACATCTCCTCCTGGCGTCGCGTTTTTCTCCTCTCACTTTCTTAAAAAAATATAGGTGTTTCCTTTTTCATGCAAGTTTCGGAAGTCGGTGTGATTTCTGGGACTATGAATACGGCAGCGTTTTGGTGCAAAAGTAAGGCGGTGGAAGCAAAGCAGGTCTTATTGTAATTGTAGTCAAGTTGGGATGTCAACTCAAGAGAGTTTCCAGAATGTTCAGATTTTATGGTAATTATCATTATTTTATAGCTGTGGTCGTATATGATATTTGGTTTATAATTCATCAAAAGAGAGAAATTGTGATATTTTATTAGTTTTGATTACTATTTCAAAACAAAAAAAATAAAAAAATAAAGATAGAAAGGATATATTTCGTCTATTTTCTGAATTAAAATAATACATTTTTTAAAATATTATTATAGACATATTTATTTTATATTTATATCTTTTTTTCTTCAATCAAACATGTTTTTTTTTTAATTTTGAAAAAAAATAAAACCAAACACAATTAATATTTTTACATGTTAAGATTGGATTTTATTGTATTTAAATTTTTTTTTTCTGATAATTGAATTCAAATAATGGGAAGTAATATGTGAATTACGTGAGCAAACGCATAAAATAAATGTTTAGCGAGTTTAATAGTTGCTAGGTAACCTAAGAACATCTTACCAAATTTGATGTCCAGTGAGATTAAAGCAGCCTTTCTAGTCTGTTCATCATGCTTAATTATTAATTTTTGAAGCTCGTGAGGTGCTAACAATTTTGTTATGGAATATTTCAAAATAAAATTACGAAGAATAGCAAATAAAATATACAATTATAGAAGCATGATAAGAAAATATGTCGTGAATATAAAAAGCTAATAGGAAAGTGCGTTTCCATTTTTTGAATAATTAAGCAGTAGAATCAATACTAATCTGACATGATTAGCTTGCTTTTAATTTGTTTATATCCTAATTGATGAAGTTGGGGAAAATATTGAAAAAAATATTTGTAGTTGTTTAAGGCTGTGGTGTTCTATATATTTAGTGGTAATTTTCACAATAGCTATAACTAAAATATATGATGAAATAGTAAACTAAATTATATTTGTAACTCGGCAAAACCGAGTTCAACTAATCATCAATTAAAAAAAATATAAATAATAATGAATAGCAACTTCAATGAAATAGTACTGTTCATTGGTATGAAAAGAAAGCTAAAAGGACTCTAAAATGTGAACAATTATTTTTTATTTTTTGTGACCAAACAGAATTGGTCTTCTGATGGACCTGAAAACCAAAAAATTCCTACCTCACTAGGAAAAACAAATATAAAGCTTGTTTAGCCCAAAAAAGGCTTTTGATTTTTTTTTTTTTGATTTGAGTATTTTTCTTTCAATTCAAGATTATTGATATAACTCAATTTTAGCTCATTTATTTTTAATTTTATTTGAGATTTTAGAGTTATTTTTATAAGTTTGGCATATTGAAGAGAATTTGTAAATTAATTACTAAAGATAAAAAATTTTGCATTTTATGTTTTGAATCTAATTTTTTATAATAGGTTTTTTTTGTTAAGTTAGAGCTTTAGAACAAGAATATGGATTTGGTATAAATTAAAGCATACATGTTAAGGTTTCTAAGGAGATATTATAGGTAAAAATTTGATTTATTTGGACCTTTAATCAAACTTGTGAATTCTAGTTATAATTCTTTTCACAATAGGATTTTTTATTTTAATACTAGATAGTCAAATAAAAATATTTTAGGTTTTCAATATGAAAATTAAACAATTTAAAAACTCGTATTCATCTATATATGGAGAATTATAATTCTTATGAAGTATCCTGAGTGAAATAAAATTATTTTAAAATACAAAATACAGACACAATCAATTGGTCGAAATAGATTTCCTGATTTGATTCGAAAACCAACAGTACCTGACATCCCATTAAGGTTGAGAACCTAACAATAGATTTTAAGACTCAAGAAAGCTGCATATCAATAAAAAATAAATCAAAATCAAAGTTTAATTGCAATAGAGTTAATATTGTAGCAGAATTGTGATAGTATTGGAATTAGTTTTCAATACAAATTCAGTTGGTATCTCGTTTTCTACTTGCTGTAGCCACCCAGGCTTTCGGCCAGTGTTGCAGGAGACACCTTCATCTCCTTTTTCCCCTCAATCCAATAAGAGCTTCTTCTCTTTTCCATATAGGCTTTCAACTGGTGTTTTAACAGCTTCCATTAGTAACATCTGGTCTACAGAGAACTTGAGTCCCTTCTGATAATAGAAATGTGGAATGTCATACCTTTATTAAATGCATTACACAAGTATATATATAGCAAAGGAAGAATATGCTAACAGAATGGCTAATAGGTTGTTTGTACAGTTTGGTTACCTATATTCATGAGAGTGTAACAGATTTGTGCAGTGTTTGCCATACAGTGGTGCACTATTGGTTTTCAGTGTGTATTATGGCGTGTCTGTTATCCCCCTGCAAGATGGAGCTCGACATGAGAGGCATATCTTGTCATGAAGAAACATAAAACGAACTCTGGAGAGCTGTTTAGTAAGGAGATCGGCTAGTTGATCAGTGAAGGAGACGTGTGCAACACGGAGAGTGCCTTTTTGTACTTGATCACGTATGAAGTGGAAGTCGATAGCAACATGCTTTATTCTGGAATGGAACACAATTGAGTAGCCCTAATATTATCACAGTAAATGACTGGACATGTTGGTAGTAGGAGGCTAAGATCATGTAGCAATGAGGATATCCAAATGAGTTCAGCAGCGGTGTTGGCAACTGACCTATATTCTGCCTTAGTTGAAGAGCGTGCAATGATTTTTTTTACTTTTTGGAGCTCCAGGAGATAGGTTTGCGACCAAGATAAATAATATAAGCACTTGTGGATGAGAAGTGGTTTGGATCACCTGCCAAGTCAGCATTAGAATAGGCATGAAGGTCATCAAAAAATGCATATAAGGAAGGGGGAGAAGCACTATATAATTGAAGACCATGGTCAGGGGTACCATACAGATAACGTAACAGGTGTTTGACATGAATCTAGTGTTTAATGGAGGTTTGTGCATGAATTGGGAGAGTTTATTGACCACATAGGCAATATCAAGGCGTGTGAGGAGTATATATTATAAACTACCCACAACTGAATGAAATTTTGTGGGATCAAATAAAGCATCGCCTGAGTAGAGGGAAAGATTGGTGGCTGATGGTAGAGGAGTGGAAATAGGTTTAGCATGAGTCATATGTATGCGAGTGAGAAGATCAAGCAGATATCGATGATGAGATAGTAGAAATCCATGTTGGTTTGGAAGAATTTCTATCCCAAGAAAATATGACAACTTTCCAAGATCTTTCAAAGAGAACCGATGAGCCAGCAGACTAATAAACTGATTGACCATGTGGGCATCATCCCCAGTAATAATAAGATTGTCAACATAGACTAATAAATAGACAGGATGTTTACCAGTTATGAAGATGAATAATGAAGTGTCAGCATGGGAGTTTGTGAACCCGGAACGAAGAAAAAAAGAGCAGAGTTCATGATACCAGGCCCAAAGGGCCTGCTTTAACCTGTAGATAGCTTTCTGAAGCTTACACACATGAGATGAGAAGTCTGTATCAATGAATCCAGGTGGCTGACTCATAAATGCATGTTCATTAAGTGTATTTTGTAGGAATGCGTTGTTAACATCGAGCTGTCGTAGTGTTCAACCACAACTCACTACAATGCTAAAAACAAGTCGGATGGTGGTGGGTTTAATGACTGGACTGAAGGTGTCATAATAGTCAACACATGGACGTTGATGGAATCCTTTGGCAACCAAACAAGCCTTGTACTTGTCAACAGAAGCATCAGAATTTCATTTGGTGTGAAATATCCATTTGCAGCCCACAATATTTTGATTGAAGGAAGAGGGTATGAGCTTCCAAGTGCCATTACAAATGAGAGCATTAAATTCTTCTGGCATGGCTGAGCGCCATTTGGGATGTTTAAGTGCTTAGGTAGCTGTGGTGGGTTTAAGTTTAGAATTCGTGGATAACATGATAGAAAGATCAAGTTTGTTGATAGGTTTATGAATATTATTTTTTGCCTTTGTTTGCATGGGATGAGTTGGGAGGTAAGGTGTTGGCAGGTTCTTTGTGGTACATATTTGATGTGTATGTGTAGGAGGAATGGGTGTAAGGATGGGAACAGTTTGAGATGTAGGTGGTGTAACTTGTGGCATTGTAGGGGCTTCACAATGAAGCTGATACGAAAAACAACCTGTAAAAGGTGGTGGGATTATGGACAAGATAGTGTGGATTAAGATAGGTGGTGGTAGCCATGTAGATATAGTGGTTGAGTAAGGTCTTACAGCTTGTGGAGAAGTTGATGTAAAAGGAAATATAGATTCAATGAAACGAACATGTCTTGATACAAAGAGTTTGGACGTAGATGGGTTATAACAGAGATAAACACTTTGAGTGAGTGAGTATCGGAAGAAGACACATGGTTTAGAACGAGGTTCTAGTTTATGATGGGTATAGGGATGCATCCAAGGATAGCAAAGACAACCAAACACTTTAAGTTTGGAGTAATTGGGCAGGGAAACAAAGATTTGTTCGTAAGGAGATGACAGATTTAATGTTGGAGTGGGCATCCTATTAATCAAGTATACAGCTGTAGCAAAAGCATGAGGCCAATGATATAAAGGAATGGAAGTATGGGATAGAAGAGTGAGACTTGTCTTAACTATATGGAAGTGTCGTCGTTCAAAAAAACCATTATGTTCAGGGGTGTGGGGTGGAGTGGTGTGATGGGAAATGCCATAAAGAGCAAAAAGATTAGTAAGGGCCACATATTCTCCACCATTGTCTGAGTACAAGGTTTGAATATTTTAATTGAAATGTTTCTTCGTAATGACTTTGAATCAGTTGAAGATGTCCTTTACGTGTGATTTTTGTTTTAGAGGATAAAGCCATATATACTTAGTGAAATAATTAACAAAGATGACATAATACTTAAAACCATTATAAGACATAATTGGTGAAGTCAATACATTGGAGAAAATGATCTGAAGTGGTCGAGTGGAAATAATGGTTGAAGTAGAAAATGAAAGTTTGTGACTTTTATTGCAATGACAAGCATCACAAGAAAACTTGGATAAACTAGAAGAAGATAAATTAAGGCCATGTTTAGAAATGACATGTTGTAAAATAGGGAGAGCAGGATGTCCCAATCTGTGGTGCTAGGCAGAGGAGGTGGTTTTGACGCTGGAAAAGACAATTAGAGGGGGGGAGTTGGCCATTCATATACACCATCTTTAGCTTTATCCGCCAAAAGGATTGCTCCTACGTGAAGATCCTTGACAAGAAAAGTGCATGGTAAAAATTCAATAGAAGCATTGTTGTATATGCAAAATTTGGAGATGAAAATCAAATTTTTAGTAATGGTGGGTATACAAAGAACATTTGTTAAGGAAAACTGAGTATTGAAGGTGGGAAGAAAGGTAGAACCAGTGTGTGTAATAGGAAGAGTCGTGCCATATCCGATCATAATATCATCAAAACCCTGATATGGGGCATGAAGGGAGAGGTTGTGTAGATTAAAAGTAACATAATGAAAAGCATTGCTATCTAACAACCATGGTGGAGTGGAGGTAGAGGTGGTAACAAGGTGTGCTGTTGGTTGCCATAAGGAGTTAGACACTAGGGAACTAGTGTTATGTGAAGTATTAATCGGTATTAATTAAAAGGAAGGACAATACTTATTTGTGTGGCCTTGTATATGGAAGATTTGGCAAAAACCCAAATAAGGTTTGAAAGGGTGACTGAGTAGGATGTGAAAGGAAAAAGTTGACTAAAAAAGAGAAGAAAAACGAGTATGGGGGCAAGATGATGGCCGCCAACCAATACTATTATTGTTGGAAGGGGAACGCCAGCCTGTGTGTCTGCCAGAAAAATATAGAGAGGGTGATGATTGACGATAGCTAGTAAAGTGACGATTGGCGAGATAAGCAGATGCAGGAAAGTAAGATTGATCAAGGTGGTTGACATGTTGGAGGGATGCTTCAAAATTAAAGAGTTTTTCATGAAGCTCATCAAAGGAGATGGGATTATCACGAGCTTGAAATGCCATGGTCAGCTCTTTGTAGTCATCACTAAGGCCTTCAAATATTCGGTCTGAGAGGTCTTCAGTATCAACTAGGGCGTGAAGAGTGGCAAGCTCATTAGCTTGAGCTTTAATGGTATGAAGGAACTCAGAAAAACCCCCAGATCCTTTAGTGATGTGTTTTAATTGATTTTTCACTTGTTTGATTCTGCCACGAGATGGTTCGACATATATATTAGCCAAGATTGTCCAGGCTTCTTTTGGAGGTCTGTGCTTGAGCAATGAAGGACATGATAGCAGGGGAAAGTGAGCTAAGAATGGCATTGAGAAGTAGTTAATCTTGATGTATTTATAGTGTACATGCAGGCTTAGGTGTGGTGGTGTCTGGAAGAAGAGATGCAGGACATAGATGTGATCCATCAATGAAGCCATGAAGATCATATCCTATAAAGAGAGTCTGAAATTGAAGTTTCCAGGCCAACAAGGAAGAAAAATTAAAGCTCTGATATCATGATAACAGAAAGGTGGAATGTCATACCTTTATTAAATGCATTACATAGGTATATATACAGCAAAGAAAAAATATGCTAACAGAATGGCTAACAGATTGCCTATACAGTTTGGTTGCCTATATCCGTGGAAGTGTAACAGACTTGTGCAGTGTTTGTTATAAAGTGATGCACTACTGGTTTTCAGTGTGTATTATGGCGTGTCTGTTACCTTGCCTTCAGATAGCAGCAGCAACCTCCTCTTCCAGGCAGTGGCAGTACTGTTTTTCAGCAACTTGATTTTCAGTCACATCATCAACGACCAATGACAGCAGCTCCTCTCAACAAGCTGCCACTGCGAGCAGCGCAGAAATCCTCTTCTCAGCAAGCTACCATCATGAACAGCAGAAGCAGTGTCCAACATCTTATCTTCAACCGAGAGCAGCATCCAGTAGAGGTTCTCATTGCCAGCAAAAGGTAAACACAAGGAGAAGAACGAACAAAAAATAAGGAACAAACACAGGTGCAATAACAGGGGGGAGTTCATAGAGAGGACCAAAAAAAAGCATAGAGACAAGGCAGGAAAAAAAATTAAAAAAGGGAGAAAACGAGGGAACGCAGGAGACAGAAGGGAGAGAGACTGCAAGGAAGGGGAAGAGAAAGACGTTCTTCGGCCGGCGATAGGATCATTACCCTCGTCTCTGTCTTCGCCAAGGTAAGTGTTATTCCTCCTGCCCGCAACTTCATTTCAAAGTTTTGAAAAACAGGGCGAAGGTAATTGATAACCTTTTGCAATGTACAGTGCACGAGTGAATCAGTTCCCGCAAGCCTACTTTTTAGGCCGGGTTACTGGTCAAAACCAGTAACCGGGCTACGTTGGATAGATCTGCCCCAGCTTATATGGCTGGGTCTAAAAAATTAAAAGAGGAAAAAGAAAGGATCTCAGGCCCAGTGAATTTAAATTGTGTTTGCTAAGATTTGTATTTGGCAAAACACATATTTTACTTTTTTCATATATTTTGTGCCCCTTCTTTCTGGACAAATAAGCCTTTTTTAATATTATAAAATTTTAAAAATATTTGAGTATCTCTGTGAGCTCTTCAAGTTTTTTTTATATATATTTTATATTTTCATGCTATCTACTTAATTTGTAGACCTTTATCATTAAATACAAAATCTGCTGTGAAATGTTTCTTTTATTTCCATCCAAAAAAGATAGATAATAAAGGGTAAAAAAAGAGAAAATGGTTTATAAAAATTCTTCTTAAAAAATAAAATTTTATGAGTTTATTAATTTACATCAAAATCATAAATATCACCTATTTTTTGAATTCATATAATATCTATCAACATCAAAATTAAAAATATTTGTAGAAACTATTCATTAATATCAAAGTCAAAAGAATAAAAAAAAAGTAAATTCTTGGTAATTTTAAAACAAAACCAATAATTATTCAGTTTGGCTCGATTTTGTTTTAGTTCGAGTATGTTTTTTTTTATTTTTTAGGTTTGATTTAGTTTGGTTTTTTCGGTTTTAAATTTATCAAACCAAAACTGAACCAAACCGGTTGGTTTTTTTAAAATTCTAACTGATTTTTTTCATAGTTTATTTTTTTATTTTTATTATTTTTAGTTTAATCAAATTTTCAATTTTTTTACTCCCCCTACAAGATATAATAAATACATATAACCGAGAATTCTGATTTTTAACCATATATATATATATATATATAAACATCACATTTTCGGCATTCATGTTGCAAAAAAGACATCGAGGTTTCTTCGTGCCAAACATCCCCTCATGTGAGTGGATCCAATAGCTCTCTCACATGACAGAGGTGAACAAAAACTGAAACATTGTAACCTAAATTGCCAAAGTGAGGAAAAGAGGGATCAAACTAACAATAACTCTGGAAAAGTTGTGCAATGCTTGGTTGGACAGTGAGAAGTTTTTGTTTATAAATTGCCTTCAATTACAACCATGTGAACTTAATTAGAAGTCACTAAATTAATTAGGGGAGAAGTCTCTGAGATCCGACCAATCCCACAGAAAACCATGGAACCACCCAGGACAACATCCACTGATTCCCAACCAAATTCTTTCACAAAGTTTCGTGTTTCTTCTTCTTCTTCTACCTCAAGACCGAGTCCTCGCCGCTCTAGACAACCCAGTAATGACTCTGAGCCGTCCTTGAACATCGACGGCGAGCCCATTTCCAACCTTTCCATAACTAACAAACCTGGTGACAGTGTTTTGCAACCAACGTCATCATCTCTAGTCTCTTCAAAGCCTGCAAGGGAGATCTTACATGGTGAGTTTCTAGCAGCTCCTCCATACATGCCCAAAATTTCATTCCCGTGTCAACATGTCTGCACTTACCTATGTATCTCGCTCCCTCTCAGTCAAATCTTTTGAATGGAAGGGGGGGAATGGAACACATGTTTTCTCGCTCTTGTTTTTATTTTTTAACTCTACGTTTCTGGTTTTTTCCTTATAAATTAAGGGTATATAAATACAATATTGTTTCTTGGCTAACTCATAATTAAACGAGCAGCTGAAGAAGAACACACGGTTGCTGCTTCTACAAAGATTCAGCGGCAAAGCATGATTACTGAAGCAAAACCGGATTTTGAGGCCCAACTTGAACGTTTAAAGAAATTGTCGGAAATGGAAGCAGAAAGTAACGTTGTTGTAGAAATTGCTTATATTGTTAATTCCTTGAAAGCCTCATCTTCTTCAAAAGGTATTCCAGAAGAGATAATTAAAAAGTGCCAAGAAGGAGAAATGAGCCTGCGACAAGGTTTGATGTTAGCCAAAAAAGCGCAAGAATTGCTGCGATCAGCTCTTGATGAAGGGCTTTTCTCTGCCTGAATGAATTCTGCTCATAAAATTTTCATATTCACTTGTGATTGCATATGCTTGCGCCCTTTTGCGAAAGCCAAAATGGATTGTTTGTTGTATTACTTTCCTTTCTCTATCTTCCTTAATTTCAAGGACACTATCACTTCTGATTTACTAGTTTCTTTTTCATTGTTGTTATGATTATCCTTTCATAGTCGAGGACAAGGACACACGGGGTGACTGTTACTTCACGTTTTGGGAAAAAAAAAAAGGGGGGGGAAGGAAAAACATGTATTCTGAGACCATTAAATTTACGAAGAACTCTTTTTGCGAGATAGGGAGTATTCTCATAATGTATCTATAGTATAAGAATTTTAACAAATCATTAACTTGGGTGGTGCGAATTTTGAAAAACTGGTCATTAACATTTTAGGTTAAAACATGAGGAAGTTCAAGAAAATTTATTAAATAGACGTGAAGGCCCAAGGGTTAACACGAGGAAAGAGCGTCCACCTTTAAGAAATGTCAAAGAAATGATTTCAAAAACCCGCCCGCAGAATTGCTCAAGAAAATATAAAGTGTGAAAAAAACTATTTTTTTAACGGATTTATTGTTCATTTACCTAAATTTACTTGACATGACAATGTTATATGAATAGTTCTATTCTTCAAAATTCCCACCTTCATCATTAAATTTTATTCTATTCCAATTTCATCATATTATACTGAATGTTATCTTATATTTTGAGATTTGTTTTTAGTATTTTTTTTTTGCAAAATCAAGGCTTTTAATAATTTTTCAAAATTTAATTAAGTACAACATAAATTTTTGATAATTGTTTTTTAAAAAGGACCAAATTAAAAACTGAATAAAACAAACGGGTCCTTCAATTGCACACAAAAAAGTTTGTTTTCATTAAAAAAAATCTCCGTTTATGCTGCAGTTGTTAATTTTTTTTAGAAATAATAGAGAAAGTCCCTTGATAAAGAGTGGAGTGAAAACAAAAAAGAAGACGATGTTAAGGTTTTTTAAAATTTTATGTTATAAAAAGAAATAGATCAGGTTTGATAAATTTTTTATTCAGTTTATTTTACCATTTAAAAGGTGTTTTGAAATTGAAAATAAATTCAATGATGTTCTTGTTAGTAAAAAATATTTATGTTTTAAGGTAAAAATAAAATGGTTAAAATGTTTTTTTTCTTGAGACCATCACTTGTTAATCACCTTTAGTGAATGACATCTTAACCAGTTGATGAAAGATCATCTGTTTTATTTTTTTTTTAAATAAAATGAATGATATTCTATCCACCTGTTTAAAAAAGAAGAAGAAGAAAACTAGGCACACAGACCTGATCTAAGCCCTTGTCCACCTATTTCGAAAAAAGAATAAAGCCATGAGCAATATGGACCCATCATTCAAAGCCTGTTTACGCAACTCTTTTTATATTGCTCTTTTAGTTTTTTTTTGAACATGTTATTTCTTTATATTTAGAAAAAAAATTCACTATAAATAAAATAAGCAAGATTATATTCAAAATATCATTCAGTTAAATATCATTTCATTTTTTCATAATTTTCAAATAAAATTATAGCTTTTTTTCTGATGATATTATTAATCATTTTATTAATTTTTATGTATGAGTCCAATATGATTTTTTTTTCAAACATGATAATGAATAAGAATGTAATATTTTCATTAGTTACCATTTTACTAATTATTATAAAAATCTTGTAGTACTTTTTATTCAATGAAATAATTAAGCAGTTAGAAATCATTTCATTATCAAAAAATAAATAAATTACATGAATGACAAAAAAATAAATTTCATATCTCTTTATATTTTTATTTATTATCTTATATTATTTTTATTATTGCATACTTAAATAAAAAAATAGCCTCTAAAAGGCTCCAACTATGCTGGTAGCGTATATTAAAGGGTAATTTGAAACACCAAGGAAATGTTTACTTAAAATAATTAAGAATAACTCCGTGGAGTTTGCCAAGCGCGGAAGAGCTAGGATTTGACAGTGTGTTTTTGTCTAAGATTTCAGTTCGACTCTTGTAGATGCAAATAATTCCATGGGGTTATCGGATTTTAGCAAAACCCAGAAATATAAACTAAAAAAATAAAAATTTTAATCTTGCTTAGAATCTTGAGTGGTTTCTAAAATTCCGATCGAAATGTTCTAGTTTTTTTCCGGCCAAGTAAATTTCTTCAAAACAAATCTATAGTTTTATATATATAATTTCATAAAAAAAAATGGTTAAATACTCCAAAACTAAAACATGCCATTGCAATCGAATATACAAAACACTAATGTGAACTGAATGGAATTGACAACCGTGCTCCACACAGACCTCGCCAACTAATTAACATACCTTTTGCATAATTTAAGAGATGAAGATTGATGACCACTTAATAGGAACAATTAAAGAACTCCCAACTTGCTTAAAAAATGACTAAATTGCATGTTGTTTTATGAGAATAAAAAATGACTAGGCAGAGTCCACTCCAGCTTATTATAATTTAAGACTTCGAAAATGACTCCACAATTCACATTGATTCCTGTGAAAAATCAATGCCCCTAAAACACGGCACTTGTTAAAGATTTCTTTAATAGATCGCTTGAAAATGACTCCGAAGTCCATGCTATGAACGCGAAGAAAAAGTGATTATTTATCTTTCAGTAATTAATTAATTAATTCATCGTTTTCTATTCATCGCCAGTGCATTGATGATTTTGTTTTTCTCGTACATATCTTTGCATGAATGATGTTTTAATTCTTCTCGTAAAAACCTAGGTGATGACTCCCTCTACCACCCTTGACACACCTGCGTTCACGTGCTGTAATAATGATAAACATAATAATTTTTAATTAAAAAGTTGTTGTACAGAACATGCCTCAAGGCGTTGGACCTGCCGCACAATTTGGATGGCTCGTGCAGCAGTTTTCAATGGTTCAGAAATTTCTTATGCC
>SRLM01000130.1:0-39528 GCA_015708895.1 Populus ilicifolia
CCTTGACATTTGATATTATCACTGCTTAATCCTTACATTAATAGTCTATCTTCAAGTTCTCATCATCATCATCATCATCTTCTTCTCTTTCTTTATTATTACTATTACTAATACTAACATTATTATTATTATTATTATTATTATTATTATTATTATTATTATTATTATTATTACTGTTGTTGTTGTTGTTTATAATTCTTATTTATAATTTGTACAATTAACCTCCCTGTGGTTCGACCCCGGTCTTGCCGGGTTATTTATTACTTTAACACTCCTACACTTGGGAGAAGACATCAATCTTTTCGTCGTGTCAATAATTCTTAACTTTATTTATTCCCTAAAAAGCTAAGATTAAGATGAGGTAGTCCATTTATTGAGAAACATGTGTATTCTTATGAGGTCTTTAATATTAAGAATCCAAAGAATGACAATGTTTTTAAGGTAAATGAACATTGTTTGAAAGCTTACTTTAATAATTTTCCTAGTGAAAATGAATCAACTGGTTTGAATGATCTTGTAGATAAAAGTTGATTATTTTATTTTTCTCATATTGTTTTTGTGTTTTGTTTTTTNTTTTTTTTGGTGTGCTAGTCTCTCTAACCCAGGTTAAATGGAGGATAATGGTACTCCGTAATTCTTAAGTTGGTTCTTTTAGTTTCATATGATAACTGATATTTGTGTATATATTTGTTTTAAATCTCTTTTCCACTTCTCATCTTAAAAAAATGGACATCACTCTTGAAAAATTGAAAAAGTATTTTCCCACCTTGTCTTAAAATGCGATTACAAAAATTTACTAAGCTAGGTGTGCAAGATTGAGGTTGTTAATGAAACATGGAATTCCTGATGAGATTCGCTGGCTAATTGAAGCCAAAGTCCAATTATCATATGAGTCTTTTAATTCTTTCATTTTACACATGCCCAGAAGAGGTAAAAGCACTTTTGCAAAGAAATATCGTGCAAAACAACTGAAAGTCTGCCATCGATGTGCCAAATGGAATTGCAATGCACAATGTTGTTCTTTAGGAATAGTATGTGAAAACCGTGAAGATAAAATACTATTCATTAAGGATGGCCTGAGTAAGGGGTCTTTAGATAATCTTTTATTGACTATTGAGACTAATCCTAATGGAGATGTGCATCATGTAATTCATAATTTATGGCTACTATTCCATAAATAACATGCTCAACATAGTCTTAGGAATCTGACTAAAAAAACCATATTTGTTAGTTTTAAAGAAAATTTGATGGGAAGCCTATCCCGAACCACAGAGGGCGTTTATGTCATTCTTGAATATAAAACCAAAGGAAGATATGAGTCACAATCATAACTGTGATTTGAGTCTTAGTTTGTTAAAACTTGTGTCTTTTGGTTTTATTAATAGCATAATATTTGTGTTTCGTTATTTTTTTATATTTGTTTAAGTGTGTTTTAGGTTTGTTAGTGTTCGGTGTTTCAGGTGATGTCTTTTATATTTTATCCTTTTACCTTAGAACATGGAGGACAATGTTTCATTTTGGTCAAGGGGAGAGGGTAGCAATTGATATTAAAAAAAATTTAACTAATTATGTTTTCTATTTCATAAAGCATTTACAAAATTGTTGTTACTAGGATGACATAATATAAAAGCTCTTTTGTTAAAGTGACTTTTAAGACGGATCTTAATAACCATTCTTAATAAGGTCTATTATAATACTTCTTGAAATATTTAGGTTTACAAACTCTCACATTGTTATCATTTAAGTCTGCTCATATACTCATTAAACATGTATTATTAAACCTTTATTTTCATATATATACTTTAACATATGATTGTAGGTTGTATATTAGATTATTTATGTTATTTTGTTAAAGGTAACAACTAAGAGAGAGGAATAGTATATAATTTGTAAAAAAAAAAAAAAGCAAAAAAAAGAGACAGTAATAGATATATAGATAAGTTTGGTTTTGTAGCCTTCCTAACCTAAGCAATTAAGCTCGAAGAGATGTTTTAACACTTAATACCATAAATTCAACTAATTTAGGAGCTATTGGCCCAACACTTGTTACATAGGTTGAGGAGAAAAGGTTAGGGGAATAAAAAATTACACTATCTATGTATTTGTATCTGTAACTAAAGTTACTAAGCTCATATGGGTATGTCTCAACACCTAATACCCTAAGATTAACTAGTCTGGGAGTCATTAGCTGAAAGCTTATTACATGGGTTAAAGATACGTTATGTTTTAAGTTACATGTATACATGTTTAAAAAAAAAAGGAAAAAAATCTCAACCCAAGAAAGTTAACCTTAAACATTAGAAAAAGAATTTTGTTTTCTTCCAAGTAAAGCTCCATAACTATGTGTTGATTTATTCAGCACAAAAGGAAAGTATACTAATATTTTGTTTAAGAGGTATTGAGTAGATATATAAATTTAATGAGTTTATTTATCTAGATAGATTAATAAAAGTTGAATAATGAATACCTTACTTTGTGGAATTTACAAATTATTTTTCTATTATCATGTTTTAATTACTATGGACTAGTAATAAGCTGATTGAGGAGCATGATTAATACTTAAAAGTATATTTTTATCAAGGTTTTATATCATTATTTTGCACTTGAAATATCAATAACTCCTTAACTAAAACATGTTTTATACTAATATATCTAATAATATAAGATACCTTTAATTTATAGTAAATGTTCATTTTAATGTAGCTATTGATATACCACAAATTAAAGGTATCTTATAGTACTAGATTTATTATTATAAAATATGCTTTAGTTAATGAGTTATTAATTCTTCAAGTGCAATATACTAATATATGACCTTGATGAAATTGCACTTTTAAATACTAATCACAGAACAACAAGTTCAAATGAATGGTGATTTTCAAGCAAACAATTTACTAGTTTTAATAGTTCTCTTAATTCATTATCAATTATATAACTATATTAATTCATATTTCTACATATTTATCAAAAATTACAACTCAACCATTAAATTGAAAAAATATAAAATGAACTTGTTAAATAAACTAGTATTTATTTTATCACAAAACATCAAAATTAAAAATTTGATATAAGTTTCATCAATGTACAAACAAATACAATTTTGCAAAATCTAAAACAAATTATAACATGTACAAATCATAAATCCATACAACAAAATTGTACGAGAAAAAACTATAAAACAAATAAACACCCAAATAAAATATATATAATACAAAAATATAAAAAATTTAAAAACTATATAAAAAAGAGGATAGATTTACTTATTTAAGGTGGAAAATCCTCAATAAAATTTGTAGAACATGGACGTTGACAAACCGAGTATTGTGGTGGTCAGATTTTATGGGAGGTTGAGTTGTGTTAAGATTGAGGGGGGGATGGAGTGGTTGTTTGTGCAAGAAAAATTGCACTAAAAAAAGAGAGAGAGAAATGGAGGAGGGAGAGGGGAGGGTTAATTACCGAGTCATAAATAAAATATTACTAGTGGATATACATATATAATTATTATATCGAATATTCTATTAATAAAAAATATCATGCTACAGTATGATTTGTCTTTTTAAATTCTACTGTAATACTATTTATAATTTCTCTTATATATATCAAAAAATTATTTTTATTGTTATAGTTACAGATAAATTTTGTTGTTGCGTTAATTTTATCGATAAAGTTATTGGTAAAAGTTACATGCAATTATATTTTTCTAACTTTTTTTTTATTCATTGCAATCCCCTTAATGTATACAATGATGAAAAAATTTGTGGGTAAAATTCACTCAATCTACCAACAAATAAATTTAAATGGTGTTTTGTTTATATTTGCAAACTTTTCTGGTACTATGCAGTGCCATTTCCATTTTAAACAAAAATCAGGTTTATAAGGATAAAAATAAAAAAAATTGGAACCAAAACAAACGGTAAGTTTCCCGGAGGAACATTCTTGACAAGAAATACTATGTATCTAATTTGCTGGAATTAAATTGAAAACTTTTACAGATAAGGGACTGAACTTTTTATATTATTAACGGATAAGAGCAGAATATATTGAATTCGTCCTTGATCACAGCGTCCATCAAACGTGTCCTGGCCGTAACAATTCCTTAAGAGTACGAAGCCACATGTATCAGGGTAAGCGTGCATCTATTGTTATTATGGTAATTTTGACTATTACAGTTTGAAAAGAATAAATTAATTTTTTTATAAATTATGAAGACGAGATTGGAACACAACTCAGCCACATAAAACAAAGGGATACTTTGCTACCTCTGTGATTAGCACTGAGGTTTACATGTTGATTAATTTCAAGGCTTATAAGTTAATTAAGCTGATCGGAACACCCACGTTAATCTAAAAAAAACAAATAAACCCTAACTAGGCATTTATAATTATGTTATTAATTATTATTTGTCTAGAGAATGTTCCACGACGTCATATCCTGTTTCAACATAGTTGATCGCTGTAATGGCAAATGAGTCCTAGTTTCCTTCGAGTTCCTATGGATGCATGTGTTGCTGTACCTGTCACATATTGCCTTTGTTAAGATTTTCTCGTTCTTGTTGTTTAATTTACTACGTATTAATTATGATTATTGTTTATGAAGTTACTTAGATTCGGTAGCCACAAGAGTGTAATTCAATCCATAAACAACTAAATCAGTTTAAAACATCGTACATGCTGTGGTACCTCACCCCATCTTCTTCTGTCCTAGTCTTTTTAACCTAGGCAGGAAACAGGAACCCGCAACAGCAATCAGCATGAATTAGCCGGACTGTAATCAAGTCCGGCAGCTGCTCTTTTATACATGCAGCCGGGAGATTTGGATTCCGAGATGCTGAGCAAGACCGTTTGATGTCGTATGAAGAAGCAATTACTTGTTCTCCTTTATCACTTCGATTTAGTTCTTGATTCTTGTTGAGTACTTATACCGGGTGGCCCAGAAAAGGTAATGTAAGAAATTCAGAACACTCAACACACACAAGAGCCAGTAGAATCGTTCCAGATGATGGTGATTGATGTTCGTGCCTGATAGCCATGGCCTATTCTTGGAGTTACCTGTAACATTGTTAACTATTGATACAATCACTGAGCTGAGGTAGTACCCCATTGCCAGGGAGGCCCAAGAGAGAGACATAGCCAAAGATCTCATTCCTGCGGGTGCCTCGGTGAAGAAAAATTCCAACAACCCTGCCAAGGTGAAAAGATCAGCTGATCCTAGGAATAAATACTGAAAGGCTATCCAGAAGAACGTAATTGGCAATTTGTCAACTAGCCCTGAATTTGCAGCAACTCTCTTCCTCTTAATCTCAACAAGAGCTGCCACTGCCATTGCTATTATGGAAAGAACCAATCCGATGCCAATTCGCTGCAGATGAGTGATTCCCATTTCAGACTTGGTTAACTTCCCAGCGAATGGGATGATGAGGTGGTCATAAACAGGTGCTAGCATCATAATGAAGACCACAGGAAACACGGGAAGGGAAGCTGGCGGGACTTTCAAGGAACCGAGCTCGGTGTCCATGGTATCAGCTTGTTGTACAGAAAACGTGGAAAGCTGAGCAAGACAGCAATTGAGCATGATGGTGCAAGCAAATATGGGAAAGATTTTTATCACAATCTTGACCTCTTCCACTTGCTTTACAGTGCATTCTAGTGCTGAGTGGATTGGCTTGTTTACCACCGCTTTGTTAAGCCATTCGAGGCTTTTTGTTGGGGTTTCAGCAGGCATAACTGCTATGGAATTATCTATTGCATCCTTGCTGGTTGGATTTGGATTGGAAGGGCTCGTTGTCAGGCTTGAAATGGCATTGCCTGAACTTCTGCTCATACAAGTATTAACTCCAGCAGCAATCAAAACCTGTTCAATCAAATCCATTAACAGGTGATTAGCTGCATATGGTATAGAGACTGTATAACCATTCAAAACTGTTTCACGGCCATGGCAAGTTTGAGTGGTGGCCACCAGGGAGCACATATGTGGATCACACAGTTCTTCCGCATCTCTGGCTTCTTGTATAAATGAACTCCTTTCCACAGTTATTTTGGATATGTACGCATAACACACACACACACTTCAGAAGCTTAATTTACCTTGGAAATGGTTGCAAGTGGACTGCCAGAAGGTATTTTATTCCTGTAAGCTGCTGATCCAGCAAGAAAGATTGGGATAGAAAGGAGTATTGCAATGGTAGAGATTCCAAAGCCCCACACCCACCCTTTGTTATCTTCAACCCACACAACAAATGTGACTGCAATCAGGGCTCCACATGAGAGACAGAAGACAAAGTAATTGAAGAAGGTCGATCTCTGCTTCCTTCCTTGTGGAGTGCTCTCGTCAAACTGCTCAGCCCCGTGAGCCGGCAATGATCCTTTTATCCCTCCAACGCCAAGCGCCACCAGATAAAGGCCTGTGAACAGCATTGCTGCTTTCGCACCATCAATTTGTTGACATGGGATTTTGGAGTTGCTTGGGTTACAAGCTGGTGGCTTCAGGGAAGATGACCGAGCTTGCACTGTCAGTATCACCAAGCCCTGTTCCAGACTTACAAAAAGCCTACATCAGATAGTGTCCGGATATTATGTTTGTGTTTCTTCGAGCTAATTCCTCTCCAATACTACTTATTAATTAAATAGATGTGAGTAATTAATCGAAATATCCGAATTTCCTTTCCTTTTACCCGACCGGGATTTTTTTGCATGAATTATCTGAATTGATCGGGTATTTCACGGAACCCGGTTTTTTTTATCCCTGAGATACCAAGGTTTAAGGATACCGAGGGAGTGACCATAGTTAGCCATCCAGATCCAATATGCCGAAACTGGCTACGATACTAAGGTCTAAGGATACCGAGGGAGTAATAATAGTTAGCCATCCAGATCCAATATGCCGAAACTGGCTACCTTACCTGCCAGTGACGACGCACCAGCGAGCGAGTATTTGAATTTAAAGGGCAAGTCGACAGAGAAAAAAAAACAAAGAAAAAAAAGAAAGAGGGTCCCTAGCACGTGTTGATGGCCGCATCAACTTTCACGCTGATGAATTATAGATGATGACGTTATGGTAGAAGTCAACTTCATACACAACGATTCCGGGAGTTTTTAAAACAAAAATTTATGACATTAAGATAAAAATTTGGAAAGAATAATATCATTTTAAAAGATAGATTCGCTCAAATATAATATTTTCATCTCTTCAAATGCAGCATTTATTGACTGTTATTATTTTTAATTATGATAACTTGATATATAGTTTTATTTTTAGTTTTTTATTCAATTAATCTAGTTATATAAAACCAGTGAATTATTTTATATAAAAATTATAATTTTATAGAAAAAAATTAAAATATATTTTATGAGCTAAGATATATATTTTTATCCAACTTAAAAATTAAAAAACAGGTTCTAATTAAAATTAAAAGAATATTATTCACACAATAATTATAATTTATTTTTTGCATTAACCAATCATGAAATTTAAATAACAAGGTGACCAATTCATTCTAAATTTAATTAATATCACAGCTGTTAAGCACAACGTCAATTAAAATTAATTTCACGAAGACTACCGACACGCGACGAAGAGGGAGTTGCCTATAACGAAGGTCAGATGTGAGGCACCATCAGCAGAACGGAGGGGCAAGGGAGTAAAAGGATGCCATATAATGGCTGGTTAGCCATTGGCAAACCCAAATTGGCATATCTAAAGACAAGGACCGTACTTGAAGGCAGCATTCAGAAATTGAGGTGCACGTAGCGTAGCAGATGATGTGACACTTCGGCACGTAGGTCACAAAATTTGTGACCTTTTTATGAGCAGGCAGAAATAAGATAAGATAAGATAAGAAAAAAAAAAAAGAAATAAGATAAGATACTTCCAATCGAGCCAAGGAAATTATTTATCCTTGTCCTAGCGAAGACACAAGATTTATTTGCGGGTCCCTACACTAGGAAACACGACTGCTCCTATTGGACACGTTGAATGAGGAACGTGTTGTCTGGTCCCGCGCCTGATTAAAACACGGTTAATTCTCTCTCTTTAAGCCTGACAACTCGTAAATAATATCAATTTGATCTTAAAACATCCTTCATTATCGTTCTTATTTTATTCGATAAATTGATACTGTCTTGGTGGATAAACATGCATAACAGGCCAAAACTATTAAATTGAAAAATGTTGGAAAGGCTTCAAATAAAGTTGATGAAATTTATAAACTAATTTGTAATGGGTAGACTTATTTATTTCTGCATTTTAAAAATATTTTCTTAAAAATTTTAAAAAATTATTTTTTTATTAACTTTAAATTAATATGTTTATAGTATTTTAAAATCTACAAATATCTTTTTTAAAAAATCTTATTAACATATACTTTAACACAAAATATTATTTAAAAACTAATTGTAATCACACCTTCAACCATCCATAAAATATATAAAATTAGGCTCAAGGTAATAAAAATTGACCAAAAAAAAGATAAAGCTGATATAAATAACTAAAAAATCAAAACTAGATTGATAGGATTTATAGATTTGTGATGCTATCTATAATGAAAATACATAGGTAATAAAGTTTCCACGTTTCACGTGGCAACAAGATCATTTATGTTTTTTTGCTATAATCTTCCTCTGACATAAGAAGAGGAGTCATCACGGTCATTTAATCAAACCCCAATTTAAGGAACTAGGGCGAGAGAGCTCAAGGTCTAGTTCTACAAACTGACAAACTGCTCCTCCTTCTCCAAGGGCTATGCCTTGTTAGATGTGCCCACTGCCCCGCTAGTTACCGTGTTCTCGAAGGATCACTATCCGAAATTATAAGAGAGAAGTCCTTGTGGATATTATTGTGTTTCAGTTCAATTACGTATATGCAAAAGTCAATTCCCTACTGGACAAATGATTCAAGAAAATTAATGAAATGAATTCAAGTCACCCAACTAAGCGGCCTCTTCTTAGCCGCCCACTCTTGGGCACTGTTTTTCTTTTAAGAAGAACCTTCCTTTTCCTTGATGGTATGGGTTTTTTAGGGTGGTATTATTCCTCAATCTTAGGAACGATGCAAGAATCAAGTTATAGAGCCAGCTAATCGAGAAATTAATTAATTAACGAAATATTCTAAAAAAATTCATGATCTATCTTGCAGTTGTTGTAAGAAGGGATTTATTACAGTCAGCAGCTGGTTTTAGTCAGGACGTGATCATGAGTCGAAGATGCGATATATGTTTTTGTTTTCCAGTAAAAACAAAGGGCGAAAGGAATCAAGTTATAGAGCCAGCTAATCAAGAAATTAATTAATTAACGAAATATTCTGAAAAATTCATGATCTATCTTGCAGTTGTTGTAAGGAGGCATTTATTACAGCCAGCAGCTGGTTTTAGTCAGGACGTGATCATGAGTCGAAGATGCAATCTATGTTTTTGTTTTCCAGTAAAAACAAAGGGCGAAAGGTGAGAGCAGATGACAGTCCGGTCCATCTAGAGAGTTAATTAGACAAGTAAATAGGTTTCAAACAGCCCCACCCCACCCGAGAGAGAGAGAGAGAGAGAGAGAGCACAGACTGCAATTACCAGGAATTCAATAGCTGCACTTATCAGGAAGATGTGATAGGTAGTGGAAAAAGTATCAGCCAGGAAACCTCCAAGAAGGGCCAAAAGAAAGGACGTCCCCATGAAATTCGTGACATTATTGGCGGATTTGGATGGAGATAAATGCATATACTCAGATAAATATATCACCAAATTGCTAGCATTTGCTAGATACGCCAGGTTCTCCAATATCTCCACACCTACATAATTATCGATCATTGTATAATAACATAATTAATGGGGTTTCTTGAACATAGTAACCGGTGTATTTAATCAGGTATAGAAAAAGACTTTCAAATAAATAAAAAATCCAATATTGAAGATCAGTGATACAGACCCAAGACGTAGGAAGCAGCAAGCATGCCACCATGGAGGCCACGAAGTGCAGGCCTGTTTCTCCAATCCACATAGCCCTCCCATCTGGTCGGCTGGTGTTCCAGTTCCTATACCAAGAAACAAGAAAAAGAAAGAAACCCGTGATAATCATCAGGAGCCAAAGAGAGATCGAAAGCAAATAGTATGATATTTGTTCTCTTTTTTCTTTTTGATATGAATAAAGAAAACCAGCGATGAAGAGGGAGCGCGAACTGCGAAGCAATAACTAATTAACAAACAAAAGAGAAGAAAAGAAAAGGAGAGGAGAGGAGAGTAAGAGGAACCCACCATCTCTATCTTTCCTTTACAGATGGGTAAGTTGGGGCTGGATCTTTGGAGAGGTAAGCAGAATGGACGACTGGTGGGGGATTTAAAAAGTGGAGCAAGGGAAGGGCCAACTTGAGACAAAATGGTCAAGGCTCTTTAGAAAATGACTGATGATGACTGATGCTTTCAAGCCCCTTTTGCGTTCACAAAGAATTTATTTTTTCTTCTTCAAAATTCGATTTCTAATATATAATCGTTATCTTCGCAAGCAAAACACCACTCTCAACTAGTATTTACTATTTATAGATATTAATAACAGCAGTGTCTCATCAAAGATTGTTACGTCAAGGTGATTTTTTATTCCCAATTAAGAATCGGAGGTTAACATGTTTGAAAACCTACGATGCAGGTAAAAATGCGATTTCTTTTTTATATATTTGTTTTAAAGATATTCATTCACTTTTACAAGAAGATTACAACAGTCATGTATCTAATTCCTGGATTCATATCTTACACCTCGTGTGGGTTGGAGCTAAGAACCTAAACCTTACGTGCCAGCAAGCAACTAACCAACATCTCGGGTGTTTCAATTATATATTCAAGCGCAGGTGTTGGGCGAGACCTAACACCTTGTGGGATCAAGCGGAGATTACAAGTTTATTAATTAATATATAAAAATATATTTTTATTAAAAATTTATATTATTATTTTATATTTAAAATATTAATAATTTCTTAACTAAAATATATTTTATAATAACAAGTTTAATATTATAAATTACATTTAATTTATAGTAAATATTCATCTTAAATACAGATTCATCATATAAATAAAAGGATTCATTAATGAGTTGAAGTTGAAGTATTGAAATTGAAACGACAAATAGAAAGCCAAACTTCAAAAAGAAATGATGGTGCAGTCCAAACTGAAACACTATTTAGTAATTAGGTTATATCTGAAGTTATAGATCTCAAATTTAAGTCTATTTTATATGGATATAAAACTAATAAATGGACCTAAAACTTTCATAAGAAATTAAAACTTAATTATGTTGTTTGGAAGTTCAAATCTTAGCAACAATGTAAAATTTTGAATCTATTGTACAACCCAGATATTGTTTAGTGTTTAGCCCATATCTCGAGTTCTAGAAGTCCAAAAAATTTCAATTTTTTTTCTGAAAACTAAGATAATTTCCTAGAACTTTCATATGAAAGTCTAGTTCAAATTCTGACATTATCACTAATGTTTTATTTAGGCAAAAAAATAAAAATTGTCATTAAGTTAAAAGTCGACCACTCACTCATCAATTAGTCATCAAATTAATAGTTTTCAATTTTAGCCTATAAAAGGAGGTATTTACCATGCATTTAGACATCTTGATTTCCAAATAAAGATTATGCTTTTGCTTTCTCTCTTTATATTTTTGTAATAATTAAGTCTTACTTTCATTAATATCTTATTTATGCCTTTTATTTTCTTTCTTTTACTTAGTTAACTTTTATCTTATTTATATCCTTATCTTGTTTATTTATGTTTCTCTCTTACATTATGTTTAATTAAGTTTATTATGTCAAGGTAAAAAGGTTACATTAATGGTGTAAAAATAAGTATATTATAAACTCAACTTAGACTTTAATGTTTGATACTAACATATTTTATATTTATTATCTTGTTCACTATTAATACTTTGCTTGTTAAATGGTTAATTTAGATTTACATTGTATAATACTTGGTATAATAAATACTTGGCACTTTAATAGCCAAACCGTATGATGTAGCCGACACTTGTGCTATAAAAAGAACTTGATTTGTTGTTAACATAAGTTATAATCATAAATACCTCACAATATTTATAAGTATTAGCATTATTCGAATAAGATAATTAATGTAATCATATTAACAATTTATAATCTGAAATACCATTAGTGAATCTTATAATAAGATTTTATTATAATAAGATTGGAACCTCCTTTATGTGTGGTTTCCAATTAAATAATAAGATTTTATATTACACTTGTTTGAAATATCATTAGTGAATCTTATAATCTTAACATTTGTTGTTATCATTATTTAATCCTAACATTGATCTTCCATTTCAAAGTTCTCATCTCAAAGTCAATAGTTAAAGATAAACATATATATTCTAACTTGAACTATTAGGATTGGTTGTGATCATAGATAAAAACATGAATTATGGCCTCATATATATCTCATGTGACAAGTTGTAGACAATGAGTATCACCAGCTAATAAGATTAAGGAGTAGTAAATGACCTAAATAGATTGAATCTATTTATACATAACTTATGACATATGTTCCTTAATTTTATTAAAAAGTGAGGATGCATCCTATTAAAATGTTTTTAGGCTTCACCATTAGATGAGTGCACTAAAACTCCATCCACTATATCATATGAATGATGTCATGTCATATGCTCAGCAGTTTTTGAATATATGAATAACCTTTGTAATCTAGGAATGATTACGAATTATTTAAATTTTGTTCTGTGTGACAAGATTTCTTTATTTAGCAATTTTGGGTTTATAATGAGCATGCTCACATAATCTATACTTAATTAAAGTTGTATTTTCAAGATAGTACAACTTGTAGAAGTTTGGACATGTTAATTTTCTATTATCCTAGACTTAGAAGTCATTTATTCCTTTCAAGTAAAATACTTGTCAATTCAATAATTTTGTTGTAACCAGCCTTACTTTGCTCATGATCTGATTTGATGGTGTACACTTGTGCATCAACCGATAATTTAGTGTGATTTGTGTACACATTTATAATGGTTCATTAGAATCTTTCAAAAGATAAAAAAAAATCAGTTGCATCTTCATTTAGTTCATCTATGATTGAACATTCACTTGCATAACTTTTATTCATTTTTATCATATCCATAATGATATTTCTATAAGGATTACTATTGTCATGTACAACTTTATACATGTTCCTAGAAATATAAGTTAACCTAACTATCTTTTTTACCATAGTTTCGAGAGGAACATATATTTCTTTGTGTGCAAACCAACAAAAATAGTACTCCGTGAACTCTTTTTATAAAAGATGCATCATTACAATATCTGGATTGATAAAAAAAAAATTTTTACACCTTTTACATAGATATGGAATATCACATCCACTAATATTTCTTTGATTAGATAATGTGTAATTAATAAAACTATTAACCTCATTATAATAATCTATCTTATGTAATTTTTTAGGTGAATCTTGATATATCCATAAACAATCATATATTATCTATATCAAACCTATATCGAATATTGATGACAACATGGATTTATTAATTATGTAAACTAAATAAATTAGCTAACATTGGTTAGCTCAAAATTATTAAATCTATTTTAATAGTACACTTAAATCATTATCAATTATCTACATATTCAAATTCATACACATTTACCAAATTTTCAATTCAATAATAAAAGAGACAAAATATAAAACATACCCATTAAATATTATATTTTTTATTTCATTACAAAATACACAAGTCACAAAATCAAAATCAATTTCATTAAATTACAAACAAATATAATTTTTTTAAATCTCAAATAAATCCCAACATGTAAAACTCATATTCACACAATAAATTTCTATATGAAAAAACTACAAAATAAGCAAACAAATAAACAAATTATATATGTTACAAAAACATGCAATAAGAATTAATATTTTAAAATCGAGTTCAAACAAAAACATGGTTAATTTTGCTTTCTTGATATGGAAAATTTTTAAAAAATTAAATAAAAATTGTGGTGACATATAAAACTCATATTCACATAATAAATCTCCATGTGAAAAAACTACAAAATAAGCAAACACATAAACAAATTATATATATTATAAAAATATACAATAAGAATTAATATTTTAAATTTGAGTTGAAATAAAAAATGATTAATTTTACTTTTTTGATATGAGGAATCTTAAAAAAATTAAATAAAAATAGTGGTGATGATAAAGTAAGTATTGGGGTGGCCCATTTTATAGTAATGAGAGGTTAATTTGTGATTAAATAGGGGGAGAGGCTGCAAAAAATAGAGGAGGAGGAAGAAGAGAGGGAGATGAGGGGTTGCTCGTCATGTCATAATTTAAATAGTATCAATAAAGTCATGGATAAATATTATAGATGAATTCATTCTATTGATATTTTAATACGTAAAAATAATATATCATTATATTTTTTTATATTTTTTAATTCTTTTTTTTACTGTAATTTTATTAATATGTATCAACAAAACTTTTATACTGGTATTTATCAAGAGACATGATAATGAACTATTTTATCGATAAAAGTTTATGCCGATAAAAATTTCTTTTAATATATCAATAAAACGTTTTCTATCAATATTTTTATTTTTATTTATTAATTTTTTAGCAGTGAAAAGGCTTTACTGTCCAAGATGCAGAAAATAGTAGATGAACTATTAGCATAATGTGCAAGTGAAATCATGATAGAATATCTTAAGATAATCGGATTAAGGATTGAATTATTTATTTATAAACAATCTAATGATTAGAATTCAATTGCTCACAACGTGTACCATTTGTAGATGCCTCGCCATCCAGTTTCTTGTATATGGGCTTAGCTTTCATAAACGGCATTCATGGAAGGGGGTCAATTATTTTCCTCTCATTGTTATAAATAGGATCATCTTGCAATAAAAAACATACTCTTTGATATAGAATTGTTCAATGGTTCATGAACTTCTTCCTTTGATGGAAGTTCATGAAAAGTGTTGTTTAAAATAATGTTGTTTAATTTTTTTAAATAATAAAAAAATCAAATTAAATTTTAATAAGTTAATTAGGTTATGCATTAAATTATCAAATTGATCATGTTTAATTAGATTAACTCATATATAATTTAATTTAAAATCTAGCTTGTATTAAATTATAAGTTATTAAATTACCAGATTAACCCCAAACAAGTTCAAGTTTAATAGCACCTGGTAGAAGAACAATACACGCCCACCACAAAATTATCTCTTGTTGAAAAAGAAATACAATAAAAGAGCTTGTAGCCTTCCTTGTGGGAAAAAAAAAGGGGATGATTTGTATTTTGTACCCTTGGGGTTTTTTATTCCACAATAAATTCGATAGCTTTTATACTAATTAATTGAGATTGAGTGTTTTTATTAAATGATCTAAGATAATTTTTTTATATCAATTTAATATATTTAGAAAAATAAAAAATAATATTAAATGTAAAATAGAAATGAGCAAATTTCTTATATGCCAATCCGTCGAGGTTTTGTACATTCAAGGACGAATCTATTGCTGCATGTGATTCTTGAAAAATCAATTATCTTCGATCAATCAATGAATATTGGCCCTTCATGTTTTGCTTTTTCGTGCGTGAATGTTGGCCCTTCATGTTTTGCTTGGATATTTCATCTATCAGTCTGACTATTGACATGTGAACTAACTAAACTTTATTTATTGTTCCATAGGTGTAGCCATGTGCTTTTTAAACTTTATTTAGGTATTATACTGTGGAATACCTTTTTTAAAAATATTTGTAGTTTGAATACATACATACATACATATGTGTATATATATATAATTTTAATTTATTTTTTTATTTTTCATATGAACATCACAAAACTATCAAGAAATAATAAAAAATTAATTTAATATTTTTTCAAGCCAAATATATTTTTAAAATGCATATAATCTTAGTTTCAACTATAAAGTTAAACAACCTCTTAAAAATTATTTATATTTTCCACAATCAAAAGGTTTTAATTCAACATCTTTTAGGGATAATCATAAAGTATATTTTTCATTTTCAATCTAAGTTTTAAAAAGTTATAGTTAGCCTTTGTGGCTATCACAAAAAATTAAATTAGACAAAAAATTATTTTTACACTAATATATAATAAATGTAAATTTGCATAATTTTTTCATAAATATTTTCTCTCTTTTTCAAATGTAATTTATTGCTTTGCTATCTCTCTCTTTTTCTTTAAAATCACGACACATCTATATAAAAATATTAAATTAAAAGCAAAATTCTTATTTTTTATACTTGATATCTTCGTACTAGTATTAATAGCATGGTTTTATTTTATTCATCTTTCTTTGAAATTATAAAAACCTCTAATTTAATAAATTATGATTATTATAAGCAATCATTAGATATTTTTAAGTTCAACAACTATGATGAGTTTTGTAGTGAGATTGCTTGATTGTTTATTATTATTATTATTATTATTATTAACGATTAACTAAATTATATGAGAAAAGAACTATGTGCACTAATTATTGTGAATGGTATTGTAAACATCACTCTGTGCATACACATTTGTTTTAACTAATAAACTAAAAGTAAATTGGTGTGTATTGTGGACTGTGTATGCTTAACTATGGAATATAATAGTTAATGAAAATTATGCCCTTGAATATATAGTTGAATTGGTGATTTAAAGAGGGTGTTTTTGGTTTTTTTATCAATTTTATTCTTCTTCTTTTATCATGGCTCAATATTTGAAAATTTTATTTTTATTTGTCATCTAGTTTTTTTCATTAGAGATAAAAAGCTTTGTCCCTCTTTTGATTTCTATCTTCCCTTCTCTTAATAACCTTTCCTTTCCTCTATCTGTTCAGGGAAAAAAAAGACAAATTACAGGCAGAAAACCTGGGCTTTTGCGTACAAAAATCAATGGTGATTTTTTGTTTCTTCTTTCTCAAATTAAGGGCTTATAATTAAATTTATGTTTGTATTAATGATTTTGAATTTTTCTTTTAGAATTCCAATGCAGTGTAGGAGAGTATGTAGACGAGGAAGAAACCATGATAAAGAAAACAAATCTGTAGAGAGACTAAGAAAGGGCTTTTCTTGCATCACTGATTATAAAGGTAGTTGTGCTAGTGGTGATTCTTCCATGATGGAGCTTGGTATGTCGAATAGAAAAGAAAAGAATGTTTTTCAATTACCTTTTTGGTTATAAAGCTACATGTTTTTGTTTTAATGGGTTTTGGTTATGGTTCATTTTGGGTTTTGAATTCTTTTTTTTGTTTTTTAGGTTTTAATATGATTTTCTATATTGTGACATTATCTTGAGGTGCAATTTTGATGCTATTATCTTGAAAAGATGTAGACCATTGATGTTTTTTAGAAGATTATGAGCTAATTTGCTAAAAACATTGAATTTTTTCAATTTTTTTATTTCTTTGAATTCTATTAATGTTATTTATGCTTATTGGTTGGTATTTTGTTTATGTAGATTCTTTGTTGTTTTGCATTTATTTTTTTCATCTTACTTACATTCAACCTACTTTTATGTGATCACTCCTTCCCTAATTATATGTTTCATTTTTGCTGATTGTGCTACCCTTTAGTTAGTCATGTTTTATTATGTTTGTTTTATTATTGATAGCTTTGGTTTCATGTTATACCCTTAGAAACCTTGAGAGGTATTTTTTATCAATTAAGATTTTTAGTTGTCTAATTAATTATATTGATGTTAATTTAATATCTTATTTGTTGAATGGAGTATGAATTATTATTTTGTGTTCGGTTGTTTATTTCTCTTGGATAGTTGAAGAAAGGGGTTTAATTGTTGCTAATATCCTAGACGGATGTTTCATGTAAAATGATTTCGTTTGCCTTTGTCCTTATATTCAGTGACCTTTAGATTGTTCCTTTGTTCTTATATAGCCTCAATTAATTTGTTTATAGTTTAGTTTTGGTTGGTTGTCATGACTTATATATATAATCAATGATCAACCATAAAAAACACTTTCATGCATTTCTGAACCTATTATCTCAATTTTATAATACTCAAATATGCATGTTACATTGTTTTATGCTTTAGAACAATCAGTTTTTTATTTTTACCTTTTTTACTATAGGGATTGATTATATTTTCTAACTTGTTTTATCTATCAAAAACTTCGAATCAACTTTTTGATTCTCAATTAACCTAACTTCTTTTCATTTGTAATTTTAATGTTTTTTTTTAATTTTTTAAACTCCATTATTTTTTCTACTTTTCCTCATCAATTTACTTTTTTTTTTCATTTACTTTTTCCATATTATAAGTTTTGATAGGCTTGGTTCTTCTTTTTCAAAAGGCTCATGCTTGTGAGCCCTTAATTCATCTTTGTCAAAGTTATGTTTCATTCCTTAAGTGACTTCCTTTTACCCCCTGACTCATTTTATTTTTTGATTTTTTTTTGCTATCCTTTTCCTTTTACCTCTTCCTTTTGCTTTCTTTTGTCATTTTTTTCATCCTTTACTTGACTTAGCTAATATTCGTTACCTTAATGTAACAATTTTTTTTTTGATCTATCAATTCCCCTTCTTACAAAGGTGCTTGACAAAATGCATACTAAGCTTGTTAAATGTCTAATAGCAACTTGGGTTCAAGCTAGGTCTAGCCTTCTAAAATTGATGCCTTGTAATTATGTTCATATGATTTTTTTTTATGTGTTTGTTGCGACTAGATTCTTTTGGATGTTTGGCCATGATTTTTTTTGTTCGTTAACACGACCAAAAAATCGATGTCTTCTTCCAAGTACAGGAATGTTGAAGTAATAAATAACTCGGAAAGATTGAGATCAAACCACAAGGAGATTAACTATATAAATTATAAATAATAATGATAATAAATTGAAGAGGACTTTGAGATATAATATTAATATAAGGATTAAACAAGGATTAAATAATTATTAAGGTTAGAGGATCCACTAACAATATTTCAAACAAGTATAGTATATACTTTTTTTATTACTCAACTAGAAGCCACACATAAAGGAGGTTTCAATTGGATTATAAATTGTTAACATGATTACATTAGTTATCTTATTCGAATAATATTAATACTTGTAAATGTTGTTAGGTATTCATGATTATAACTTATGTTATCAGCAAATCAAGTTCTTTTCATAGCATAAGTGTCGGTTATACTATACGGTTGAGTTATGAAAGTGTCAAGTATTTATTGTACCAAGTGTTATAAAATACAAATCTAGATTAAATATTAAAAAAAAGTATTAAAAGTGAACAAGATAATAAATATAAAACATGTTAGTATCAAACATTAAGGTCCCTATTGAGTTAATACTATACTTATTCTTACACTATTAGTGTAGCCTTTTTACCTTGACATGATAAACTTAACTAAACATAGTAAAAGAAAGAACCATAAATAAACAAGATAATACATAAATAAGATAAAAGTTAACTAAGTAAACAAAAGAAAATGAGAAACATAAACAAGAAATTATTGAAATCAAAACTTAAACATTATAAAATATAAAGAAAAGAGAACAAGAACATGATCTGAAAACCAAGATGCCTAAATGCATGGCAAATGCCTCATTTTATAGGCCATAAGCAAGATCATGTTTTTGCTTTCACTCTTTGTATTTATGTTAAGAATTTATAATCTGATTGAAACCTCTTTTATGTGTTGTTTCTAATTGAATAATAAGAGTTTATATTATACTTGTTTGACATACCATTAATGGATTCTCTAACCTTGACATTTGTTGTTATCATTGTTTAATCCTTACATTGATCTTCCATCTTAAAGTTCTTATCAATTTATTCTTCTTCCTCTTTACTACTACTACTACTACTACTGCTACTACTACTACTACTACTACTATTATTACTATTGTTATTGTTATTATTGTTGTATTATTTTTATATATAATTTATAAAATTAACCTCCTTGTGATTCGACCTCGGTCTTGTCAGGTTATTTATTACTTTGACATTCCTGCACTTGGAAGAAAACATCAATCTTTTAGTCGTGTCAATAAGCAAAGTATTAAAGAGTGAACAAGATAACAAATACAAAACATATTAGTATCAAACATTAAAGTCCATATTGAGTTTACACTATACTTATTTTTACACCATTAGTACAAACTTTTCACCTTAACGTGATAAACTTAACTCAACATAATGAAAGAAAGAAAAATAAATAAAAAAATAAGAACATAAATAAGATAAAAGTTAATTAAGTAAAGAAAAGGAAATGAAAGGTATAAACTTAATATTAATGAAAACAAAACTAAACATTATAAAAAAAAAACAGAGAGAGAAAGCAAGAGTATAATCTTGATCTGGAGATGAAGATGTTTAAATGCATGGCAAATGCCTCCTTTTATAGATCAAAATTAAGAACTATTGATTTGATGACTAATTGATAAGTGAATGACCAACTCTTGACTTAATCGATTTAGGATCTAATTTGCTATGATGGTGAGAATGGGGATTAGTACTCAAAAGTGCATTTTTATCATGGTTTTATATCATGATTTTGCTCTTGAAGTATCAATAACTACTTAACTAAAGTACGTTTTATAATAATCTATCTAATAATATAAGATACCTTTAATTTGTGGTAAATGTCCATTTTAAATGTAGGCCTATCACATAAATGAAAGGATTGATTGATGACTTTAAGAACTTCAATTGCAAAGGCAAAGAGATGATCAAACTTAGAAAAGAGATGTCGGTGCAATCCAAACCGGAACACTGTTTGGTAATTGGGTCATATCTGGAGCTATAGATCTCATATTTAGGTTTACTTTATATAGATGGAAAGGTAAGACATAAGCCTACAACTTTCATATGGAGCCCAAGATCTAAAAAGGCCATTTTCAAGTTCAAATTATTGCAACAATAAAGAAGCCCGAATCTGTCCTCTAGCCCGAGCACTGTTCAGTATTTTAGCCATATCTGGAGTTCTAGAAGTCGAAATGAGCTGAATTTATTCAACAAGAAAGCTGAGACAATTTTCTAGAACTTTCATGTTTTCAAGTGGCTTTAATTTTGATGTCATCAATGATATTTTGGGCAGATAATAGAAAATAAGGATTGTCACCAAGTTAAGGGTTGGCTACCTACTCATCAATTAGTCATCAAATCAATAGTTCCCAATTTTGGCCCATAAAAGGAGGCATTTGCCATGCATTTAGGCATCTTGGTGTCCAGATCAAGATCATGCTCTTGTTTTCTCTCTTTGTATTCTTTATACTTTGTTTTCATTAATATCAAGTTTATGCCTTTCATTTGCTTTGTTAACACTTATCTTATTTATATTCTTATTTTGTTTATCCATTTTTCTTTCTTCCATCATGTCTAGCCAAGTTAATTATGTCAAAGTGAAAAGGTTACACTAATGGTGTAAGAATAAGTATGGTATAAACTTAATATGGATTTTAATGTTTAATACTAACATGTTTTATATTTGTTATCTTGTTCACTCTTTAATAATTTATTCAACAATAAAGAAGTCGAAATGAGCTGAATTTATATTTGTTATCTTCTTCACTCTTTAATTATTGCAACAATAAAGAAGCCCGAATCTGTCCTCTAGCCCGAGCACTGTTCAGTATTTTAGCCATATCTGGAGTTCTAGAAGTCGAAATGAGCTGAATTTATTCAACAAGAAAGCTGAGACAATTTTCTAGAACTTTCATGTTTTCAAGTGGCTTTAATTTTGATGTCATCAATGATATTTTGGGCAGATAATAGAAAATAAGGATTGTCACCAAGTTAAGGGTTGGCTACCTACTCATCAATTAGTCATCAAATCAATAGTTCCCAATTTTGGCCCATAAAAGGAGGCATTTGCCATGCATTTAGGCATCTTGGTGTCCAGATCAAGATCATGCTCTTGTTTTCTCTCTTTGTATTCTTTATACTTTGTTTTCATTAATATCAAGTTTATGCCTTTCATTTGCTTTGTTAACACTTATCTTATTTATATTCTTATTTTGTTTATCCATTTTTCTTTCTTCCATCATGTCTAGCCAAGTTAATTATGTCAAAGTGAAAAGGTTACACTAATGGTGTAAGAATAAGTATGGTATAAACTTAATATGGATTTTAATGTTTAATACTAACATGTTTTATATTTGTTATCTTGTTCACTCTTTAATAATTTGCTTGATAAATGACTAATCTTGATTTATGTTGTATAACAATTGGTACAACAAATGCTTGACACATTCATAGCCCATACTGTATGGTATAACTGACACCTGAGCTATAAAAGAAACTTGATTTGTTGTTAACATAAGTTATAATCATGAATGCTTGATGAAATTTACAAGTATTAGCATTAATTGAATAAGATGACTAATGTAATTATGTTAACAATCTATAATCTGATTGAAACCTCCTTTATGTGTGGTTTCCAATTGAACAATAGGAGTTTATACTATACTTGTTTGACATACCATTAGTGGAACCTCTAACCTTGACATTTGTTATTATCATTGTTAATCCTTACTTTAATATCTATTATTATTATTATCATTATTATCATTGTTGTTGTTGTTGTTATTGTTATTGTTGTTATTATTGTTATTATTGTTGTTATTGTTATTATTGTTGTTGTTGTATTGTTGTTATTTATAACTTGTACAATAACCTCCCTGTGGTTCGACCCTGGTTTTGCCGGGTTATTTATTACTTCGACACTCCTGCACTTGGGAGAAGACATTAATCTTTTCGTCATGTCAAATGGATATAGACAAAGACTAGACATCTGAACCCTTCAGGATCTAATAAAGAGAGTATTTTGGTATGTAAGAAGGCTTGGAAGATGACTTAACTATGAGTTTTGAATTTTAAAACTCTAAAAGGCATTTTGTTGATAAGGTATATGACTATGAGTTTAGCTTCCCCCTAGAATTGTTTTGAAATATGAGTGGAGAACATGATAGATCTAACAACTTCCAACAAATGTCTATTTTTCCTTTTTACCATTTCATTTTCTTATGGATTGTCAACACAAAAGCTGATATGGAAAATGCCTTAATTTAGACAATAAATATTAAGTTCAAAATTGAAATATTCTTTGGCATTATCAATTGTTAAGATCTTGATCATAATATGGAATTGAGTTTGTTTCATGGAGTGGAAGTTTTGAAAGATTTGGTCAGCTTTAGATTTTTCTTTCATGAGAAATAGTCATGTTAATCTGGTGTGGTCATTAACAAAGGATACAAACTAACAAGTTCTAGTTATATTTTTTACTTATGAGGGACCCCATACATCATTATGGATCATGGCAAAAGAATGTGATGACTTATATGAGATAATGGGATAGCTACTACGAGTATGCTTGGAAAGTTGACATACTTCACATTTGAAATACTCTGAATTTTTATTGGTAAATAAATAAAGAACTAATTTTGCTAACTATATGAAGTTTGGATGACTAAGACAATAATATCATAACATAGCATCACTATCCTTATTAACATAGAAATTTAAAATAACCCTTATAAGGTGTAAAGATTCCATTCTGAGTTTGTTCTTTTTGAAGAGTGAAACCATTGAGAAGATAGAGCCCGAGCATATCTTAGTACTATCAAATCTTCTTGCTTGTATCCAAATCCTGAAATATACACAAGTTAGGAAAGAATTTAGCATCACAATTCAGATCTTGAGTCAATTTACAAATTGAGATGAGGTTACATTCCAGTTTAGAAACATGAATGGAATTTAAGATCATATCTCTTGAAATTCTGTTTAGGCCTATTCCTTTTACTTGGGATGAAGATCCATCAACTAGATAGATTGTAGGATTCTTATTACACTAATTGTATTCATTAAGAAAAGTTGCATCTCCTATCATATGGTCTGATGCTCCGGAGTTTATGATTCATAGACTCTAGTATCTCTTACTAATAGTAAAGGCTTTTGAAAATTTACCTTTTTGAGCTAACAATCCATATCCAGAGACTAGCATACTTAAATAAGATAATGACATTTGATTAAATAGTTTCTGTAAAATCTCAAGTTGTTTCTTAGTGAAGCAACTTGTCTCAGTTGAAAGGTTAGTGTTCTTGTCTCGATTGTCATCTAAGGTAATAGTATTGGCACATCTATCTTTGTCTTATTAATCTTAATGGCTTTCAATCAGCAAGTTTGCTATGAATCTTCCAACAAGTTTCTTTGACATGTCCTGACTTATTACAGTGATTACACCAGGGTTTTTCTCTTTTATATTGACTATTATGATTGTTATTTGGATATCATCGAGTAGTAAAGGCAGTTCTTTCCAATGGTAAGGCTGAATTTTGTGTTCTCATCATTACTTTCCTTTTGCTTTCTTCATGCCTAATTTTGAAGAATGCTTCTCTAAGGTTTGGAAGAGGTTTGGTCCCTAGTATTCTTTTGTTAACTTCATCAAGATTTTTGTTAAGACCAAGAAAAAATTTGAAAGTTCATTTCTTCTCTAAAATTCTTCTATAGAAGGTTATGTCATGAGGGCATTTCTAAACATGAATTTCAAACATGTCTAAGTGTTGCTAATGTCGACAAAGTGTGTTAAAGTATTGAGTTACAGAAAGATCTCCTTGGCTTAGATCATGTAATGCTGCCTTAATCTTGAATAGTTCTGATGTATTTTTAGAACTTAAATAGGTTTCTCTTACTATATCCCAAATTTCCTTTTTTGTTTCATATAAAAGAAAATTTTCTCCTATATCATTGGTTATTGAATAATTAACCATGACATTACCATGTGATTCTCAGTCTGCCATGTTTGAAACTTGGAATCATTCTTTTATAGTATCATGACTTCTTCTATGAGGTAGTTGTCTTTGCCCTTCCTATAAATAAACATCATGACTAATGATAACCATCGAAGATAGTTATGCTTATTGAGTTTGTGACCAATGATAGGATGTGATACTTTTAGTTGATGGTATTTTTGGCTATGATGTTACTTCAAAAATAATGCTTTGTCTTGCTGCAGCCATGTTGTATATAGTTATGGATTGGAAAAGCAATGTTTATGGTTGAGGATCTAGAGGCTTTAATACCATAAAGAAGCTTGAGAGAAGTTTTTCCATATCTTATTATAAATAAAATGTATAATACAATACATATAGGAGAAGAGTGGTAACCCTGCAATCTATCAAAATAGAAAATACTTACTACACAATAAAGAATCCTACACTAAACTAGAAATGAATAATATATGAGATCTAGTTTAGTTAATACAAGATTCTCATTATTAAAACATATATTCTGAGATTTCCTAGTTGATTTTGAGGGAGATTTCCACATTGTTAGATTTATTAGGGAGGGGGGGTCAATGATTGTTAATGTTCTTGGTGGATGGTTTCATGCAAAAACAAAAAAAATTATTATCCTTATATTAAGTTGCTTTTAGGACTATTTTTTTTCTACTCATATGGCCTCAATTGATCTGATTGTTATTGATATTTTGCTAGTTTTCATGCTTTTATATAACAACCTAAAAAAACTCCTTGCATGCTTGATCTCACTGTTTTTATGTTATACTTTTATGATGCATATATTACATTATTCTTTAAGCTTTAAGTGCCTAGTTGTTAGGACTTGCTGTTTTTTTATATAAAAAAAAGAAAAAGTTTTGTTATGCTTTTTTCTTTTTTATTTTTTTATATGGTTCTTTAATTCCTGGCAAATCCCATAATTTTTTATTTGTATTTTTAATGTTTTGCTAGAATTTTTCCCCTTTTTTTTTCTTTGTGTTCGTTGTTTATTGGTTTTAGTTTGCTTGCTTTGTTCTAAAAGATCTAACCCACTAATTCTAGCTAACATCACCTAGGCACATATAAGAACATATATCCTCATTGACCATGCCAATTTAGGTTCAGCGTGAACTTCGTGCTGCATACCTTCCTGAACAAAACAAAAAAAAAGGTTTTATTTGGCCTAGTAGCACAAAAAAAATATATATATAAACCTACACGACAATCCCTCATAATAATTAAAAAAAAAGCCAAGAAATAATGGACTTTTGATTGGCATACATAAAGGTATTATTGCACTATTATCACAGTCTAATTTCTTTTAGATGATAGTGATTAAATGAAACATGCTTGTTTACTATTGCAAATTAATGAAAATTATATATATGTACAACAACTTTTGCAAACATGTTGTTGTACAACTATTATTTAGGCTACATGAATTTATTTGGTCTATCATTGTTGCTTTAAAACATTATGGCTTTTGCACTTTTACTTAACCCTTGCCTATGCTCTTTGTGAAAGAATTTAGAGCTTTTTTGCATTACTTTATCCTGCTAAATATAACTTAATGCTATGTAGATTTATCTACGATTTAAATTAATTGACTACTTGACATAAATTCGTTGAAATGTTCAAAGGTCGCCTTCTATGAAGCATCGATCAAAGCCAATTAAAGAAACCACAGAGCTTAGACTAGCAGCATGTATTTTTTTTACCAGATGTGAAAGTTTATGCTTGTATTTGTTAATTGTTTTAGTTATCTAGGATCAATCACTATATACAAAAAAAACTAAATATAAGAAATAAAAAAAGGATAGTAATTGAAATATAAATTAGAAAATTATTAAAAAAATTAAAGAAAACATGACTTAAAAAAAACAATTTTTTTAATAAAAAAAAAGTCAATTGATATAGGGTCCACCAAGCCATATTAGCACCTGTCTCATTAAAGGAAAGGGCCAATGAGAAGGCCTATAAGAACAAATTGCGTGTAGGCTTTATTTTTTAAAAATGTAATTGGTATGAATAAAAAAATAAAATATATGTTTTTTGGATTCAAAAACTTATTTTCTATTTATTTTTATCCAAAACACTTAAAAAACACAGATACTTTTACAAGTTCATAAATGGTCTTAAAAAAATCTAGAAACCCAAAATAAAAAATCTTTCTAAGTTTAGATCTGGTTTTTAGGTTATTTTAAATAAAAAAACACATAAATAAAATTTCTCTCATAAAATAAAACCTTCTAACACTAAGATCAATTATTTTAATGATTAAAATAAAAAAATATATTGATTTTTTTTATTGTCAGATTTTTGTGATCTCTATGTTCTCTTAAATTAAGGATTAAATAATAATAAAATTAAATTTTTATACTAAAGTTTAATAAAAAAGATATTTATATTTAGGGACTTGAAACCACCATTAATAAATGATATTTTTTTATTTTAATTTTTGATTTTATTTTTCATTAATAAATGGATGCAATTATCTTTAAATTTAGCTTAAAAAATGCAATCGTGCCGGAAACAAAATTTAGGACGAATAAAAAAAACATTAGAGGAAGAGACATGACTTTTGATGGGTATACACACATGATTGATATCCATGTACCATATTGACTTGATTAATTAAAAGTCTTTTATAATGGCGTTACGTTTCTGACACCGTTGAAAGAGATGGGCATTGCCACTGCATGTATTTCATGATGGATCAACGTTATTTGGCTCCATCTTCATTTTCTAGAATTAATATCTAACTTAAAAAATGGTTTAAAAATAATTCTTAAATGTTACATGTGGGATCAACGTGACTTAGCTCGATATTTATTTACTAGAATTAAAATTTAACTTAAAAATGATTTTAAATAATTTTAAAATTAAAATTAAAATCAATTCAAAAATATTAAGATACTTCTGTTTTTTGTATTTTTAAAGTGTTTTTAATTATTATTTTATTTTATTTTATTTTTTTATTTTTAATCATTTTAATATAATAATATCAAAAATAAATTTTAAAAAATCAAAAAATATATAATTTCTAAAGACAATGATGAATATTTATAAATATGATATTGGTAAGAAAATATATACACTTCCTGACGCTTCTAAGTTTCTCAAATCTAGTGAAAAATATAAGAAAATTTAATTACAATTGTTTATATTTAATTTTGTTCAACTACATATATGATAGTATTATGATCTATTATTATAATAATAAAGAATTTAATAGGATCATTAAATAAACAAATAAAGTGTGTAAGGTAATATCTAAAGAGATTATTTATTATATTTACTCGTTAAAACATTTAAAATGCGAAAGAAATGAAGACTATGTTTTCGATAATGTCCATCAAATAATTTTTATCGTATATTTAGTTTAAAAACTTAAGCCTTGACTTTCTATTAATTAAAGATGGTTGGAATTTGAGATAGAAAATGATATGTTATTTATCTAAATAAATAATATATCATCCTTTCTAAAAAAGTTAAAGTAAATAATATGTCATTTATTCATTTTTTTATATTAAAAAAAGCCTCATCTTGTTAAGCAAACATAAAATTTATTTAAAAAAATACAACAAATTTATCTTTAAATAAATTTATTAATATAATATTTAAACAACTATCTAATTATATCATAGTTTTGAAGAACATTAGAGCTTTTTGATTCACAATTATCCTATAGGTAATTATATGTTAACAATTATCATATGATTAATTATGGATTAACCTGATATACATATTTAAAAAAAATGATTCTTTTTAATATTCAATAAGAATAAAATATCTATATTTTATATCTTATTATAATTTTTTATATATAATTTATTAAACTTATTATCCTTAGATTTATTTGTATAAGTAAGTAAAAAATACATTTTTTTTCTTTAATTAAAGTTATTAAATTTTTTACAAGTGTTTTTTAATTACCATTATTTTTTGGGTAAACCATATTGTTGATAAAAAAGAAAAAAAAAGATATGTTATTGTCAAAAAAAAATTCACATGAATAAATATAAGAAATTACAATTGTTACTAAAATAAGAAAGGAAAAATATTTGCAAGACTCCAGAACAAAGAAATTTCTTTTTTATTTATTTGTAGCCATAACTAGAAATTCTTTTTATTTGCTGGTGGAGGAGAGAGGATAGGAAAACCGTGACTAGAAACATAAGCAGAAAGGTTGGTTTGATTTATCATGTTTGTTGTTATTAATTTGCAACAACTATTAATAGACGGCATTGTCTATTGACAAATATAGCAACCCATCTAAAATGATAAAGTTTGCAGCCAGCATTGTTGAAGATGAGTTAGAGTTAATGGCGTCATTCTTGCCTATAAATAGACACCAAGAAAGTAGTACAAAAAGAGAGAGAGTGTAGAGCTAAGAATGTGAGAAATAAAGAAGAGAGGGAGCTGCCAAAGCAATAAATAGTGGCTGTCATTGCAACATTTCTAACAGAAAAGATGAGTGATGGGAGTAGAGTATAATGGATGATTTCTCCTTCGCCATTATTGTACAATCTTGTTCTCTCCTTATATAATAACAATGGCTTCTCCCATGAATGTAGGTAATTTGTCAAACCACATTAAATATTGTGTTAATATGCTTAGCCTCGAATGAGCAACTATCAAAACATCACAAGTCAAAATTCCCTACAGTTGGTATTAGAGCATATAATTTAAAGTGATGTTTGATTTTTGCTCAAAAATAAAAGTTATCAAAATGATGTTTTGACAATACCAATTTGAAAAGGAGAAGAGGCGAGCACATTAGTGAAAATGACATAAACTTTTGATGTTGTACATATCCACCACATATGCCGACAAAGAGGATGCTTATATGTGCCGACGTGCCTCACGTGTATTCTTTGCCTAGATGGGCTGACATAACCCGAATATTAGTTAACCCAACCCATGTGACTAATCTGGATGATGACGATGCCAACATGAGGTAATTATGGCATCAACATGCATAGTTAGATGCCATATCAATGACTAGTCAACTGACATGTTAGCATAATAGGACTCACCATCTACATCATCAACCACGAGCCGAGTAGAGCAACAATCGAAGGGATAGGATTAAGTGTAGGTGATCCTACGTGCAACTAGATTTGAGATTGAATCCAGGTTGTTCTTCAAACCAGAATTGTTTTGATCAAATCTTAGTCATTTGAAATGCGATTTAGATGATTTTAGACTTGTTTCCAATTAATTTGATTATTCCAGATGCAATGGTATGATCTGATTGTTAAGAATGAGATAAAAAGTGGTAGTGGTGAATTATTATGAGAGATTATATGATGAAGAACATCTAAAGGTCATCATATTGGTCAATGGAGATTAAGAAAAAAAGTTCGCACACGTTTGCCTAATTATATATGTTGAATTGCTAAGTGGGAGAATTATAATTGCCTTAAGGGAAGACAAAATTGGGACATTCTAGACACCTAATCATGTGGACAATTAGAGGTTTAGAGTAGAAATTGATGAATACCAATCATGACGAATCTAAGCACTAGTAATCTTGCTAAATGTTGAGAAATTAGGTATAAAACCAAGATATTTCAGATCACTTGTAAAAAAAAGCCACAACAAAGCTAGTAAATGGTTGTATAAACAGAAATATAATATGATGGATAAATATAACCTCAGAAGTTTTGACTAGGAGATTGGGTGTAACCCCTCCAATCTTTCATAGGAACTTGCTTCGTTGAAGGATTATCCATACGATACTATTTTTGTTTATATAATAATTTGTAATAAAATGGTTGAAGACTAGCAAGATGATGACATAAAGGAATAATTGGGTTATATATAATAAAAGATCTAATAAAGTGATGATTTATCCAAAAAGGTTAGATTCAGTGATTGTGATTTCTCTAGAATAAAATTGATAAAGACCCTGATAATGAAAGAAAAATATAGAAAAGGGATAAATTGGTATCCTATTTTGACTTGGATAGGTGTTGTGACAAGATGAGTTGTTGTCAAATGATTAGCACTTAAAAGTACATTTTTATCAAGGTTTTATATCATCATTTTGCACTTAAAGTATTAATAACTCCTTAACTAAAGCATGTAATAATATAAGATACGTTTAATTTATGGTAAATGTTCATTTTAAATACAGGTTTATCACATAAATAAAAGTATTGATTGATAAGTTTAAGAACTGAAATTGAAAGGATAAAGAGATGGTCAAACCTAGAAAAGAGATGTTGGTGCAATCTAAACAGGAACACTGTTCGGTAATTGGGTTATATCTAGAGTTATAGATCTTGGATTTAGGTCTATTTTATATAGATGGAAAGTTGAGACATAGGCCTATAACTTTCATATAAGCCCAAGATTTAATAAGGTCATTTTTAAGTCCAAATTGTAGCAATAATGAAGAAGTCCAAATCTATACTTCAGCTCGAACACTATTCAGTGTTTGACCCATATTTGAAGTTCTAAAAGTTCAAATGACCTCTATTGTTTTCCTTGAAAAGCTAAGACAATTTCCTACAACTTTCATGTTTTCAAGTGTTTCAATTCTGACATTATCAATGATATTTTGGATAGATAAGAGAAGATAAGGATTATCACTAAGTCAAGAGTTGGCTATCCACTCATCATTTAATCATTAAATCAATAGTTTTTAATTTTGGCCTGTAAAAGAAGGCATTTACCATGCATTTAGTCATCTTGGTCTCCAGATCAAGATCATGCTTTTGCTTTCTCTCTTTGTATTTTTGTAATGCTTAAGTTTTATTTTCATTAATATCTTGTTTATGCCTTTCATTTCCTTTCCTTTACTTAATTAACTTTTTATCTTATTTATGTTCTTATTTTATTTATTTATTTTTCTTTCTTTCATTATGTATAGTTAAGTTTATTATGTCAAGGTAAAAAGATTACACTAATGATGTAAGAATAAGTATAGTGTAATCTCAAGATGGATTTTAATGTTTGATACTAACATGTTTTGTATTTGTTATCTTGTTCACTCTTTAATACTTTACTTGTTAAATGATTAATCTAGATTTATGTTGTATAACATTTGGTACAACAAATACTTGGCATTTTCATAGCCGATACTATATGATATAACTGACTCCTAAACTATGAAAGGAACTTAATTTGTTGTTAATATAAGTTATAATCATAAATGCTTGACGAGATTTACAAGTATTAGCATTAATCAAATAAGATAACTAATGTAATCATGTTAATAATTATTAATCTGATTGGAAACTTCTTTGTGAGTGGTTTTCAATTAAATAATAAGAGTCTATACTATACTTCTTTGACATATCATTAGTAGATCATTTAACCTTAACATTTGTTATTATCATTGTTTAATCCTTACGTTAATCTTACATCTCAAGCTTCTTATCAACTTCTTATTTATTATTATTATTATTATTATTATTATTAGTATTACTAGTACTACTACTATTAGTATTACTATTATTAGTAGTATTAATACTATTACTATTATTATTGTTGTTGTTATTGTTATATTATTGTTATTTATAATTTATACAATTAAACTCCTTATGGTTTGACATTAGTCTTGCTGGGTTATTTATTATATCGACACTCCTACACTTAGGAGAAATGTAGATAACAAAAATTGCATGATGGCACATGGAGATTATACAAAAGCATCCATAAAATCTAATGAGGTATTGTAATGACACAATAGGTGCAAGGAAACGAAGTGTTTTTAGATAAAACATAGAGCAATAACTGTGTAAAGGTTATACAACAAGAAGTTTTTTGTGCTCTTAATAAAAATAAAAGGCGAAGACCTTTCCAATGCAAGCATGGATGGAAAGATGAGTAGTTGCAGGTGCACCTAATTAAAGGGGTATGACTGCATATGATGAAAGACGAAGACACCAAAAGTAGTTGGTGTAGGTGGAGCTGCCAAACAGAAAGGCACAAAAGCCCCAATAGAAATCAAGATAGAGGATTGTGCAAAGTATACTGTAACTTTCTATTTCTAAGTAATCTATGACAGTAATATCTTCTATAGTGCATGTGGTGGTAAAGAATTTTGGAGCCACTTTAAGGCATCTCAGATGAAGAAGGATGCAGTCATCTATGATAAAGGCGAAGACACTTTAAAGAAAAGGTATGAAGGTCACGATATGAGCCTAAATTCAAACCACCCCATGGCAACAGGTGAGGATATTTTAGAAAAGGTGTGAGGACCATAATAAGGGCCCAAGTTCAAAACACTCTAAAGTCAACGTGATGGCTAGATATGAATGGACAAGTATATAGCCAATGAAGTGACTATGATGAGTATGAAGACAAATGTCGAATTGAATTTTATAAATATTATCCCATGCTAAAAATCAATGATCTAAAAGATATTTTACTTGGAAAAAAATGGATAACTTATAGAGCATTAAGACGTAAATGCTAGGAATTAACAGAGAGTGTGTATATTGATTAGTAGTTAAAAGTGTATTTTTATTAAGGTTTTATATTATCATTTAGCACTTGAAGTATCAATAACTCCTTAACTAAATCATATTTTATAGTAACATATCTAATAATATAAGATACCTTTAATTTGTGATAAATGTTCATTTTAAATGCAGGCCTATCACATAAATAATTGATTGATGAGTTTAAGAACTGAAATTAAAAGGACAAAGAGATTACCAAACTTAGAAAAGAGATGTTGGTGCAGTCCAAACTAAAACATTGTTCGGTAATTTGATCATATCTGAAGTTGTAGATCTCAGATTTAGGTTTACAACTTTCATATGAAGGTCTGGTTTCAAAGTAAACATTTACAATAAATTAAAGGTATCTTATATTATTAGATATGTTACTATAAAACATATTTTAGTTAAGGAGTTATTAATACTTCAAGTGCAAAATGATAATATAAAACCTTGATAAAAATACACTTTTAAATACTAATCACGTCCCTCAACCAGCTTACTAGTCCTTATTACAAATTCCATAAAGTAAGGTATTCATTACTCTTTTATGCTTAATATATCAACACATAGTTATGGGGCTTTTCTTGGAAGAAAACAAAATTTTTGTTTTAATATTTAAGGTTAACTTCCTTAGGTTGAGATTATTATTTTTTTAATTTTTTTCTTATTTAAGAAAATAAAACACAATGCACCTTTTACCCATGTAATGAGTTTAGTTAATAACTCTTAGACTAGTTGGTTTTAGGGTATTAGGTATTGAGACGCCTATACAAGCTTAGTAACTCGAGTTACAGATACTGATACGTAAATATTGCAATCTTTGATTCCCTTAAGCTTTTCTCCTCAATCCATGAACAAGCGTTGGGCTTATAGCTGCCAAGTGAGTTGACTTTGGGGTATTAGGTGTTAAAACACTCATTCAGACTTAGTTGCTTAGATTAGGGAGGCTACAAAACTAAACATATCAATATTTTTATTATCACCATTTTGTTTTTGCTCTTTTTTTGTTCTTTTTTTTTGCATTTTTTTTCAAATTATATATTATCCTTTTCTTTTAGTTGTTATCTTTAACAAAAGAATATAAATAATATAATAATCCAATGTGCAACCCACAATCATATGTTAAAGTGTGTGTGTGAAAATTAAGGTTTAAGAATACATGATAAATGAGTATATGAGCAGAATTAAGTAATAACAATAGGAGAGCTTGTAAACCTAAATATTTCAAGAAGTACTATGATAGACTTTGTTAACAATGGTTACTAAGATACATCTCAAGAGTTACTTCAACAAAAGAGTTCCCTTACTCTGTCATTCTAGTAACAATATTTTTACATATGTTTTATGAAATAGAAAACACAGTTAGTTAATTTTTTTTTATCAACTACTATCCTCTCCCTCCAACCAAAATAAGACATTGTCCTCAATGTCCTAAAGTAGAAAGATAGAGTATAGAAGACATCACATAAAACAACAACTACTGACAAACCTGAAACACACTTAAACAAACATAAGAAACAATAAAACACAAATATTATGTTGTATTAATTAAACCAAAAGACATAAATTTTTACAAACTAAGACTAAAATCATAACTGTGATTGTAGCTTATATCTTCCCTTGGTTTTAAATCTAAGAATGACTTAAACGCTCTTTGTGGGTTAAGAATAAGTTTCCCATCCAGTTTTCTTAAAAACTAACAAACATAGTCTTTTTTAGTTAGATTTCCAAGACTAAGTTAATCATGTTGTTTATGAAAATAGGGCTATAAATCATGAATTGCACGATGCATATCTCCACTAAGATGCGTCTCAAGAGTTAATAGAAGATTATCTAAAAAATTCTTACTCAGGCCATCCTTAATGAATTATATTTTATCTTCACGATTTATAGATACCATTCATAAAGAACAACATTGTGCTTTACAAGTCCAACTAGCACATCGATGATAGACTTTTAATCATTTTACACGATGTTTTTTTGCAAAAGTGTTTTTACCTGTCCCAAGCATGTATGAAATCAAAGAATTGGAAGACTCACTTGACAATCAGATCTTTGCTTCATTCAGCCATCAAATATATTCAGGAATTCCATGGTTCATTAACAACCTCAATTTTGCACATTTAGCATAGTAAATTTTTGTAATCATATTCTGAGACATATCAAGAAAATATTTTTTTAATTTTTCAAAAGTGATGTCTATTTTAAAATGAGAATTGGAAGAGAGATTCAAAGAATTGCACAAATGTATACACATATATTAGTTATTATGGGAAACTAAATGAACTGACTGAAGTCACGGAGTACCATTGTCCGTCATTTAACTAAAGTGAGAGAAACTAGCAAAAATCACTCAAAACAATATAAAAAAAATGTGAGGAAAAAAAATCAATCTCTATATATAAGATTATCTAATTCAATAAAGTTATTTTCAACTGAAAAATTGTCAAAGTAAATTTTTAAACGTTGTCCATTTACTTTGAAAACATTGATATTCTTTGAATTCTCGAAATCATAGACCCCATATGGATACACATGTTTCATAATAAAAGGACCGCTCCATCTTGATCTTAGTTTTTCAGACAATAAATAAAGTTGAGAATTATAAAGCAAGACTTTTTTACCAACATCAAATATTTTTCTCAGTATTTTTTTATCATGAAACTCTTTAATTCTTGCTTTATGAATTCTTGAATTTTCATATGCATCATTTCTTATTTCCTCAAGCTCATTTATTTGTAATTTTCACAGTTTACTAGCATCATCAAGATTTGACTTAAAAGTTTTAATAGCCCAATAAACTTTATGTTCATGTTCATAGCCAAGTGACAAGGTTTTTCATAGACTAGTCTATAAAATGACATACCTAATGATGTTTTATAAGTAGTTTGATAAGCCTAAAATGCATCATTAAGTCTTAAAAACCAGTCTTTCCTATTAGGGTTCACTGTTTTCTCCAAAATCTATTTGATCTTCCTATTAGCAAGCTCTACTTATCCATTTGTTTGAGGATGATAAGAGGTGACAACTTTATGTGTGATTCTATAGTATTTCATTAAAGACTCGAATGGTTTGTTGTAAAAATGTGTTCTACCATCACTTATCATGGCCCGAGGGATTCCAAATTAACTCAAAATATTTTTTTAAAAAAACTTTATCACTATGTTGTGATTATTTTTTTGATTTACTGTGACTAATATGTACAAGAAATCAAATAATAGAGGAAATGGACCTATGAAATCTATACCCTAATAGTCAAAGATGTCAATGACAAAAGTAAAATTTAAAGGCATCATATGATGTTTAGAAATGGATCCCAACTTTTAAAAATTTTCACAAGTCTTGCAAAATACATGTGAGTCCCTGAACATGGTGGACCAGTAAAATCTATTTTATAAGATTTTTTTCAGTTGTCATTCTTAAAGAGAAATGGCCCCCTATATACCTTAGAATGATAAAATTTAATAACACCATTTACCTTATTGTCAGGAATGCATCTTCAAAATATTTGATCAGGACAATATTTTAATAAATAAAAATTATCTAATAAAAGTTTCTTACTTCGTTCAAGAACTTTTTTTTATCTTGGGTACTTTAGCAAGTTGGTAATTGTCCTGAAACAAGAAAATTAATAATATTAGCAAACCAAGGCATTATAGAGGTAGAAAGTAAAGATTCATCTAGAAAGTAATCATCGATTCGTATGATGTCAATTTTTGAATCTATAATCAATCTTGACAAATGATATACGACAACATGTTTGGTGCCATTCTTGTCTTTGATTGTGATATCAAATTCTTAAAGTAACAAAATCTATTGCACCAATCTAGCCTTAAAATCTTTCTTAGAAAAAAGATATTTCGATATTGTAAGATCACTAAAAACAACAACAGGTAAGCCAACAAGATAAAACCTGAATTTTTCACATGCAAATACTTCTACAAATAATTCTTTTTTAGTGGTGGTGTAATTCATTTGAGCACTATTTAAAGTTATACTTGCACAATAAATCACATAAGGTTTCTTATTTTTTTTTAATCTCAAAACAGCACTTATAGCATAATCACTAGCATCATGACACAACCAAAGATTAATATCTTTTTCCAAGTACAAAAGTGTCGAAGTAATAAATAACTTGAAGACCGAGGTTGAATCACAGGGAGGTTAATGGTATAAATTACAAACAATAATAATATAACAACAACAATAATAATAGTAATAGTAATAATAATATAAATAATAATAGTAGTAGTAATTAAAGAAGAAGAAGAAGAAGAAGAAGTTGATGAGAACTTTGAGATTAATATCTTATTTATGTTCTTATTTTGTTTATCCATTTTTCTTTCTTCCATTATGTCTAGCTAAGTTAATTATGTCAAGGTGAAAAGGTTACACTAATGGTGTAAGAATAAGTATGGTATAAACTTAATATGGACTTTAATGTTTAATACTAACATGTTTTATATTTGTTATCTTGTTCACTCTTTAATAATTTGCTTGTTAAATGACTAATCTTGATTTATGTTGTATAACAATTGGTACAACAAATGCTTGGCACTTTCATAGCCCATATTGTATGGTATAACCGACTTTTGAGCTATGAAAGGAACTTGATTTGTTGTTAACATAAGTTATAATCATGAATGCTTGATGAAATTTACAAGTATTAGCATTAATTGAATAAAATAACTAATGTAATCATGTTAATAATATATAATCTGATTGGAACCTACTTTATGTGTGGTTTCGAATTAAACAATAACAGTTTATACTATACTTGTTTGACATACTATTAGTGGAACCTCTAACCTTGACATTTGATATTATAACTGTTTAATCCTTACATTAATATTCTATCTCCAGTTCTCATCATCTTCCTTTTCTCTTTCTTTACTACTACTACTACTACTATCATTATCATTGTTATTGTTATTGTTATTGTTATTGTTGTTATTGTTATTATTGTTGTTGTTGTATTGTTGTTATTTATAATTTCTACAATATCCTCCCTGTGGTTCGACCCCGGTCTTACCGGGTTATTTATTACTTCGACACTCCTGCACTTGGGAGAAGACATCAATATTTTCGTCGTGTTAACTGTTCGGTAATTGGGTCATATTTGGAGCTATAGATCTTAGATTTAGGTCTACTTTATATGGATGGAAAGGTAAGACATAGGCTTGCAACTTTCATATGGAGCCTAAGATCTAAAAAGGTCATTTTCAAGTCCAAATTGTTGTAACAGCAAAGAAGCCCGAAATTGTCCTCCAGTCTGAGCACTGTTTAGTATTTTGGCCATATCTAGAGTTCTAAAAGTCGAAATGAGCTAAATTGTTTTACACAAGAAAGATGAGACAATTTCCTAGAACTTTAATATTTCAAGTAGCTCTAATTTGGATGTCATCAATGAGGTTTTGGGCAGACAAGAGAAGATAAAGATTGTCACCAAGTCAAGGGTTGACCATCTACTCATCAATTAGTCATCAAATCAATAGTTCCTAATTTTGGCCTATAAAAGGAGGCATTTGCCATGCATTTAGGCATCTTGGTGTCCAGATCAAGATCATGCTCTTGTTTTCTTTCTTTGTATTCTTTATGCTTTGTTTTCATTAATATCAAGTTTATGCCTTTTATTTCCTTTCCTTTCCTTTGTTAACTCTTATCTTATTTATGTTCTTATTTTGTTTATCTATTTTTTTTTCTTTCATTATGTCTAGCTAAGTTAATTATGTCAAGGTGAAAAAGTTGCACTAATGTTGTAAGAATAAGTATGGTATAAACTTAATATGGACTTTAATGTTTGATACTAACATGTTTTATATTTGTTATCTTGTTCACTCTTTAATACTTTGCTTGTTAAATGACTAATCTTGATTTATGTTGTATAACAATTGGTACAACAAATACTTGGCACTTTCATAGCCCATACTGTATGGTATAACCGACATTTGAGCTATGAAAGGAACTTGATTTGTTGTTAACATAACTTATAATCATGAATGCTTGATGAAATTTACAAGTATTAGCATTAATTGAATAAGATAACTAATGTAATCATGTTAACAATATATAATTTGATTGGAACCTACTTTATGTGTGGTTTCGAATTAAACAATAAGAGTTTATACTATACTTGTTTGACATACCATTAGTGGATCTTCTAAACTTGACATTTGATATTATCACTGTTTAATCCTTACAATAATATTCTATCTCCAAATTCTCATCATCATCATCATCTTCTTCTCTTTCTTTATTATTATTACTACTACTACTAGTATTATTATTATTGTTGTTGTTATTATTATTATTATTATTATTATTATTATTGTT
>SRLM01000130.1:45938-106504 GCA_015708895.1 Populus ilicifolia
AACCAAGAAAAGCCGTAAAAAGCTTAGATTGGATTTGAGTCTTCATTTGTGAATCTTTGTGTCTTTTGGTTTTATTATTGTGTTTTGTTATTACTTATATTTGTTTTAGTGTGCTTCAGATTTGTTAGTGTTCGTTATTTCAGGTGATATCTTCTATACTCTATCTTTCTACCTTTAAACATTGAGGACAATGTCTAGTTTTAGTTGGGGGAAGAGGGTAGTAGCTAAAAAAAAAAACTGTATTTTAGTGTGGAAAATGATTGTTACTATGATGGCAGAGTAAGGAAAATCTTTTATGACTTTTGAGACGCATCTTAGTAATCATTCGTAACAAGGTCTATCATAATACTTCTTGAAATATTCAGATTTACAAACTAAAACACAATAGTCTATCTCTGATACTCTTTTTGATATCCCTACCACATTATCATAATTATTAGCATAACAGGAACATATTTATACTATTTTAAATACCCAAGTTATTTTTATAAATGATAGTGAACTTCATTGAGTCTTAATACAAGAGATAAACAATTAGATTCAGATTGTACTTAAATTATCAAAGAGACATTACATTGAGTCTTAATACAAGAGATAAACAATTAGATTCAGATTGTACTTAAATTATCAAAGAGACATTACAACAACTTGATCAACTTGATCATAATTTTTAAAAATATTATCAAAGCTATCTTGACTTATACCTGACAAGGTCAAGTTCTTTCAACCTAGAAAAAGTAGATGAGGACATCAGTTTTGAAATTTGATTTACAAGGCTATATGATTCATGTTGATAGAAAATAGCCTAAACCTATGCTATTGGATCAGAAAAAACCTGTGTTATTGGATTGGATGATGAAGCTCATCCAAACTCAAGTTATTGAATTTTATTTATTTTTATTATTACATTTCAGTTTATGTTATTATATTAGACTTTTATTAGTTAGTAGGTTTTTATTATTTATATGTGATAAGTTTTAATGACTTGAATAAAAATTCACATAATTGCAACTTGCCCAACCTTTATTCTTCTCTTGTGTCTTTTTCTTCTCTTTCTTTGACTTCTTCTTCTTGGCTTCTTCTATTCTTTCTTTTGTTCTGCATCAGACATGCTACAATCTCCAACACTAATAGGCTCGAGGTTTATATCTCTTAAACACAATCTATGTTCCAATGCTTAAAATTAAACTCGTAGAAAATGCAGGCCTTAAATGTAAAATTCAGAAGGGTTCAAATAGAACTAGCATTAATCTGGTTTTTCATTTGAGCTTGAGCCTCATGTGGCCCAATACTTTCCTGAAACGAAGGTCATCGATTTGGGTGGATAGAAACCTTGATGACCCAACAAGTCTAAAGCACTCATTGCCATATTAAACCCAAGATGTCTATAAAACTCAACATAACAACACTCCCGGATTCAAAGCAATATGAATAGCTTTGAACCTTATGGTAAGGGAGAATATTCTCTTTTTTCTCAAACTTGAATATTCTCTACATCTAAATCTAAATACACACATGCATAGTCTCACAAGGCTCCTACCTAAACTAACTTAGTCATCGAGGTCTTTAACCCTTCTGGGAGACTTGCTTTGCAGGTGTTAGGTTATCCAAGCACAGCCTCCTACACATTCCAGCCCATAACAGTCTTGGAAAGACTTTAAAAGGTTTTCAGCCAACTCATCAACTGCTAATAAAAGAGCTAAGAAAATTCATCTACCAGAAAAAAAAAATAAGGCCAAAATCACATGAAGATGACAAATTATGACAAACTTCACCACAGAATCCAGCGAATAGTGAACAAAGGGACAATAAAACTGTTTTCACACGCTTAAGATAATATTAACCCAGAAAAACAAGATTCCACGTCAAAACAAAGCGAATTGGTCATTTCCTTGCCTAAATGTCAAAGATTTGATGACGATCCTTACATTACATCGAAGACTAAGGTTGTTAGTTTTCACACAGGTCAGCACTTCAAACAGGTAGCAAACCAAGCAATCTAGTACCATTGCACAAACCAATAGTTACTAGGAAAAGTCGTCAAGTGCTCATACTTAGTGTATTCCTCGTTGCCCTTCATTAAAAACGAGAAAATGTAATTTCCAACAAAATTAGCCACATTGATCTCATGCAATAATTCTTTCTAAACAAATATCTGGAACGATCATAACCTCAAGAAAACAACAATGTCCCTACCTGAGATTTAATTAGCTCCATAACGATCGAGAAAAAAGAAGAAGCTCCACATAGTTCTCACTCTCCGTTTGAGAACATTAGATCTCTATGAAGCAGAAGAATAAGAGAAAGCAACCCCCAAAATAAAATCAAATATTGAAACAACGGAGGTAAGATCTTGGCATGTCCCAACTGACACAACATAGACATAGATAAGCAGAATTGTTGTCTTACTATTGAATGAAATGTATATATAAACTGGTCCATCAGTTCGACAAGCTTTACAAGCTAGAAGACTTGCTAATATGTCGGAGGATACTCCACATAAAAGTTGATATAAAGAAGAGGATGATACCAGTAATAGTTGCATACTTGAGACCTAGGTTCACCAACAAGTTAACCAGGAGGCCAGCCAACACAACACCGCAGAAATTTGCCGATACAGCTGGCCAGAAAGGCATATCAAGAATCGAAGCTATGATGGCTCCAGTCCATGCTCCTGTTCCAGGGAAAGGAACAGCCACGAAAAGCATTAGGCCAAGCCATTGAAACTCTTTCACAAGACCAGATTTCTCTTTGGCATTCTCAAATAGCATGTCAAGGAACCGAGATGCTGACTGGTTCCTTCCAGCAAGGAAAGAAGCAAATGGCTTCAAGTAAAGTATGATGAAAGGCACAGGAACCATGTTCCTGCAAATAACGCCGCAAATGACATTAATTATCTGGACTTGATTTCTTTTTTTTCTGAAAGAGATTGTGCTTTTGACGAACACTAATTTATGACAACATAATTAATCGCCTATAAATAAATTACGAATTTCATCAGCCAAACTTAACAAAAAGAAATACATAAGAATAAAATGATCAAAATAAATTAATTATTCATGAAACTCAATTAATGTGGCTCTAATTATACTTCGAACAGCATTATTTTTTCAAATGGGTTCAAGGTGAGTGTAGAAAGATAAGAAACACATTTTTTTAACTTTTAAATACCTCCATGTGCATCCAAGATGATGGCAAAAAAAAAAAAAACACAACTAACCCAACAACAGATAAGATAGTGAGCATTATAGGCTTGAGTTGCATCCAATAACCAACAGGAATAGCCCCACGGAGCTCAAGCACGGGAAGTGTAGCAAGAGCAAAGACCACAGCTTCATCATACCAGCCAAGTCTACGAAGCGCAGTAGCAATCTTTAGACCAACGCCAGAGGCTTTGATGGAATCGACAGCTGCATTAGCATCGCCAGAAGCTGCAAACCAAACAAGAGAAAGAGACGCCCAAAACGCGACCCAAAAGAGAAATTTGGCAGGCTTTGGCTCAAAGGACGGCAAAATCTCCTTGTCATGGATTGTATCGAAAAACCCATTTGAAGAAGCTCTAGTTGAAGTAGATGATGAAAGAAAACGAAGACCGTCCAAACGATGAAATGCTAAGAATGATGGCTTTGACTTGAGAAGAGGTTGTTGTTTCTTGTGAGTAACAATGGAGAGCTCTGTCGTCACTTGGCCAGATATGATTTTGAAACGATTTTCGCCAAAAGATGTTGAAGACAGTGATAATAGTGACGCAGAAGCAGCCATTGAACAGAGCTGAGCAGAGCAGAGGGAGAGTTTCTGCAAGTGTTTGGGATTTTTAATTTTTGTCTCGCTGAAAAAATTAAGGAAAAGGGTTTAATAAATAACTGGCATGGTTTCGTCAGGACTTTGAGTAGGGTTACTGTCATGTAAGATTAAAAAAACAAAAACAATCTGTATAGAAATATGTTTAATTAAAAAATATATAGATAGAAATATAAAAATAAATTAGTTTTTTTATATATAATTTTAAAGTTAATATTTTTATTTTTAAAATAAAAGATACATAGTGAGATAATATTTATTTTTTATATTTTTAAAATATTATTGTAAAAGAAATTTAAGTTTAAATTATTTAATTTATAATAAAAATAATTATTATTATAATTTTAAAAGTTAAGTAGATTATTGTTCTAGAATAAAGCTCGGGTTATAAATTAATTTGAATTAATTTAAAAATAAAATTTTAATTTAAAAATCAACGAGTCGGGTCCTAGCATAGCCAGAAGCTGCAAACCAAACAAGAGAAAGAGACGCCCAAAACGCGACCCAAAAGAGAAATGTGGCAGGCTTTGGCTCAAAGGACGGCAAAATCTCCTTGTCTTGGGTTGTACCGAAAAACCCATTTGGAGAAGCTCTGGTTGGAGAAGATGATGAAAGAAAACGAAGGATCGTCCAAACGATGAAATGCTAAGAATGATGGCTTTGACTTGAGAAGAGGTTGTTGTTTCTTGTGAGTAACAATGGAGAGCTTTGTCGTCTCTTGGCCATATATGATTTTGAAACGATTTTCTCGAAAAGATATTGAAGACCGTGATGATAGTGACGCAGAAGCTGCCATTGAACAGAACAGAGCAGAGGGAGAGTTTCTGCAAGTGTTTGGGATTTTTAATTTTTGTCTTGCTGAAAATTAAGGAAAGGGGGTTAATAAATAATTGGCAAGGTTGCGTCTGGACTTTGAGTAGGGTTACTGTCATGTAAGATTAAAAACAACAAATACAATGTATATAGAAATATGTTTAACTAAAAAATATATAGATAGAAATATAAAAATAAATTAGTTTTTTTATATATAATTTTAAAGTTAATTTTTATAGTAAAAAAAAGGTACATAGAGTATTTACCTCTTGAGATAATATTTATTTTTTATATTTTTAAAATATTATTGAAAAAAATCTTAATTTTAAAATTATTTAACCTATAATAAAAATAAAAATTATTATAATTTTAAAATTTAAATTGATTGTTGATCTAGAGCAATGCTTGAGTCATGGGTTGAACCGAGTTAACCTAAAAAAAAAATTATTATCATAATTTTAAATTTTAATTTTAGGATCGATCCAAGCAAGACTCGGGTTATAAGTAGAGTTGACTATTGATGTAGGTCAACATAATAATAAAATTAATTATTATCATAATTTTAAAATTTAAATTGGAAAATCAACCTAAGATAAGGCCCTGGTCACATGTCAAGAGAGTCAACCTGAGTTGACCTAGACAAATAAAAAATAAAAATAGTTATTATCATAGTTTTCATACTTGATTTGAGAATCAACTTAGGTTACGTATCAGAAAGGTCAACTCGAGTTAACCTGAGTCAACATAAAGATAAAAATTGTTATTATCATAGTTTTAAAACCGTATTATTAAACCTGGCCCGACTAGGTGGTTGGACAGGTCTAGGTTTAATAAAAGGCTTGCTGCAGCAACAACCCTACCAAACACGGGGTACTTGGCAAGTCGATCTATGGGCCCAGCAAACCTAGATGAGACCCAATTTTTTTTTTCAAATGTGAGATTTGAAATTCATTAGTATATATACTATATGTTTCCAAGAAAAAAATTATGTTTTTTTAATATATGATAAAAAAAAACTTTTAGTTTAAATACTCTAATTTAAAAGGATAATATAATATTTGTTCAATATGATATTTGAAGCTTTTTTGTATATGTACTCCATGTTCATATAAAAAAAAGATATGTTTTTTTATATGGGATTTGAAACTCATTAGTATAAATATACTATATGTTTACAAGAAGAAAATCATGTTTTTTCAATGTGAGATAAAAAAAATATTTTGGTTTAAATACTTCAACTTAAAAGGATAACATGATATCTTTTTCAATATGATATTTGAAGCCTTTTAGTATATATACTTTATGTTTTTATAAAAAAAATTATATTTCTTCAATATGAGATTTAAAACTCATTAGTATATACTCTATGTTCCTAAAAAAATCATATTTTTTCAATGTGGGATAAAAAAAGTTTTTGATTTAAATATTTCAATTTAAAAGAATAACATAATATATTTTTTTAATATGAGATTTGAAGCCTTTTTGTATATATATTATATTTTCTTATTAAAAAAATTATATTTTTTCAATGTAGGACTTGAAACATATTAATATATATACTCCATATTTTCAAGAAAAAAGGTTATGTTTTTTGAATGTGAAATAAAAAAAATCAGTATAAATACTTCAACTTAAAAGCTTAACATAATATCTTTTCAATGTGAACTAAAAATCATTTTAAAATATTCTTTTAAACTTTATTATTTATAATCTATATTTTCATAGATTCTTTCATATAAAATATTAAAATTTTAATTTTTTTAATTTTTCAGGGTTGACTTATAAAGGTCGGGTCAACCTCTCAGTCAGGTTTCATAACTATGTTTAAAACTCCATTTAGAGTTAACCATGAAAAAGCTCGAATCACATGTTAGGGAGGTCAACATGGGTTAATCCAAGTCGATGTATGAATAAAAATAATTATTATCATAATTTTAAAAACTTAACTCTGAAGTCAACCTGAGACAAAGTTCGTGTCACAAATTAAAAGGGTCAACTAAATTGACCTAATTTTTGTTTTTTAAAAAAAAAATCAATGAGTTTTTCACTCATGTTTTATCCTGGGTTGACCTAGGTTTTTAACTAAGGTCAAGTCAAACTTTTTTTTATTTTTTTCTTAAACTCGAATTAGTTTAGATTTCAAGTCAACTTGTCAAGTCATTCTTGGTTTTATAACTAAGGTTATTATAACACTATTAATTTTAACACTCAATATTAAATAAAGTGTGTGTGTTAAAATTAAAGTAGATTTTTTTTTCCACATTTTATTCTATCTTATACATTACTACCAAACATAATTTTATTTATATTTTTTTATCTTGTTTTATCTTTTTTTTTTATTTCAAGACAGTAACTAAATATTATCTTAGAAATGGATAAAGAAAATTATTTTTTTTAATGATGAGTGATTATTAGTATTTAAAAGTGTATTTTTATCAAGGTTTTATATTATCATTTTGCACTTGAAGTATCAATAACTCCTTAACTAAAGCATATTTTATAATAACATATCTAATAATATAAAATACCTTTAATTTATGGTAAATATTCATTTTAAATGTAGGCCTATCATATAAAAGAAATGATTGATTGATGAGTTTAAGCATTGAAATTGAAAGGACAAAGAGATGGTCAAACTTAGAAAAAAAAAATGCTGGTATATTCCAAACCAGAATACTATTTGATAATTGGGTCATATCTAGAGCTATAGCTCTCGAATTTAGATCTACTTTATATGGATAGAAAGGTAATACATAGGCCTACAACTATCAAGTTCAAATTGTAATAACAATGAAGAAATTCAAATTTATCCTACAGCCCGAACACTGTTTAATATTTAGCTCATATCTGGAGTTCTAGAAATCCAAATAACCTTCATGTTTTCAAGTGGTTCCAATTCTGACATTATCAATTACGTATTGGGTAGATAAAAGAAGATAAGGATTGTTATAAAATCAAGAGTTGGCTACTCACTCATGAACTAGTCATCAAATCAATAGTTTATAATTTTGGCCCATAAAAAGAGGTATTTGCCATGTATTTAGGCACCTTGGTCTCTAGATCAAGATCATGCTCTTGCTTTCTCTCTTTGTATCTTTGTATTGTTTAGGTTTTGCTTTCATTAATATCAAGTTTATGCCTTTTATTTTCTTTTCATAGTTAACTTTTATCTTATTTATATTCTGATTCTGTTTATTTATGTTTCTTTCTTTCATTATGTTTAGTTAAGTTTATCATGTTAAGATGAAAAGGTTACACTAATTGTGTAAGAATAAATATAGTGTAAATTTAACATGCACTTTAATGTTTAATACTAACATGTTTTATATTTATTATCTTGTTCACTCTTTAATACTTTATTTATTAAATGACTAATCTAAAATTATGTTGTATAACACCTAGTACAACAAATGTTTGACACTTTTATAACTTATATTGTATGGTATAATCGACACCTGATCTATAAAAGAAACTTGATTTGTTGTTAACAAAAGTTATAATCATAAATGTCTGACAACATTTACAAATATTAGCTTTATTCAAATAAGATAACTAATGTAATCATGTTAATAATTTATAATCTGATTGGAAACTCCTTTGTGTGTGGTTTCCAATTGAATAATAAGAGTTTATACTATACTTGTTTGATATACCATTAGTGGATTCTCTAACCTTAACATTTATTGTTATCATTATTTAATCCTTATGTTAATCTTTTATCTCAAAGTTCTCATCAACTTCTTCTTCATCTTCTGTTACTATTACTACTATTACTATTACTGGTACTATTATTGTTGTTGTTATTGTTACTATTGTTGTTATTGTATTATTGTTATCTATAATTTATAAAATTAATCTCCTTATTATTCGACCCTGGTCTTGCCAAGTTATTTATTACTTCGATACTCCTGCACTTAGGAGAAAACATCAATCTTTTGGTCGTGTCAATTTTTTGATGTCGTTGCCTTTTTTCATTTTAATTTTAAATTAGGCATTATTCAACTTTTACCTTCTTTTATAGCTTAAATTTAAAAAATTCATACTTGCATTTAAGAGAATTTGAGGAGGTCTGTAACACCTATAATGACTCAAATTATAATATGAATACCATCAGATTATAGCTTTTTTTCTTTTTTATTAAAAGATAAAGCTAAAACATGGTTATAAAATTTAAAATTATGATCCATTCGTGCTTAGGATGAAATGTAACAATAATTTTTAAAGAAGTTTTTCCCTTCTCACAGAACAAACTCTTTCAAAAGATAAATTACTACTTTTACTCAAAAACCAAGACAAATATTTTACCAATATTGATATCGAGACTTGCTTAATACTTGCCCTCATCATGGTTCTGAAACATGGTGATTGGTTTTATATTTTTATGAAGGGTTAACACCTAAAGATAAGCAAATGGTTGAATTGATGTGCAATGAAACTTTTGAAGATAAAGACCTTAATGAAGCAATGGAGTACTTAGACTTGTTAACTGAAAATGCTTAAAATTAGGACACCATAGGTACTTATGAGGCACCGGGTAAAACCCAACCTCATACATTTAGTAGATGTATAACTTTAGAAAAGATCATGACCTTCAAGCTAAGTTTGCATTTTTAGCTAAACAAGTCAAAGCACTAGAATTAAAAAAGAGTGGTTAATTAAAATATATTTAAGACATTGTGTCTCAAATTTGTGAAACAAATAAAGACTCAACCAATGACTGTCTAACTTTGCCTTTTTTAAGGAATGTCTCCATGAACAAGCCTATAGTTTAAACAGATTTTAAAAGCCCAATCATAACCCATACTCGCAAACATATAACTCTAGTTGGAGAAATCACCTAAATTTTAGTTGGAAGAGTGATAACAAGAACACACAAACTTCACAACCACCATTTCAAGCACACCATAATTTTTAAAATTCTTATAGATATACACATTTTTATACTTCACCTTCTAGAAAAAATCTTAAGGAAATATCGCATGCATTCATTGAAAAGCCAAAGACAATCAATACTCAACTTGCTCAAAACATGACAGATTTTAAAGACACTCTTGCAACATTGACATTTGCTCTTAGTATCTAAGAGAAAGGTAAATTTTCATCTCAACCATAACAAAATCCCAAGAGGCAATACAATTCAAATGCAAGTAGTTCTGAAAGCCTAATTAGTACTTAAAAATACATTTTTTTATTAAGGTTTGAAGTCATCATTTTGCATTTAAAGTATCAATAACTCCTTAACTAAAACATGTTTTATAATAATATATCTAATAATATAAGATACCTTTAATTTGCAGTAAATATTTATTTTAAATACAGGCCTATCACATAAATAAAAGGATTGATTGATGAATTTAAGAACTGAAATTGAAAGGATAAAGAGATGGTCAAACTTAGAAAAGAGATGCCGATGCAATCCAAACCGAAACACTGCTCGGTAATTGGGTCATATCTGGAGTAGTAAATCTCAGATTTAGGTCTTCTAGTTGATTAGTACTTAAAAGTGCATTTTTATCATGGTTTTATATCATCATTTTACACTTGAAGTATCAATAACTCCTTAACTAAAGTACGTTTCATAATAATCTATCTAATAATATAATATACCTTTAATTTGTGGTAAATATCCATTTTAAATGCAGGCCTATCACATAAATAAAAGGATTGATTGATGACTTTAAGAACTTCAATTGCAAAGGCAAAACGATGATCAAACTTAGAAAAGAGATGTCAGTGCAATCCAAACCGGAATATTGTTCGGTAATTGGGTCATATCCGAAGCCATAAACCTCAGATTTAGGTCTACTTTATATGGATAGAAAGGTAAGACATAGGCCTACAACTTTTATATAGAGCCCAAGATCTAAAAAGGTCATTTTCAAGTCCAAATTATTCCAACAACAACAAAGAAGCCTGAATCTGTCCTCCAGACTGAGCACTGTTCAGTATTTTAGCCATATCTGGAGTTTTAGAAATCAAAATGAGCTGAATGTTTTACACAAGAAAGTTGAGACAATTTCCTAGAACTTTCATGTTTTCAAGTGGCTCTAATTTTAAAGTTATCAATGACGTTTTGGGCAGGTAAGAGAAGATAAGGATTGTCACCAACCAAGTCAAGGGTTGGCCATCTACTCATCAATTAGTCATCAAATCAATAGTTCCTAATTTTGGCCTATAAAAGAAGGCATTTGCCATGCATTTAGGCATCTTGGTGTCCAGATCAAGATCATGCTATTGTTTTCTCTCTTTGTATTCTTTATACTTTGTTTTCATTAATATCAAGTTTATGCCTTTCATTTCCTTTCCTTTGCTTTGTTAACTCTTATCTTATTTATGTTCTTATTTTGTTTATCTATTTTTCTTTCTTTCATTATGTCTAGCTAAGTTAATTATGTCAAGGTGAAAAGGTTACACTAATGGTGTAAGAATAAGTATGGTATAAACTTAATATGGGCTTTAATGTTTGATACTAACATGTTTTATATTTGTTATCTTGTTCACTCTTTAATACTTTGCTTGTTAAATGATTAATCTTGATTTATGTTGTATAACAATTGGTACAACAAATACTTGGCACTTTCATAGCCCATACTGTATGGTATAACCGACACCTGAGCTATGAAAGGAACTTGATTTGTTATTAACATAAGTTATAATCATGAATGCTTGACGAGATTTACAAGTATTAGCATTAATTGTAGTATTAATTAAATAAGATGACTAATGTAATCATGTTAACAATCTATAATCTGATTGAAACCTCCTTTATGTGTGGTTTTCAATTGAACAATAAGAGTTTATACTATACTTGTTTGACATACCATTAGTGGAACCTTTAACCTTGACATTTGATATTATCATTGTTTAATCCTTACATTAATATTCTATCTCCAAGTTCTCATCATCATCTTCTTCTTCTCTTTCTTTACTACTACTACTACTACTACTACTACTATTGTTGTTGTTGTTGTTGTATTATTGTTATTTATAATTTGTACAATAACCTCCATGTGGTTCGACCCCGGTCTTGCCGGGTTATTTATTACTTCGACACTCCTGCACTTGGGAGAAGACATCAATCTTTTCGTCGTGTCACTAGTCCGAGCACTATTCAGTGTTTGACCCATATATGGAGTTCTAGAAGTTCAAATGACTTGAATTTTTTACACAAGAAATCTAAGACACTTTTCTACAACTTTTATGTTTTAAAATAGCTCTAATTTTAATGTTATAGATAACATTTTGGACAGATAAGAGAAGATAAGGATTGTCATCAAGTTAAGAGTTGGTCACTCACTCATCAATTAGTCATTAAATCAATAGTTCCCATTTTTTGCCCATAAAAGGAGGCATTTATCATGCATTTAGGCATCTTTGTTTCCAGATCAAGATCATGCTCTTACTTTCTCTCTTTATATTTTTTCTAATGTTTATGCTTTGCTTTCATTAATATCAAGTTTATACTTGTCATTTCTTTTCATTTAATTAGTTAACTTTTATCTTATTTATGTTCTTATTTTGTTTATTTATTTTTATTTCTTTCATTATGTCTAGCTAAGTTGATTATATCAAGGTGAAAAGTTTACGCTAGTGGTGTAAGAACAAATATAGTATAAACTTAATATGGACTTTAATGTTTGATACTAACATGTTTTGTATTTGTTATCTTGTTCACTCTTTAATACTTTGCTTGTTAAATTACTAATATTGATTTATGTTGTATAACACTTGGTACAACAAATGCTTGGCACTTTCATAGCCCATATTATATGGTATAACCAACAACTAAGCTATGAAAGGAACTTGATTTGTTGTTAATATAAGTTATAATCATGAATACTTGATGAGATTTACAAGTATTAGTATTAATAGAATAAGATGACTAATGTAATCATGTTAACAATCTATAATCTATTTGGAACCTCTTTTTTGTGTGGTTTCCAATTGAATAATAAGAGTTTATACTATACTTGTTTGACATACCATTAGTGGATCCTCTAACCTTGATATTTGTTATTATCATTGTATAATTCTTATATTAATATTTCATCTCAAAGTTCTCATCATCATCATCTTCTTCTTCTTCTCCTTCTTTTTCTTTATTATTATTATTATTATTATTATTATTACTATTACTACTATTATTATTGTTGTTGTTGTTGTCATCTATAATTTATACATTTAACCTCCTTGTGGTTCGACCCTGGTCTTGTCAGGTTATTTATTACTTTGACACTCTTGTACTTAGGAGAAGACATCAATATTTTTGTTGTGTCAAAGCCAACACTTGTATCAAATTAAATTTGTCACTTATCTTCGCAGTGGTAAGGTTATCAAAAAAATCCACTTTTGAACCTTGTGAGAAAAATGATCAGTCAATCTCTAAGGATAAGGAAGGGTTTGATTCTAAAAATTATAAAGAAAAAACTGATTTCCTGCCAGTACTTTTATTTCTTCATGCCATAACCAAATAAAAAAAAATCAATCACAACTCTAAAATCTCTAAAACTTTAAAACAGGTAAAAAATCAATATACCTTTGTTAGATGTTATCAAATAGGTTCCTTCTTATGCTAAAATTTTTAAAGATCTATGCATTGTGAAGAGAGAACTGAATATGAAAAAGAAAGTCTTCTTAGCCGAACAAGTAAGTGTCATTCTTCAAAACAATAATGCTTTGAAATATAAAGACCCTAGTTATCCTATAATTTCTTGCTTTATTAGAGAACATAAAATTAAAAGAGTCTTACTTGATCTTAGAGCTAGTGTGAATTTACTTCCATATTCAATTTTTTAAAGTCTCAATCTAGGTAAGTTAAAACCAACTTCTGTAACTCTTTTACTTGCCGATAGATCTGTAAAATTGCCTAGAAGAATAGTTAAAGATGTGTTAGTATAAGTTAATAAATTCATTTATCATGTGAATTTTATTGTCATGGACACACAACCTGTTGAAGCATATAATTCATTTCCTATTATTTTAGGACGTCCGTTTCTTGTAACTTCTAATGTATTAATTTATTTTAGGAATGGACTGATGAAGCTATCATTTGAAAACATAACATTGGAGATGAATATTTTCAATATTTGCAAGCAATCAAGACATGATAATGATTTACAAGAAATAGATCATATTAAAGAATTAGTTTATGATCAACTCGAATCTACTTTAAGTAAAATTAAGTTCAATGAATCTGAAGATTTACAAATGATTTATTTTTAAGAACAAATCATGGATGAAAAAGACATTAAAAATTTTAATACGGATCTTTTGTTAAGAGTGACAATAAATTTGACATTTGATATCATGTCAATCGATGATTACTTTCCTAATAAATTCTTACTTTCTCTTAGTCTAATATCATGGTATGATAAAAATATTAATTTTTTTACTCAAAGATATTTGTCAGTTTATTGGAGTATCCAAGACAAAAGAAAGTTTTTGAGCAATGTGCAAAACGTTTATTGGGATAACTCTTACTTATTCAAATATTATCCTAATCAAATATTTTAAAAATTCATTCCCGATAATAAGATAAGTAGTGTCATTAAACTTTGTCATTCTAAAGCACATGAGAGTCATTTCTCGTTAAAAAAGATAGCTGTAAAAATACATTTTATTAGCCCACCATATTCAAAGACTCACATGCATTCTGCAAAGCTTGTGAAAATTGTCAAAAGTCAAGATTTATTTCAAAACATAAGAAATCTTTAAATAATCTTTTGTTAACTTTTAACACATATCCTGGTGGAGATATGCATTGTGCATTTCATGACTTATAACTCCATTTCAATAAAGAGCATGCTCTATATAGTCTTGGGAATCTAACTAAAAAAGACCATGTTTACTAGTTTTTAAGAAAACTAGATAGGAAGCATATACCCGACTAATAAAGGGTGTTTAACCCATTCTTGAACGTAAAACCAAGGGAAGACATGAGCAATAATCACAACTACCTGTACATACATATGCTTTTAAAAAAAAATAAAATATATAAATAAACAAATAAATAAATAAATAAAGAGAGTAAGACTCTAACTAGCCTATATATGGGGGTATCATTGTATTTTCAAGTTCTCATATATAAAATCTTCTCTTCCTTTCCTTCATTTCTACTCAACCCATACATTCAATAGATATAGAAATGTGTGGAAATGGTAGATTCCTCAAGTCATCACATAAGAAACATTTGTGTTTTTGATGGATCTAGTCTTGGAAAGGAAATAGAGTTTTTAGAATCAGTAGATCATCTTGGACAGGTATTAGCTAAGAGAAAGATTCATTTAGTGTATAGGGAAGGTAGTCTTGGGTTAATAAGGGGTGTCAATAATTGTATTTTTAGGAGGTAGTCAAGTTATAGGGGTTGTCCCTAAAACTTTAGCATAAAAGAACATCATTAGAAAACAATTGGAGAGGAACTATGAGTCTCCACAATGTCTGATCGAATGAATGCAATGTTTAAACACGTTGATGCCTTCATTGCCTTACTAAATGGTCAAGGCACATTGAAAGAGATCTTTTATATTACCTTTTGGGCCCAACTGTACATTCACCATAAACTCATAGGTTTGTTAAATGTTAATGATTTTTATGATAAATTATTATCTTTTCTTGATCATGCTATACAACATGAATTTTTAACATCTTCAGCATGACAATCATAATCTTTATTGCTACCACTGAATAATTGATTAACCAACTACAATCATTAACTCATGTAATTGGTCTCTCCATGAGTCGCATAAATTGATCAACAAACAAAAACAGTAAAAAGCTTTGATTGGATTTGAGCCTTCGTTTGTGAATTCTTATGTCTTTTGGCTTTCTTAATATTATATTATTTTATGTTTTGTTGTTTTTTATATTTGTTTAAGTGTGTTTCAAGTTTGTTAATGTTCGGTGTTTTAGATGATGTCTTCTATACTCTATCTTTCTACCTTAAGACATTAAGGACAATGTTTTATCTTGGTTAAGGGGAGAGGGTAATAGTTGATATTAAAAAAAAATAACTATGTTTTTTATTTCATAAATCATTTGTAAACTATTGTTACTAATATGGTAAAGTAAGGAGGAATTTTATTGACTCCTGAGACGTATTTTGGTTAATATTTTTCAATGATTGTTTACAATATTCATAACAAGATCTATCAAAATATTTCTTGAAATATTCAGGTTTACAAACTCTCGCATTGTTATCACTTAATTTTATTTATATACCCATTTAACAAGTATTCTTAAACCTTCATTTTTATACACACTTTAACATATATTTATGGGTTGTACATTGGATTATTATATTATTTATATTCTTTTGTTAAAGATAACAACTAAAGGAAATGGATAGTATATAAATTAAAAAAAAATAATGATAATAAAAATGTAGATAAATTTGTTTACGTAACCTCCTTAACTTAAGCAATTAAACCCCAAAGGGTGTTTTAACACCTAATACCCTAAAATTAACTAACTTGGGAACTATTGGCCCAATGCTTATTACATAGGTTAATGAGAAAAGTTTAAGAGAATCAAACATTGCACTATCTACGTATCAGTATCTGCAACCCGAGTTATTAAGATTGAAAGAGTGTCTCAACACCTAATGCCTAAAGACCAAGTAGTTAGAAGTCATTAGTTGAAAGCTCGTTACATGGATTAAAGATGAATTATGTTTTTAAGTTATATATATAATAATTAAAAAAACAAGAAGAAAAAGATAATAATCTCAACGCAAGAAAGTTAACCTTAAACATTAAAATAAAAATTTTATTTTCTTCCAAGTAAAGCCTCATAATTATAAGTTGATATATTGAGCATAAAATAAAGGTTTATTAATATATTATTTAAGAAGTATTGAGAAAATATATAAATTTAATCAGAGTTTTTTTTATCTAGATTGATTAATGGAAGTTGAATGATGAATGTCTTGCTTTATGGAACTTGCAAATTGTTTTTTAATTTTAACACTTTGATTACTAGGGACTAGTAATAAGCTAGTTGAGAGGTATGATTAGTACTTAAAAGTGTATTTTTATCAAGGTTTTATATCATTATTTTGTAATTAAAGTATTAATAACTCTTTAACTAAAACATGTTTTATACTAACATATCTAATAAAATAAGATACTTTTAATTTATGGTAAATGTTTATTTTAAATGTAGGTCTATCACATAAATAAAAGAATTGATTGATGAATTTAAGAACTCAAATTGAAAGGACAAAGAGATGGTCAAACTTAGAAAAGAGATGTCGTTGCAGTCCAAACTGGAACACTGTTTAGTAATTGGGTCATATTTGGAGCTGTAGATCTCAGATTTGGGTCTATTTTATATGGATAGAAAGGTAAGACATGACATAAGATTTAAAAAGGCCATTTTCAAATCCAAATTGTAGCAACAACAAAGAAGTCTAAATTTGTCCTCCAACCCAAGCATTGTTCAGTGTTTGGCCTATATTTGGAGTTTCTAGAAGTCCCAAATGACCTCGAATATTTATCCTAAAAAACTGAAATAATTTTTTATAACTTGTATGTTTTCAAATGGTTCTAATTTTGATGTTATCAATGATGTTTTAGGCAAACAAGAGAAGGTAAGGATTGTCACCAAGTTAAGAGTTAGTCACCCATTTATCAATTAGTCATCAAATCAATAGTTTCTAATTTTAGCCTATAAAAGGAGGCATTTGCCATGTATTTAGGCATCTTGGTTTCTAGATCAAGATCATACTCTTTAATACTTTGCTTGTTAAATGACTAATCTAGATTTATGTTGTATAACACTTGGTACAACAAATATCTGGCTCTCTTATAGCCCATACTATATGGCATAACCGATACCTGAGCTATGAAAGGAACTTGATTTGTTGTTAACATAAGTTATAATCATGAATGCCAGATAATATTTACAAGTATTAGCATTAATCGAATAAGATCACTAATGTAATCATGTTAATAATTTATAATTTGATTTGAACCTCTTTTGTGTGTGGTTTCCAATTGAATAATAAGAGTTTATACTATATTTGTTTGACATACCATTAGTGGATCCTCTAACTTTGACATTTATTATTATCATTGTTTAATCCTTATGTTAATCTTCCATCTCAAAGTTCTCATCAATTTCTTTTTCTTCTTTTTTATTATTATTACTATTACTACTATTATTATTGGTGGTGGTGTTGTTTTTTTGTATTTTTTATAATTTATACAATTAACCTCCTTGTGGTTATTTATTTTTTATTTAAAAAAACATGCGTATGTATTAGTGATTGTGGTTAAAGCTCATATATTTTCTTGATTTTATGTCCAAGAACAGCTTAAACGCCCTCTATAGGTCAGGGATAAACTTCCCGTCCAGTTTTCTTAAAAACAAGGTCGTGTTTTAGTTAGATTTCCAAGACTATGCCAAACATGTTCTTCATGAAAGAGTTCATAAGTCATGAATTGCACGATGCTTATCTCAATTATAATGAGACTTAAAAGTCAATAAAAGATTATCTAAAGACTCTATGTTTTGAAATAAATCCTATTTTTTGATAATTTGTACAAGTTTCGTGGAATGCATGTGATTTCTTGAATATGGTAGGCCAGTAAAATTCACTTTTTAAGATTTATACGGTCCTTTTTTTTACAAGAAATGATCCCCACGTGCCTTAGAGTTATAAAATTTAATGATATTACTTACCTCATTGTTAGGAATGCATCTTTGAAATATTTGATTAGGACAATAATTGAATAAGTAAAGGTCATCCCAATAAAAAAAATTTCACTTCGTTCAAAAACTTTTCTTTGTCTTGGGTACTCCAAGGAGCTGGCAAATCTCCTGAAGTAAGAAAAATATTATTTTTATCATACTAAGGCATTGTACTAAGAGAAAGTAAGGATTTGTCAGGAAAGTAATCTTCGATTGGTGTGATGTTGGATGTTGAATCTCTTGTCACTCTTGACAAAAGATTCGCATCAATATTTTTGGTGCTTTTTTCATTCGTGATTTCTTTATGAGAATAAATCATTTGTAAATCTTCAGATTCATCCAACTCATTTTTACTTAAAGTAGATTTAAGTTGATCATAAACTAATTCTTCAATATGATCTACTTTTTGTAAATCATTATCATCTCCAGGTTGCTTGCAAATGTTAAAAATATTCATCTCCAATGTCATGTTTTCAAATGATAGCTTCATCAGTCTATTCCTACAATTAATCAATGTATTAGAAGTTGTAAGAAACGGACGTTCTAAAATAACAGGAAATGAATTATATGTTTTAACAGGTTGTGTGTCCAAGACAACAAAATCCATAAGATAAATGAATTTATCAACTTGTACTAACACATCTTCAACTATTCCTCTACGCACTTTTACAAATCTATTGGCAAGTAAAAGAGTTATAGAAATTAGTTTTAACTCACCTAGAATGAGACTTTAAAAAATTGAATATAGAAGTAAATTTACACTAGCTCCAAGATCAAGGCTCTTTTAATTTTATGTTCTCGAATAAAGTAAGAAATTATAGGACAACTAGGGTCTTTATATTTCAAAGCATTATTGTTCTGAAGAATGACACTTACTTGTTCGGCTAAAAAGGCTTTATCTTTCACATTCAGTTCCTCTTCACTGTGCATAGATTTTTAAAAAATTTAGCATAGGAAGGAACTTGTTTAATAGCATCCAGAAAAGGTATATTGAACCTTACCTATTTGAAAGTTTTAAAGATTTTAGAGTCGTAATTGACTTTATTTTGTTTGGTCATGGCATGATGAAATGGAAGTGCTGGTGGGAAATCAGTCTTTTCTTTGTAATTTTCATATTCAATCATTTCCTTACCCTCAGAGATTGACTCGTCATCTTTCTCACAAGGTTCAAGAGTGGGTTTTTCAATAAACTTACCACTATGAAGAGTAATGACTAATTTAACTTGATCCATGTGTTGGCTTCCGGAACTACTTGTATTTGCATGATATTGCCCCCTAAGATTTTGTTGTGGTTGAGATGAAAACTTATCTTTTTCTTCGAAACTAAGAGCAAATGTCAATTTTGCAAGAGTATCTTTAAAATCTATCATATTTTAAGCAAGTTGAGTATTGATTTTCTCTTGCTTTTGAATAAATGCATGTAATGTTTCATCAAGATTTCTTCAGAAGGTGGAGCATAAGGAGACGCATATCCATGAGAATCTTGGAAATTATGGTGTGCTTGAAACGGTGATTGTGAAGTTTGTACATTGTTATTATCACTCTTTCAACTGAAATTTAGGTGATTTCTCCAACCAGAGTTATATGTTTGCGAGTATGGGTTTTGGTTGGGCCTTTAAAAATTGTTTAAAGCATGGGCTTGTTCATGGAGACATTCCTTAAAAGAAGGTAAGGTTGGACAGTCATTAGTTAAGTGTTCATTTATTTCACATATTTGACACATAATGTTTTCAACAAATTTTAATTGACCACTCTTTTTTAATTCTAGTTCCTTGACTTTTCTAGCTAAAGATACCACTATGAAGAGTAATGACTGATTTAACTTGATCCATGTGTTGGCTTCCGGAATTACGTGTATTCACATTGTATTGCCCCCTAAGATTTTGTTGTGGTTGAGATGAAAACTTACCTTTTTCTTCGAAACTAAGAGCAAATGTCAATTTTACAAGAGTATCTTTAAAATCTATCATATTTTAAGCAAGTTGAGTATTTATTATCTCTTGCTTTTGAATAAATGCATGTAATGTTTCATCAAGATTTCTTTAAGAGGTGGAGCATAAGGAGACGCATATCCATGAGAATCTTGGAAATTATGGTGTGCTTGAAACGATGATTGTGAAATTTGTACATTGTTATTATCACTCTTTCAACTGAAATTTGGGTGATTTCTCCAACCAGGGTTATATGTTTGCGAGTATGGGTTTTGGTTGGGCCTTTGAAAATTGTTTAAAGCATGGGCTTGTTCATGGAGACATTCCTTAAAAGGTAAGGTTGGACAGTCATTAGTTGAGTGTTCATTTATTTCACATATTTGACACATAATGTTTTCAACAGATTTTAATTAACCACTCTTTTTTAATTCTAGTTCCTTGACTTTTTTAGCTAAAGATGCAAACTTGGCTTGGAGGTCATGATCTTCCCTAAGGTTGTACATACATCCACTAGATGTATGAGGTTAAGTTTTACTTGGTGCTTCATAAATACCCTCGGTGTCTTAATTTTGAATATTTTCAGCTAACAAGTTTAAGTACTCCATTGTTTCATCAGGGTCTTTATCTTTAAAAATTTCATTGCATATTAGTTCAATCATTTGTCTATATCTAGGTGTTAACCCTTCATAAAAATATGAAACCAATTTCCATGTTTCAAAACCATGATGAGAGCAAGTATTAAGCAAATCTCGATACCTATCCCAACATTGGTAAACTATTTCTCCTGTTTTTTAAGTGAAAGTAGAGATTTGTCTTTTGAAAGAGTTTGTTCTATGAGAAAGGAAAAACTTCTTTAAAAATTATTGTTGCATTTCATCCCAAGCATAAAGGGATCTTGGTTTCAAATTTTGTAGCCATATTTTAGCTTTATTTTTTAATGAAAAAGAAAAAAAAACTTTAATCTGATAGTGTTCATGCTATAATTTAAGTCATTATAGGTGTTACAAACCTCCTTAAATTCTCTTAAATGTAAGTATGGTTTTTCTAAATCTAAGTCATGAAAAAAAATAAAAGTTAAATAATGTCTAGCTTAAAATTAAAATGAGATGCATCAAAAGAAAAAACTATGCATGATGGTGCACTTGTTCTTGTGAAATTCATGTGTTCTCTAAGTGTTCTAACACGATTATTCTCATTATTCTTATTATAAAGTGATTGGTTATCTTCTTTGGTCATATTTTCTAAAAATGATGATAATACCCTACAAAATCTACCACTTAATGTACATGACCACACTCTCATACACGTGTAGGAATAGAATAAAAGGAAGAAGAAATAAGAGAAAAGAAATAAATTTATATATAAGAAAAGCAAAAAGAGAAAATAAAATAAACAATATAATTTGTACAAGAACTTACCTCCTTGGCAAAGGTGCCAAAAACTTGACATGACCAAAAGATTGATGTCTTCTCTCAAGTGCAAAAATGTCGAAGTAATAAATAACCCAGCAAGACCGGGGTCGAATCACAGGGAGGTTAATTGTATAAATTATAGATAATAAAACAACAACCACAAGAAGAAGAATAATAAAAAAAAAGATGAAAAAATTAATGAGAACTTTGAGATGAAAGATTAACATAAGGATTAAACAATGATAATAATAAATATCAAGGTTAGAGGATCCACTAATAGTATGTCAAACAAGTATAGTATAAAATCTTATTATTTAATTAGAAACCACATACAAAAGAGGTTCCAATCAGATTATAAATTGTTAACATGATTACATTAGTGATGTTATTCGATTAATGCTAATGCTTGTAAATATTATCAGGCACTCATGATTATAACTTATGTTAACAACAAATCAAGTTCCTTTCATAGCTTAGGTGTTGGTTATACCATACAGTATAAGTTATGAGAATACCAAGTATTTGTTGTACTGAGTGTTATACAACATAAATCTAGATTAGTCATTTAACAAGCAAAGTATTAAAGAGTGAACAAGATAACAAATACAAAATATATTAGTATCAAACATTAAAGTCCATATTAAGTTTACATTATACTTATTCTTACACCATTAGTGTAACATTTTCACCTCGACATAATAAACTTAGCTAAACATAATGAATGAAAGAAAAATAAACAAACAAAATAAGAACATAAATAAGATAAAAGTTAACTAAGTAAATGAAAGGAAATGAAAGACATAAACTTGATATTAATGAAAGCAAAGCATAAATTTTACAAAAATACAAAAAGAGAAAACAAGAGCATGATCTTGATCTGGAAACCAAGATACCTAAATGCATGATAAATACCTCCTTTTATAAACTAAAATTAAGAACTATTGATTTGATGACTCATTGATGAGTGGATGTCCAACTTTTAACTTGATGACAATCTTTATCTTCTCTTGTATACCCAAAACATCATTGATAACATCAAAATTGAAACCACTTAAAAACATGAAAGTTGTAGGAAATTATCTCATCTTTCTAAGGTAAAAAATTAAAGTTATTTGGACTTTTAAAACTGATATAGGCCAAACATTGAATAGTGCTTGGGTTGGAGGACAGATTCAAACTTCTTTGTTACTGCTACAATTTGAATTTGAAAATGGCCTTTTTAAATCTTGGGCATTTGAAAATGGCTTTTTTAAATCTTGGACCATGTCTTACCTTTCCATCTATATAAAGTAGACCTAAATCCGAGATTTACAGCTCTAGATATAACCCAATTACCGAACAGTGTTTCAATTTGGACTGCATCAACATCTCTTTTCTAAGTTTGGCCATCACTTTATCCTTTCAATTTCAGTTTTTAAATTCATCAATCAATCCTTTTATTTATGTGATAAGTTTGCATTTAAAATGAACATTTACCATAAATTAAAGGTATCTTATATTATTAGATATGTTATTATAAAACATGCTTTAGTTAAGGAGTTATTGATACTTCAAATGCAAAATGATGATATAAAACCTTGATAAAAATGCATTTTTAAGTTATAATCACTAATCTACATTTATGTTATATAACACTTGGTACAACAAATGCTTGGCACTTTCATAGCACAAACCCTATGGTATAACCGACACCTGTGCTATGAAGGGAACTTGATTTGTTGTTAATATGAGTTATAATCATAAATACCTGACAACATTTATAAATATTAGCATTAGAATAAGATAACTAATGTACTCATGTTAACAATTTATAATCTAATTGGAACCTTCTTTATGTGTGGTTTCCATTTAAGTAATAATAGTTTATACTATACTTGTTTGAAATATCATTAATGGATTCTCTAACCTTGACATTGGTTGTTATCATTGTTTAATTCTTACCTTGATCTTCCATCTTAAAGTTCTCGTCAACTTCTTCTTCTTCTTTTACTATTACTACTACTACTATTCTTACTATTATTATTATTATTACTATTATTGTTATTATTAGTTTTATTATTACTATTATTGTTGTTGTTATTGTATTGTTGTTATTTATAATTTATACAATTAACTTTCTTGTGATTTGACCCCTATCTTGCCAGGTTATTTATTATTTCGACACTCCTGCATTTGGAAGAAGACATCAATCTTTTGATCGTGTCAGTTTTATATCAGTATTTTGCACGTAAAGTATCAATAACTCTTTAACTAAAACATGTTTTATAATAACAAATTTGATACGACAAGATACCTTTAATTTATAGTAAATATTCATATTAAATGCGGGCCTATCACATAAATCAAAGGATTGATTGATGAGTTCAACTACTGAAATTAAAAAGACAAAAAGAAGGTAAAGCTTAGAAAAGTTATGCTAGTTCGATCCAAACTGGAACACTATTCATTCATTAGGTTATATTTGGAGCTGTAGATCTTGGATTTCAATTTGATTTATATGGCTAAAAAGCTAAGACATAGACCTAAGATATTTATGAGAATGCAAGACTCAATTCTACTGTTTGAAAGTTCAAATCTTAGCAACAATAAAGAAGTTCAAATCTATCTTGTAGCCTAGACACTATTTAGTGTTCAGCCCATATCTTGAGTTCTAAAAATCCAAATCACCTCAATTTTTTATATTGAAAAGCTAAGATAATTTACTAGAACTTTTCTGATTCAAGTGTGTTTAAATTATGACATTAATAATGATATTTTGTTTAGACAAAAAGACGAAGATTGTCACCAAGTCAAGATATGGTCATTCATTCAACAATTAGTCACAAAATCAATAGCTTTTAATTTTGGCCTATAAAAAAAGGTATTTGTCATGCATTTAGGCATATTGATTTTCAGATCAAGATAATTTTTTTGCTCTCTCTTTATTATAATTCTTAAGTTTTGCTTATATTAATCTTTTATTTAAACTTTTTATTTCCTTTCCTTTACTTAGTTAATTTTTATCTTATTTAAGTTCTTAACTTGTTTATTTATGTTTCTCTCTTTTATTATGTTTAGTTAAGTTTATTATGTTAAAGTGAAAAGGTTACACTAACGGTGTAAGAATAAGGATATTATAACTCAACATAGACCTTAGTATTTGATATTAACATGTTTTATATTTTTTATCTTATTTATTTTTAATATTTTGCTTGTTAAATGTTTAATTTAGATTTATGTTGTATAACATTTAGTACAACAAATATTTAGCACTTTCATACACTTAGAAGAAGACATCAAACTTTTGGTCATATCAGTTATGAACTTTATTTATTTTATGTTTTAGTCTCTAAAATTTAAGAATGTGAGAAAGTATTTAGAAAATAAGGAAGGAGGGAGAAATGAATTGGTTGACCACATTTCAACCACAAAAATAGTTAATCTTAATGCCACTAAGTTTCTTTTAATAAGACAAATTGTATTAAGGTGTTTTTTAGTTTTCATATTACTATAAGAGGTAGTCATAATTAAGGAATGGTTTTTTGTTACTTAATTTTGTGTTTTTTTAATAGATTAAGGAGAGTTTTGAGGTTATAAATTTGTTTAATGAGATTAACACTGTATTTGCTAGGTGTTTTTAAATGAAAATATATTTTTTAGTCCAAAAAACCATGGCTCTACTTTTTCATATATTTATATAGTAACCAAAATTGGGTCCAATAAATACATATTGTTAGCTTTATTTTATTTTTTTTAAGAAAAATAAAAGGTCGAGCAACTAAACATAAAGGGAAAAAAAAAAGGACCAAGCTCATGGATCTAATCTTACAAACTCATACACGTCAAACCATCTTTTTGTATGAGGGCTAAGTTCTCTAGTCCAACTTCTTTGTTCCAAGCACTTGCGTTATTTTTATAGTTTTTTCCCCTAAGATTTTTATTTTATATTTAAATTGAAATGCATTATAAATAAAACACTAACATTATATTTAAATTATTGGTGAATTTTATTATAGTTCTTAACTAATATTAACAAAAATGTTAACAATTACTTCTTACTTATTATACACAAAAAATAAAATAAAAATTTTCTTGTGGATATTTAATGAAAATAAACTCTACACACATACATATGATTTCATCATATGAATCACTTTTTCTTCTTTTTTAACCTTCAATCATATATGAAATATTGAGATATTATTTCAAGTTTTTTTATTAGATGAGTTTTTATTTAAAGTTCAATTACCAATAATCAAATGCCAATAGATAAATTGAAAAAAAATAAAAAAAACTCGACTCAAATCAGCATACTAAATTTGCAGCCTGATTGTGAGATTAGAATATATACATATATATATATATATATATTAAATAAAATAATGGAGATCAGCTCTCAAGTGAATCAAATAATGAAAAGCAAAACCGAGAAAATCAATTAAAAAAAACTTGAATCAACTCAGGTTGATTAACTCGACTAACCTACAACTTGGTACATGAGATCTGGATGGAATGTGAAAAAGTAATGAAGCTTAATATCCAAAATCTAATTTCAATGAAATACAAATAAAAAACCTAAAAAAGATTAAAGTTAAATTGGGATAACTTTCAAAACTTGTTATTCGGGTTATGAGATTGAAATTACCATGTAAAAGGTGAACATGAAAAAACTATGAAGTAAAATTTTTAATTATTTAAATATCAAAGAATGAAATTGAAAAAAGATCCATCAAGAAAAGGATTAAAAAACAAATAACAAAATAAGAATAAAAACAATTTTTGGTGTAAAAATTAAATTAAATAAAACAATGAGGAACAAAATTTAAAAATAAAAAAATCAAGGATTAAAAACAAAAAAAAATAGCAATCAAAATGATAAAGAACAAATTTGATAAAAAAAAATTAATTGAAATCAAATGCCTTGGAATGAAATTAAAAAACAAATTCAACATCAAAAGACATTAAAATCAAAACAAATTTCAATCAAAAGAATAAAAAATAAAATTAATACAAATATAAATTTATATTACATATTTGATTTTTAGAAGGGCAAGTGTGAAATTCAAGATAAGAAAAGAAAAAAGAAAAAAAAAAGAAAAATAATTCATCAAAGCCACATTGTTTTTCATCTGCATGCATCCCACCACTTGTTAGAGCTTGGTGCATCTCTCCCATTGCCATTGAAAAAGCCATTATCTTGCCATTGTGTCACACCTAACAACCACTTGTGATTTTTTAATTATATTTTATATTTATTAAAATATCAAATTATCCTTCAAAACACTTAATTATAACAAAAACATATGATAAAAATATGAAAAATTTCCTAAACACTAGCCAAATAAAATTTGCTTTTAAGATAATTTAGTTATTTGACAATACTTTAAACCATGAAAATTCAAAAATACCTTTAGACACTAGTTAAATAAACTTTGTTTTTAATAGTAATTTAGTAATTATATTGTGTTAAAAAAAAAGTAAAAGATCAAGTTGTTCTCTTTCACTTTTATAATGACCAATAAATTTTGCAGAAAATATTTTATTACCTCAAATAACAAGTTTTTTCATTTTATATAATAAGAGTAAAATTATCATTATACTTTTTCAATGTATGATGCAATGTCTTTTGAACTATAGTAAAATATCAAGCTCAATTATTGTTTTAATTTTTTTTATTGTTGTTGCTTTTTATTCAATGATGTATTAAAAAAAATTATTTTGTTGTTAAAATAAAAAGAATATTACATGAATCAAAAAAGGAAATTTGGATTAAAAAATTACACTTATCCTCCATAATTTTATTCATTGTCTTTTCTATTAATATTTATTTTTATAATGGCATGATTAAATAAAAATAGTTTAAAAAATAAAATTATTAAATCAAATTAGACAAATCATGAATTAAATAGACCAACTAGGTTTGATTTAAGTGAATTCAAAATCTTACTGTTTCAATTATTTCTTTTATATAAAAAAGTTAAATTGATATTTTTTTATGAATTTTTTTCTAAAAATAAATAAATAAAATCAATCAAATTATTTATATACCCACCAAATCAACTGAGTCACCAATTAACTCCCCCTTAATTTTTTTTGAAGCACATTGGTAGTCAGGATCTTAGTGAATTGATCGTTGTATTTATCCAGCAACTCAAAGTAAGTTCAGGATATATTTGAAAATATAAAAAATATTATTTTTTAAAATATTTTTTAATATATTAAAATAATATTTTTTATATTTTTAAAAATTTATTTTTGATATTGATGATTCATAACCATCTAAAAAAACTAAAATTATTAATTTAAAACTAAAAAAACTTATTTTTTTTTAAAAAAAGCAGATGAATCACAATTTCAAAGTAGAACTTGATAAAAATGCTGAATAGCCGTCTCCAACAGCGCCCGGGCAACAACCCGGAATCACGCTAAACGCCATCATTAGCATCTTACAATTAATATATAATAATTACATTTTCTTTTGCAGAAATTAGCCATCATCTTTTTGGTGTAAAATTGTTTTCGCCAGTCGAATGCAAGGGTTTTTACTTAATTTTCCGTACCAACTAGAAACGGTAACGTTGCAATCCGATTAGAAGCGTACCTATTCAAGAGTTCATTCTCTTGGCATCACGTGCGTGTCTCCCTCGAACTGAGCCACCAGATTACGATGAGTCGCAAAAGAGACAGATCCAACTCCACGCGCTACGACCGACCTGCTCCCTACCCTAAACGACGTCGTCCTCCTCCTCCTCCTCCGCAAGCCCAACCGAACGACATCAAGCCATCTACGAAGCCTCCACCGCCGCCTGCGGTAGTTGTGGTGGATCTACCTCCGGACTGCTCAGTCCTTGATCTGAAGTCGCGATTCGCAATCTACGGCGAAATCTCCCGCATCAGGATCGATCGCGATGCAATTGGTTACGTCACTTATCGTTCCAAGGACTCAGCCGAGGCAGCCATCACCGCTTCTCTTGACTCTTCCTTTGGCATCGCTATAAACCATAAAAAGGTTACAATCTTATTTATTTATTATTCGGTTAAACTTTCACAAAAAAATAACAATTGAGAATTGCATTGGTATATAGAAGGTGCTGTAGAATTTGCCCTGGTTCACATTTATTGGTTAGTTTCAATATTGGATTTTTGAAATTAGGGTTTTTTTCAGGTCCAAGTGCTACGGGCAACTGATCCGCTTGTGCAATGGAGAGAAGGAGTTGGAGCTGGGGGTAAGAGGGACAGTGGGTCACCATCCTCATCATCCTCCAAACTCTTGAGGGGTGGGATACCTTTAAGCAGACACGGGAGAGGTAATAGGCTTGCTTCAGCCGGAGTGAACCCAACAAGTAGTAGCAGTGATGGTCCTTCTGTGTTAGACGTGCCTTTCAAAGGCAGAGAAATTATTGCTTATGATGATATCCTCTAGATTTTCTTTTTGGTTTTTCTTCCCATAAACATTGAGCTAGGTTTGTTGTTATTGTGGTATCATGTCAAGTGTGCCTAGGAATTACATCGAAGTTTAGCAACTTTAGATGAAGGTAGTGGAAGATGTGCATTGCTCTTTGCTTTCGTATGTGCTTCTGTATTAATAGGTCATCGATAAATGCAGTGTTGCTGTTTTTTTCTTCTATTTATGCATTATGAAGATTTCTGGAAATGGATTGCTTTTCCTGGTTGGAATCTAGTCTGGTCTTGATTATTCTGAATGGATTTCAGTTGGGCTAGTTCTTGTGGTTAGGTTTTGCAATTGAGGTTCCTCAGAAGTTGATGCCTGTTTCAACTCCAATAGGGGTGTGGACGGGCAAATACAAGAAGCCTTCGCTGTTGTTCTTGCAGGATTTGGTGCCTTCGGCCCCAAAATTGCTCCGGCTTTGATGACATGCTCGGTGCTCCCTCCCTGCATCAATGCTGTGGCCAGATTTACCACACCCTTGCATCTGCATCATTTTAGTTTGTGTTTGATGGTCTATTGCCAAGCATGCATTATTTCCTTGACTATCTTGGTTTTTAAATTTGGATCAGGAGTATTGGTCCGTAGGAAATGTTAGATTTTTTTTATTTTTTTTATTAACGTAGGTGTCCGGACCAGCTTTCGCGCACCACGACTAATCCCACGGGTCTTGAAATTAACAACCATGTAAGCTTCCAATGGCCATCATATGAGTAATCAAGGACTCGAACCTGAGACCATAGAGAAAGCAAACCTCTTGATCCCAAGTCCTTACCACTTGTCCACCCCACCTAAATGGTTAGGAAATGTGGTTAGGAAATGTTAGATTTGATTGCAGATATAGTGGGCCTCCAAGTATGGAATAGGATCAAAACAAATTCCTCCTGTAAAAGAGGAAGAGTGGAAGCAAACCCCTATTTTTTCCTTTTCTTTTTTCCCTTTCTGGCATGTGTTAAAGGAAGTAATCAAGACGAGTGAATATTTATCTGATCATCAGGGAGAAAAACAAGGTAGTGTTGGATACGATGGAGTTATTTGGTGTATTTTTATCTTTTCTAATGCTATTCTAGTAGAGAATTTCTTGTGCTGCTAAAGAGAATAAGGTAGGCTTGTCTAATTCTTTATACAATGTTATTATTTATGAAATGACTATACTATATTTATATAAAATTATTTTGAAAAAAAAAAGGTTCAAAACAAGTGAAAAAATTCAAAAACAAATCAACATTTAATGGGTTGATTCAAATATTTTTTAAATCAAGTTAGGTCATCAATTTTTTTTTTAAATCCTAAACTTTTGTTATTGATATATAAATTTAATTGATCAGTGGTGACCCAACTCTAAAATTAATCAGGAACAAGTCTCAGGTTAAGGGTTGGGTTAGAGGGCTAATCTAGTTTTTTTTTATTAATATAAAAATAAAAATAATTATTATTATAATTTAAAAACTTGATTTGAGAATTGACTAAAGATAAGGTTTAGGTTACAGATCAGGTTGACTATAGCCCAAGTTAATATAAAGATAAAATTATTTCTTATTATTATAGTTTTAAATTTTAATTTAAAAGTTAATTAAAAACAAATTATAGTTTAAAAGAGTCAATCTAAATTAAATTGAGTCAATATAAAAATAAAAATAGTTATTATTATAATTTTAAAACATGACTAAGAAGTCCATTCGAGACAAGACTCAAGTTACATGTTAAGAGGGTTAATTCAGGTTTATTTAGGTCAAGATAAGGATAAAAATATTTATAATTATAATTTTAAAAATCAACTGTAAACGAATCATAATAAAATTTGGATTATAATTTAAGAGAGTTAACCTAAGTTAACCTATGTTAATAGAATGATAAAAGTGTTTATTATCATAATTATAAAAACTTAACTTGAAGTCAACTTGAGACAGGATCCAAGTTACAAGCTGGGAAGGTTAGCTTAAGTTGATCTAATTTTTTTTTTAATGAAAAATTAAAGTAACTTGTATTTGACAAAAAAAATTAAAGAATTTTTTATCCTTGTTTTATCCTAAGTTAACTTAAATTTTTGCTCAGATCAAGTCTAATCATTCATTTCTTTATTTTTTTAAACTTAAACTGGTTTAGTCTCTAAATCTATTGAATCTCCTGTTAACTCATAAGGTTAATCTCGATTTATGTATGGATTTCTATATTAGGCTATTTATTATGTTTTTATAATTAAAATTATTATAATATTATTAATTTTAAATTATTTTTTAAAATATATAAGTTTGATAATAATTTAAAAATAAAACAAAATAAGTTTTTTGTTATCTTAATCTTATGTATGAATACCTTGGGGTCTCGATTTAAAAAACAATATATGTTATAATATTTATTTCAAATATTAGATAATAGATGAGTATTATTACATTATGTTATTTTATATTGTTTATTGTTTACCAATTATGAAAAAGACAAATTGTTCATTCCAGTCTAATGTATACTAAACATAAAATAAAACAATTATTTATCTAATTCAGTTAATATTATCATTATACCAAAAACTATCTAAAAAAATACTATTATCTAATCACAAATTAAAGATGCAGGTAATTTAGATTATTTGTTTTTATCTTATTTCTTTGATTGTCTCATTATATCACTATATAGTCTCTTCAGCGTGGGTGGCATGAAAGAAATTTTATTGTATTTATAGATTAATTAATTATATTTACTCTGAAAAAATAGATAGACACAAGAAAAAGAAAAAGAAAAAGAAAAAACTAATCATATTTACTTTCTACACACCAGAAATTTTTTATCGTGGTCTTCTCATCCGGCCCTCTTAGATAGCATTCTTTTTATTGGTAGTATATTGATTATTCTTATGGGCAACCCAATCTAAATATGCAGGGTACCAAACGAGGATAGGATGACAATAAGGTTAATAATTAATAATTTTTTTTATTACCATGAATATATATTTTAATTTATATATATCTCAATTAATTTTACAAATCTTAAAATTAATAATTATATAAACTTTAGGTAGTTTTAAAATTCATAAAACTCAAATTATTGACCAATAAAAAACAAATATAAAATTTAATTAGTTAAATTATATCTCTTAAAATTAATTAATAATTTGATATGAAAGGAAGTTTTTATTTTTTATTTTTTTAAAAGAAAATATATAATTAAAAAGATATATATATATATATATATGATTAAAGTATTTTGTAGTATTTATTCTACTTTATTTTCTTAATTTTCTCATCCCCACACCCCCACACGCATATATAAAACTTTTTGATACCACCATTGTTATTTTGGTATCTTATTTTACTCAATCATATAAACAAATCTTTTAATTAGTTAAATAGATTTTGTTTCTTGTACTTTTCTTCTTATTTATTTTGAATATAAAAATTCATCTCACAATAATTTTAAATAAACTTATTTTTTAATTTATTTTTTTAAATCACAACTAAAATTATTTTTTAAAAACTATAATTACAAAAACTATGTAAGTCGTGGCCCACCTCCCTTTCTCTCATTTCAGAAAAATTCAAATCTTTTCTTATGATGACGACGTTGAGGGAGAAAATAAATATTCTTTTAATCTATAAAATTATATTTGGTCCTATTTTTCTTTTCTTTTTTAAATTATAAGAATTTTTATTCCATTAAATCAAATCATATTATGATCATATACGAGTAAAGTATGGATTTACACTTGAAATGTTAGCTCAATGGTAGGAAGAATTTGTTTTCTTCCTCTATATTTGGGTTCAAGTCTCTCTATGCATGTATGTCATATCTACGATACTTTGCATATTTATTGGGTTTACAAGATATTTAGTAGGTTGTAGGATTAGTCGTGACACGTGCAAACTGATATTGATATGAATACTCCTATAAATAAATAAAAAATATAAATTCTTCATAGACTATAGAAAACTAATTGGAGTACTTATAACCAACCAAATTGTTATCAGTTTCTAAAGACTAATTAATAAAAATTAATTCTCCTAATAAATATATGATTCATCGAGACTTGAATTATTATTCACTGTAATAATATAATTATGATATTATCTATTAATAATAAAAAATAATTATATTACAGTTGGAAAATCACCTTGCATCCAATACTTAATTCAAAAGTTTTTATCTTTTATAATTATTTTTTATAAATTATATAGAGTTAAATTAGTTATTTTATCTTTTCATATAGTAAAATTACTAATTTAACCCTAAAATAAAATAATATAATATATGTTACTTAAAAACTATTTTTATTTTTAATATTTTTAAAATAATATAATTACTTTGAATCAATTAAAAACAAGAACATCATTAATATTTTTAAAATAATATAATTACTTTGAATCAATTAAAAACAAGAACATCAAAACTCTCACCCAAGAGTTCCTTGTAATTTTATAATTGTTTTGTTATAAATCTTACGGGCACTCACATATATTATTATAAACTATATTTATTAAATATAATGAAAATAACTAATGGTATGTGTTGATAATCTCTATGTTATATACGGGGTTCTTTGACCACCAAACTTAATCCAACAAGGGGGTGTATGTCTCTATCATGCATCGAGTATGACTATAACATCTTTTTTTTTCTTTTTTATCCATCCACACCCTCAAAATAAGATCAGCCCCTATAATTTAATTCTCCTTCACATTTGGTTTCTATTTTTTTTTTAACTTTGAATAAGTCATTAGATTACACATGTTTTTTAATTTTACCTGCTTTTTAATTTTTAGTCTTTTAGATCTAGCCCTCATTTTTTATTACTTTTTTTATTTTTTATTTTTTTATTTTTATTTCACACCCCTGTTATTTATTTTTATCTTTTAAATTTAGTCTAATTGCTATTATTTTGTTTGGGGATCATTTTTTAATTTTTTTTCAATTTCATTCTCCATGATTTTTTTTTAAATTTGATCCCCATTTTGTTTTATATATCTTTTTACTTTGGCAAGTATTTTAAATTTATTTTTTTCATAGATTCATTCTTTAAAATTAAATTAATTGAGAATTAAACTTCTTAATTAAACTCGGTTTAAGAATTTCATGAATTATAAGTTTTAAATATTACATCTGAATTATAAGGTTAACCCAAATTAGTTTAGTTTTTTTTATAAAAAAAGCTTATGCTTTTATATTCATGTTTTTAGAGATTTGCTTTCCTATTTTTTATGATTTGCTTTCTATAGAATTAGTCTTAAGTTCATGATCGGAGTCATTATTTCAAAAGTTATTGTAGATTGATTTTTAAAAAAAAAAATTATTTTAATTCATCTTTCAATATGTAGTTTATTTGAAATTGATCTTTCTACCTTTTCTTTTCTTTTCTTTTCTATTATCTTAATCATTTGCTCATAAATAAGTTAACTAAGATTTTTTTATTGTTGCTATAATAGGTTAATGGTGGGTTTAGAATTGGGGTCATCGATTTCAGGATCAAAGCTACAAAGTTTTCAAGTATTATCGCGAATTGACTTTTTTAGGATCTTTTTTAAAATTCAGTTATTTCAATTTCATCTTTTACCATTTAATTTATTAAAAATTGATCTTCATACTTTTTTTTCATTTTCATTTTATTGGGTTATCCTAATTTTTTTTTACAATTTTAACCTTTATTTTTTTTATTAAATTTGATTTTCATTCTTTTAATTGCTATATTTTTTTTGGTAAGTTTTATAAATTGATATTCTTTTCGTCATCTCATCATTCAAAATTAAATTAATTAAAAATTAAACCTCTTAATTAAACTTAATTCAAGGGTTGCTCGATTTCCATGGTCATAGGACTTGGAAATTGATCCATGTTAAGTCATATTTTTTTCATTACTTTTTTAAAATAAAAATTTCCCCCTTCTACATTAAGTTTTCGATAATTAAGGCTAATGATAGTATTTAATTTTTTTTTAAACGTGTTCACTCTGGTATCATAAATGGGTAAGAGATTTTGCATCTCAACTTGGATGAGCTCAAATTGAAGAGTTTTTTTTTTGTTTTTTTAAATTATTTTTAAAATTTTCATCATTCAATATTTTATTTATTAAAAAATAAGCTTCACTTTTTTTCTTATTATTTTTTTGAGTAATCATGCTCTCATTTGATTTATTAGGAATTGATATTTTAATTTTTTATTTTTTATAAAATTATTTTAATTTTATTTTTATGCTTGTAAAATTTACGAATTAGCATGATTTAACTAAGATTTTTTTTAATTTTAATTTTTATTATTGAATTGTTTAATAATCCAGATTAGCTGAAATATTAGACTACTTTTAACTTTTTTTTTGGTTACCTGTTTATTTATTATTGTTATATATTTTAATAATATTATTTAAATTAACTCAGTCCTCAAATTATTTTTCGTTGACATTATTTGTTGAAGAAGACTCGTACGGCCTGGGCTAGAGTTATATATACAAAGCATTAAGGAAAAAGGAGAGAAAAAAACAAAAGATATCTGAAAAGAGAGATTCGGATGGCTCCCCTGAAGCTAAGAATCATGGAACGTTTATAATCGTCCTCCCTCTGCTCTTGCTAATATTTTTCACATTTGAGAAAACCCTCTTTATGATTATTAATAATAATAATTGGAGAGGACAGCAAGTCAAGTCTCTCCTCCTCTCAACTTACATTTTATATATATATATATATAATGTTTTTTTTTACTATTTTTGGAGACACAAAAAAAATATATTAAAATAATACAAATATATTTTTTTTCATGCAAAAAAACACTTATTAAGTTTGCAATTAAGGGTATAAATATTTTTTTTCATAGGATACATTCATCATTGCAAAATTGACCAGGTATAAAATGGTCCAAACATTATTTTTTATTATAGTATGATAACTATTTTATTTTTAAAAACAAAATAATAATAATATTTTTTTTAATAAAAAAGCTTTTTTTCTAAAAATATATATTAGAATTACAGTTATGCAGTTGAAAGAGAAAATACATACATATACTTATAGAGGGGTTTCTTTATCCTCTTTTTTTTCATAGAATAAAATGATTGAATAACCTAGCAGTTAAAAAAAAAGTTATTTATAAGGGTATTTTTATTTTTTTGACTGATTTTATTATTTTTTTAGCTTATCTCAGGGAGACTTGATAATTGTAAGTTTTTAAATATTATTAAAAAATTTTGTTGATGCGTGTATTTTATAAGTCAGCACACCACAGCCTCCACGTCATTCAAGTGGCTCAAGAGGGACAATACAATGAAAAAAAACCCTGCTTCCATCATGGTATTAAGAGCGGCGCATTGTCTTTTTTCAAGTGATATAACATGTGCTTACGAAGAAGGTTTTATTGGGCTACGATGGAAATTTTTTTCTTTCTTCTCTATTTTCTCTCTTATTTTCTAGAATCATGTATCAACTTCTAAAAAATCAATTATATCATCTGGTTTGTAATCTTATTAATTTTGTTCCTTTTTTTAATTATTATTTATTTGAATTTTAATGTTTTTTTAAATATATATTTTTTTAATTTCTTCATTAGATATTTTATTCAATTTGATTTTTTTATTTAATTTGGCTCTCTACTTTTAATTGTTCTATTTTTATACTTTATATTTTTTTTATTTTTTTTACAATTTCATCCCCTTTGATTTTATTGCGTTTTGTTTAATTCATTTGATTTTATTGCGTTTTGTTTAATTCATTCTTGGTCCATTTTTTTTATTGCTATATTCTTATCCTTTTTCTTGATTTTTTTTTAAAATTCTATCCTTCAACATTTAATTTCATTTTATTTTTTATCTAGTTTTAGTCTTCATTCTTTCAATAACATTTTTACATCCTTTTCTCAGTTTTATGTTTTGTTTTTCAAGTTATTCCCTAATTATTTTATTTTTTTATAGTATGTTTGATTTGCATTATGTAGGTTTTAAATTGTTTTACAATTGAATATTTTACTTTGTTATTTTTTCATAGTTGCCTTCCAACAGGCCAATAGTTTATTGAAAATTGAATTTTTTTTTTCTAATTTCATTGTTTAACATTTGGTTATTAAATCCTTAATTTCATTGTTTTTTGTATTTTTCTTTTTATTAAGTTATCACAATCTCATATCCAGGTAATAGGTTAGTCAAGTTAACCATGATTGTCTCATATTTCTTTTCCTCAATTTTTTCTATGAAATTGGTTTTTTAACAATTTCATACTTTGGTGTTAAATTATTGGTTTTTGAGTTATGTGATTTTTTTTTTATTTTTTTCTTTTAAATTAGCCCGAGTGCGGCGAGTACGGATTAATCAGCTGAACCTAGTTAGCTTGAATTTTCTTATTCAATATTTTTTTATATTTAACTAGGTTTTTTGACATGACTAAAAGATTGATGTCTTCTCCCAAGCGCAGGAGTGTCAAAGTAATAAATAACTCGGTAAGATCATGGTCGAACCATATGAAGATTAATTGTACACATTATAAATAACAATAATAATAGTAGTAATAATAATAAAATTAGTAGTAGTAATAGTAGTTGTAGTAGTAATAATAATAAAGAAAAGTTGATGAGAACTTTGAGATGAGAGATTAACATAAAGATTAAAAAATGATAACAATAAATGTCAAGGTTAGATGATCTACTAATGGTATGTCAAACAAATATAGTATAAACTCTTATTATTCAATTAGAAACAACACACAAAGGAGGTTCCAATTAGATTATAGATTGTTAATATGATTACATTAGTCATCTTATTCGATTAATGCTAATACTTGTGAATCTCATCAAGTATTCATGATTATAACTTATGTTAACAACAAATCAAGTTCCTTTCATAGCTCAGATGTCAATTATACCATATAATATGGGCTATGAAAGTGCCAAACATTTGTTGTACCAAGTGTTATACAACATAAATCAAGATTAATCATTTAACAAGTAAAGTATTAAAGAGTGAACAAGATAACAAATACTAAACATATTAGTATCAAACATTAAAGTCCATATTAAGTTTACACTATATTTATTCTTACACCATTAGTGTAACCTTTTCACCTTGACATAATAAATTTAACTAAAAATAATTAAAAAAAGAAAAATAAATAAATAAAATAAGAACATAAATAATATAAAATTTAACTAAGTAAATGAAAGGAATTAAAAGGCACAAACTTGACATTAATGAAAGTAAAACATAAACATTACAAAAAATACAAAGAGAGAAAGCAAGAGCATGATCTTGGTCTGGAGACCAAAATGCCTAAATGTATGGCAAATGCCTCTTTTTATATGTTGAAATTAGAAACTATTGATTTGATGATTAATTAATGAGTGAGTGACTAACTCTTGACTTGATGACAATCCTTATAAAGTAGACCTAAATCTGAGATTTACAGCTCCAGATATGACCCAATTACCGAATAGTGTTCCGATTTGGATTGCATTGACATCTCTTTTCTAAGTTTAGTCATCTCTTTTTCCTTTCAATTTCAGTTCTTAAATTCATCAATCAATCCTTTTATTTATGTGATAGGCCTGCATTTAAAATGAATATTTACCATAAATTAAAAGTGTCTTATATTATTAGATATATTATTATAAAACATGCTTTAGTTAAGGAGTTATTGAGACTTCAAGTGCAAAATAATGACATAAAACCTTGATAAATGCACTTTTAAGTAGTAATCACACTCCTAACTAACTTATTACTAGTATCTAGTAATCAAAGTGTTAGAATAGAAATTTTTTTTGTAAATTCCACAAAACAAGGTATTCATCATTCAATTTCCATTAATCTATCTAGATAAACAAACTCTCATTAAATTTATATATTTACTTATTAACTCTTAAACAAGATATTAATAAACCTTTCTTTTGTGCTCAATATATTAACACCTAATTATGGGGATTTTCTTGAAAGAAAACAAAAATTTTATTCTAATGTTTAAAGTTAACTTTCTTGGGTTAGGATTATTATTATTATTATTTTAATATATATACATATAACTTAAAACATCATGCATCTTTAACCCATGTGACAAGCTTTCAGCTAATGACTCTCAGACCAGCTGGTCTTATGGCATTAGGTGTTGCGACACCTCTATGAGCTTAATAACTCGAGTCACAGATATTGATATATAAGTAGTGCAATGTTTGATTCTCTTAAGCTTTTCTTCTCAACCCATGTAACAAATGTTGAACCTATAGTTTCCAAGTCATTGACTTTAGGGTATTAGGTGTTAAAACACCCCTTCGGGCTTAATTGCTTAGGTTAGGGAGGCTACAAAACCAAACTTATCTATATTTTTATTATCATTTTTTTGTGTTTTATTTATTTATTATATACTATCCCTTTTCCTTAGTTGTTACCTTTAACAAAAGAACATAAATAATATAATAATCCAATATGCAACCCACAATCATATGTTAAAGTGTGTGTGTGTAAATTAAGGTTTAAGAATATATGTTAAATGAGTATATGAGCAGAATTAAGTGATAACAATGCGAAAGTTTGTAAACTTGAATATTTCAAGAAATATTATGATATATATTATTAAGAATAATTACTAAGATACATTAAAGAGTCATAAAAAGATCTCATTTCCTCTGTTATCATAGTAACAACAATTTTGCACATACTTTATGAAATAGAAAACACAATTAGTTTTTTTTTAGCTACTACCCTCTCCTCCCAACTAAAACGAGACATTGTCCTCAATGTTCTAAGGTAGAAAGATAGAGTATAGAAGATATCACCTGAAATAACAAATTCTAACAAACCTGAAACACACTGAAACAAATATAAGAAACAACAAAACACAATAATAAAATCAAAAGACACAAAGATTCACAAATGAAAACTCAAATCTAATATAAGCTTTTTATGACTTTTCTTAAATGACCAATTTATGCGACTCATGGAGGGATCAATTACAGGAATGAAAAATTCTAGTTGGTCAATCAATTGTTCAGTAGTAGCAGCAGAGATTATGATTTGTCATGTAGAGGATGTTAGAAATTCCTGTTCCACAGCATGATCAAGAAAAGACAACAAGTTATCATAATAACCACTAACATTTAACAAATCTATGGGTTTATGGTGAATGTGCAGTTGGGCCCAATAGGAAATATGAAAGATCTCTTTCAATGTGCCTAGACCACCTGGTAAAGCAATGAAGGCATTATCAACATGGTTAAATATTGCATTCATTCGAGCAGACATTATAGAGACCTGAAGTTTCTCTCCAATTGTTTTTCCAATGATATCCCCTTGTGCTAAAGCTTTGGGAACTGTCCCTAAAACTTGATTACCTTCTAAAAATACAACTATTAACACACCTCCCATTAACTCCAGATTACCTTCCCCATATACTAAATGAATCTTTCTCTCAGCTAGCACCTGACCAAGATGATTTGCTGATTCTAAAAACTCTTTTTCTTTCCCAAGACTAGATCCACCGAAAACACAAATACATTTTATTTGATGACTTGAGGAACTTGTCATTTCTACACACTTTTATATTTGATAAATGTGTGGGTTGAGTGAAAATGAAAGGAAAGAAAAGAGGATTTTATAGATGAAAAATTAAAAGGGTAATCATACCACCTATGTGAATGTATAGGTAGTTGTGATTGTGGCTCACATTTTCCCTTGGTTTTACGTTCAAGAATGACTTAAATGCCTTCTATGGATCGAGGATAAACTTCCCATCCAATTTTCTTAAAAACTGGCAAACAAGGTCTCTTTTTAATCAGATTTCCAAGACTAAGTCGATCATGTTCTTTATGAAAATGGGGCCATAAATCATAAATTACACGATGCATATCTCCACTAGGATACGCCTCAAAAGTTAATAAAAGATTATTTAAAAACTCCTTAGACAATCCTTAATGAACTGTATTTTATCTTCATGATTTATAGATACCATTCCTAAAGAACGACATTGTGCATTACAAGTCCATCTGGCACATTGATGATAAACTTTTAGTTGTTTTGCACAATGTTTCTCTGCAAAAGTGTTTTTACTTGTTCTATGCATGTGTGAAATGAAGGAATTAGAGGACTCACCTGATAATCAGACCTTTGCTTTAATCAACCAACGAATATCTTCAAGAATTTCATCATTCATTAACAACCTCAATCTTGCACCACAATAAATTTTTGTAATCGCATTCTGAGGTAGAGTGGAAAAATACTTTTTTAATTTTTTAAGATTAGTATTCATTTTCAAATGAGAATTGGAAGAGAGATTCATAGAATTGCACAAATATATACAAAGATATTAGTTATAATAGGAAATTGAAATAACCAACTTAAGTCATGGAGTACCATTATCTGCCATTTGACCGGGGTGAGAAAAGCTAGCAAAAATCACTCAAAAGAAAAAAAAACAATGTGAGAAAAATAAAATAATCAACCTTTATCTACAAGATCATTCAAACCAGTTGATTCATTTTCACTAAGAAAATGATCAAAGTAAGCTTTCAAACGATGTCTATTTTTCTTAAAAAAATTATCAGTAATTGAATTCTCAATATCATAGGCCCCATAAGGATTGCTCCATCTTAATCTTAACTCTCTAAGGAATATATAGAGTTAAGAATTATAAAATAATTTTTTTTTACCAATATCAACTTTTTGATAATTTTCAAGTTTTTCAGAATATATACGTGTCCTTGAATACAGTGGGCCAATAAAATTCATTTTAAAAGATTTTTACAACTGTCTTTTTTGATGAGAAATAACTTCCACATGCTTCAGAATGACAAAGTTTATGACACTGCTTACCTCATTGTCGGGAATGAATCTTTGAAATATTTAATCAAGATAATATTTTAATAAGTTAGGGTCATTACAATAAAAGTTCTTTACATTGTTCAAAAACTTTTCTTTGTCTTGGGTACTCCAATCAGCTGGCAAATCTCTTAAAGCAAGAAAATTGATATTTTTATTATACCAAGGCATTGGACTAAGAGAAATTAAGGATTTTTCAGGAAAGTAATCATCGATTAACGTGATGTCAGATGTCAAATTTTTTGTTACTGTTGACAAAAGATTCGCATTAATATTTTTAGTGCCTTTTTCATCTGTGATTTTTTCCTTAGAATAAATCATTTGCAAATATTCAAATTCATCCAACTCATTTTTACTTAAAGTAGATTCAAGTTGATCATAAACTAATTCGTCAATATGATCTATTTCTTGTAAATCATTATCATCTCCAGGTTGCTTGCAAATATTAAAAATATTCATCTCCAATGTCATGTTTTTAAATGATAGCTTCATCAATCCATTCCTACAATTAATCAATGCGTTAGAAGTTGCAAGAAACAAACGTCCTAAAATAACAAGAAATGAATTACTTGCTTTAACAGGTTCTGTGTTTGAGATAACAAAATCTAAATGATAAATGAATTTATCAAGTTGTACTGACACTTCTTCGACTATTCCTCTAGGCACTTTTACAAATCTATCAGCAAGTAAAAGTGTTATAGAAGTTGATTTTAAATCACTTAGATTGAGATTCTGAAAAACTAAATATGGAAGTAAATTCATACTAGCACCAATATCAAGTAAAGCTCTTTCAATTTTATGTTCTCCAATAAAGCAAGAAATTGTAGGACAACCAGGGTCTTTATATTTCAAAACATTATTGTTCTAAAGAATAACATTTACCTGTTCGCCTAAAAAGACTTTCATTTTCACATTTAGTTTCCTCTTTATCGTGCATAGATCTTTCAAAATTTTATTATAGGAAAGAACCTGTTTAATAGCATCCAGCAAAGGTATATTGATTCTTATCTGTTTGAAAGTTTTAAAGATTTTAGAGTTGTGATTGACTTTCTTTTATTTGGTCATGGCTTGAGGAAATGAAAGTACTGGCGAGAAATTAATCGTTTCTTTATAATTTTCAAATTCAACCCCCTTCCTTACCCTCAGAAATTGACTTATCATCTTTCTCACAATGTTTAAGATGAGTTTTTTTTAATAACTTTACCACTACAAAGAGTAGTGACTGATTTGACTTGATCCATATGCTGACTTTTAGAACTACTTGCATTTGCATTGTATTGCCCCATGAGATTTTGCTATGGTTGAGATGGAAACTTACCTTTCTTTTGAAAACTAAGAGCAGATGTGAATTTTGCAAGAGTATCTTTAAAATATATTATGTTTTGAGCAAGTTGAGTGTTGATTGTCATTTTCTTTTCAATAAATGCATACAAAGTTTCTTCAAAATTTCTTATAAGAAGTGGAGCATAAAGAGGTGTATATCTATGAAATTTTAAAAATTTTGGTGTGCTTGAAATGGTGGTTGTGAAATTTATACATTGTTATTATCACTCTTCTAACTAAAATTTAGGTGATTTCTCTAACTATGATTGTATGTTTTTGAGTATGAGTTATGGTTGACCCTTTAAAAACTATTTAAAACATGAACTTGTTTATGGAGGCATTCCTTAAAAGAAAACAATGTTGAATAGTTATTGGTTGAGTGTTCATTAGTTTCACAGATTTGACACACAATGTTTTCAATAAATTTTAATTGACCATTTTTTTTCAATTCTAGCGCTTTGACTTTTCTAGCTAAAGATGCAAATTTAGCTTGGAGATCCTGATCTTCCTTAAGGTTGTATATACCTCTACTAGATGTATGAAGTTGAGTTTTACTTGGTGTCCATAAGTACCCGCGGTGTTTCAATTTTGAGCATTTTCAGCTAACAAATCTAAGTATTCCATTACTTTATCAAGGTATTTATCTTCAAAAGTTCCATTGCACATCAATTCAACCATTTTCCTATTTATAGGTGTTAACCCTTAATAAAAATATGAAACCAATCTCCATGTTTTAAAACCATGATGAGGGCAAGTATTAAGCAAGTCTCAATACTTATCCCAACATTAGTAAAATGTTTATCTTGGTTTTTGAGTGAAAATAATGATTTGTCTTTTGAAAGAGTTTGTTCTATGAGATGGGAAAAACTTTTTTAAAAACCATGATTGCATTTCATCCTAAGCACAAATGGATCCTGGTCTTAAATTTTATAGCCATATTTTAACTTTATCTTTTAATAAAAAAGGAAAAAGCTTTAATCTGATGGTATTCATGCTACAATTTAAGTCATTATATGTATTGCAAACCTCCTCAAATTCCCTTAAATGCAAGTATGGATTTTCTAAATCTAAGTCATGGAAAAAAGGTAAAAGTTGAATAATACTTGACTTCAAATTAAAATGAGATGCATCAGGAGGAAAAACTATACATGATGGTGCACTTGTTCTTGTGGGATTCATGTGGTCTCTAAGTGTTCTAATACTGTTATTCTCATTATGAAGTGATTGATTATCTTTTTCAACTATATTTTCTAAAAATAATAAGGATACCCTACAAAGTCTACCATTTGATATACATGACCACGCTTTCATGCACGTGTTGAATAGAATAAAAGAAAGAAGAAAATAAAAGAAGAAGAAATAAGAGATAAGAAACAAAGTTATATACAAGAAAAGTGAAAAGAGAAAATAAAATAAATACTATAATTTATACAAGAACTTACCTCCCCAACAACGACGCCAAAAACTTGACATGACCAAAAGATTGATGTCTTCTTCCAAGTACAGGAGTGTCGAAGTAATAAATAACCCGATAAGACTGGGATTGAACCATAAAGAGCTTAATTATACAATTATAAACAATAATAATAGCAATAATAATAAAACTACTAGTAGTAATAGTAGTAGTAGTAGTAATAATAATAATAAAGAAAAAAGAAGAAGAAAAGTTGATGAGAACTTTGAGATGAAAGATTAATGTAAAGATTAAACAATGATAATAATAAATGTCAAGGTTAGAGGATTTATTAATGGTATGTCAAACAAGTATAGTATAAACTCGTATTATTCAATTAGAAACCACACACAAAGGAGGTTCCAATTAGATTATAGATTGTTAACATGATTACATTAGTCATCTTATTCAATTAATGCTAATACTTGTAAATCTCGTCAAGTATTCATGATTATAACTTATGTTAACAACAAATGAAGTTCCTTTCATAACTCAGATGTCGATTATACCATATAGTATGAGCTATGAAAGTGTCAAGCATTTGTTGTACCAAGTGTTATACAACATAAATCAAGATTAATTATTTAACAAGCAAAGTATTAAAGAGTGAACAAGATAACAAATACAAAACATGTTAGTATCAAACATTAAAGTCCATATTAAGTTTACACTATACTTATTCTTACACCATTAGTGTAACCTTTTCACCTTGACATAATAAAAAAAAGAAAAATAAATAAATAAAATAAAAATAATATAAAATTTAACTAAGTAAATGAAAGAAAATGAAAGACATAAATTGATATTAATGAAAGGAAAGCATAAACATTACAAAAAATACAAAGAGAGAAAGCAAGAACATGATCTTGATCTGGAGACCAAGATGCCTAAATGCATGAAAAATACCTCCTTTTATAGGCTGAAATTGGGAACTATCGATTTGATGACTAATTGATGAGTGGATAACCAATTCTTGACTTGATGAAAATCTTTATTTTCTTTTGTCTGCCCAAAACGTCATTGATAATGTCAAAATTGGAGCCACTTGAAAACATAAAAGTTGTCGAAAATTATCTTAGCTTTCTTATGTAAAACATTAAGGGAATTTGGACTTTTAGAATTTTAGATATAGGCAAAACACTAAACAATACTCGAGTTGAAAGATAGATTCAAACTTCTTTGTTTTTAGATCTTGGGCTCTATATGAAAGTTGTTGGTCTGTATCTTACCTTTCTATCCATATAAAGTAGACTTAGACCTAAATCTGAGATCTACAACTTTAGATATGACCTAATTACCGAACAGTATTCTAGTTTGGATTGCACCGACATCTCTTTTCTAAATTTGGTCATCTATTTATCCTTTCAATTTCAGTTCTTAAATTCATCAATCAATCCTTTCATTTTATGTGATAGGCCTGCATTTAAAATGAATATTTACCATAAATTAAAGGTATTTTATATTATTAGATATATTATGATAAAACATGTTTTAGTTAAGAAGTTATTGGTACTTCAAGTGCAAAATAATAACATGAAACCTTGATAAAATGTACTTTTAAGTACTAATAATCTTTTTTGCAAGTTGACTTGGTTTTTTTCCTTCAATTTCTTATGATTTTATTTTATTTTTATTTTTATTATTTTACATTAAATTATTTATCTTTAAGTTTTGTTATTTTCTCACTTTTTTTGGTTATTATTTGGTCAAACTAGCTAGAGTGAGCTAGTATTTTCATTTATAATGTTTTATTTATCTAACTTGGGCTTTTTTTTGCTATCTCTTCTTTTGGAGGTTAGCTTCTTTTTAATCCTCGTCTTATGTCATCTATGAAGAATTAGTCAAATTAACTCGAATGGACTCAAATGTTTTTTTCTTGGGTTTTTATAATTTTTATAATTTTATTATTTTATATTAAATTATATGCCCTTAAATTTTGTTATTTTTTTATTTTTTTTATTGTTTGATTATTTCTAGAGTGGGTTGGTAAAGTTAATTTGAATTAACTCAAGGTTTTTTATTTTTTTTATTAAATTTAGATTTTTTTATTAAATCACCCTTTTGAATTTTTTTATCCTGATTTCATATAACAGGTTATTGGCTTTTCAACTTATTTTAAGATGACTTGTGTTTTTTTTTTAACATTATATTTTTTGAATTTTGTTTGTTTTTTTATCTTTAATATTAGATTCCCGCGCGCGTGTATATATATATATATATCGTGGAGCGCGGAACCTGTCTATTGCTTAGTATTCTCTAAGGGAGGGGACTTCCTTTTTCGCTTTCTAAGAAAATCACTTGATGCTGCGGCTGTAGGAGATCACTTGGTAGTTAATTTGAAAGATTCATCAGTAATATAAGCTAGCCTTCATCGTCTAATTAATTCTGCAAGCTGTTGATTAATAGATTCATAAGATTCCTCTAGAACATCCTCTCCCAGGGCACCACCATGTGCTTTAGAGCTGACTAGTGTAATATAAATGAGTTTAATAGGCCTGGGGGAAAGGCATTTCACTGTGAGCAAATGCTCGGTTTTAGCCCTTTTCTTACATTAATTAACCGAATTGAACTGCAAATCATCGGTTTGAATTATTCATTTAAAAAAATAGATATTTAAAAATTTAAATTGTATCTGGTTCTAGTTTTTATTATAAAGACACTATTAGAGCTAAATTATGACTCTTTCATTCTCATATCTAATTAGTTAATGGGGGGTGGTCAATGTTGGTCAAGGGATCATTTAATTATTTTTAATACTATAGTGGTCAATCAATTAGTTCGGTAAACTATAAGGACTACTTCTTATAAGTTGTTCATATTTCAATTATATGCGTGTGACACTTTCAAGTGGGTATTGTTCGTTGCTTGGTCTTACAATTCACTTTCTCTCCGTGCTTTGGTTTTCTCCTCGCTTGCGCTCTAATTGTTCGACGAAATGCCTGAACCATGCTCCCTATCACTCATGCGCCTAATTGCTTCATAAATTGGATCCCTCAAATATTTTTCCCCTACACATCTACTTCTAATATTCATAATCTTAGCAGAAAAGGAAAAACAAGAAACCAAGAGTTACGCTTTCTTGCAGTGAAGGGGACGAGTGGTAGTGGATATTTTGAGTTGAAAAACAGCTGTTGGGGTTGTGGTGGTGGATTTGTAAGGAGGTGTAATACAAGGGATTGGGAAAGTAGTGAGGGCAATATTGCATTGGAGACTGAGATTTTGGAGTTCATGAATAGTTCAAAAAATCCAGAGATGTTTCCATGCAAGAAACAGTTGATTGATGCAGGAAGAATGGATCTTGTTGAGGCTATCTTGAAGGAAGGAGGGTGGCTCGCTTTGGGTTGGGATTTAGATGATAATGTTGACGACGTAGATGTTGTAGATTGGCATTCTTCTTTAACGGACAATAAAGAATGTGGTGCTGCTGGAATTGAAGACAAGGCTTTAGAGCGTAATGAAGAGCAAAGCTCTCAGGTTCCTTGCTCGTCCTCTGGTAGATCACAGTGAGGCTTCTAATTTTCGTTAAACACTCTTGTTTTTCGTTGCAATTGTTGTTTCTTATGGTGTTCCATTGAATTATACAGCCTAAAAGAAAAGAAGGGTAAGAGAGAGCTTGTTGGTTTTATGAATGGATACTCCTATCCTTTTGCTTTGGAGTTAGGTACTGAGTCTCAAAGCTTCACTTCCAATTTCCCAGAAAAAGAAAAGAAAAGACCTCTAAGCCCTGAAAGTAGGTTTCTTGTAACACATAGAATATTTTTATCAGTTAGTAGTCTAGGATAACGAGCACGACTACAACATTTAGCTGAAAGGTCTCAATTTTGTCATGTTCCCCTTGTTTGCTCGTTGCAAAATAGTAATGCTTTGCTGTTTTTTTTCCTTTTCCTTTTCCTTTTCTTTTCTTTTCTTTTCTTCTTCCACATTTCAGTGTGTAAATTGGTAAACCACTTATCCAGAATCAAAATAAAAATAACAGATATCCATGACTTTCAATAACTGTTTCCATGCCAAATTCCCATGGGTAGTTTTTGAAGCTTGCTATTTTATCATCTATTCGTAAATATCATGGGTAGTTTTTTATCAATCTATTCCGTGCTCTCAGAGATACAGCGACTGGGGATGATGCTGGGATTGGGGGTATACTATATCGATTAGAGAAAGAAAGGAATATGAATTTGGGGTTTGCTTTTAAAGGAATTGAAAGCGCTACTCGTGTCCAAAGTAGCGGTGTTAACCATGATTTGCTCCCTAAAACCACGAAGAATGGGGTAAGTTTTTTTTTTTTTTTTAAATTTAAATCAGTAACCAATATTGCTTTTAAGTTCCACGTCTGATAACTCAGCCATATACAGATTTACTTGCTATTGTAGTTGTGTTTAGTTCATTAGAGACTATTTAATATAATACTATTTAGCTATTAAAGATATCTTTATTTCCACCACTTCAATTATAATTTAAAACATATATGAGCATATGTTTATATACAAGTATTTTGGTATGAAAATGATTTAATAGTTGGATATTCCTTGTAAACCTAACTTGTACCCTTTTTTTTTTTTCCCATCGTCAAAGACAGTTGCTGGCCTCAATGGTAACAATTCACCTGGATTATTGAACGCCAAGAGTAGTGCACACAGTGATTTGGGACGCAGCCTTGATGATAGCAGATCTTTCTCAAATATTGATGGTTATGGAAATTCGCTAAATCCAGACACGTGGAGAACTTGGAGCATTAAGAGGGCAGCGTTTTCAGACTTGCAATTTGAAGGTATTCTGTGAGCTAGTGTTCAGGAGGTTTGACTACATTACATTTTGGATCTGCTGACTTCTCTCTGTTTGTTAATGTACAGCTGAAGAACTTAGCTCTAATAGAACTGGTACAGGAGGTGAGGAGAGTGTTTTAGGGGACGAGATAATTGAAACAAGGGAGGGTGTTAGTGAAACTGTCAGCAGAAGGAAAGAAAACTGCTCTGATGGAGGGATTAATCAGAATCAAGTACGAAGTCGCCTACATGACCTGGAGTTAGAGCTTTCCTCTGCGCTGCAATCATTAAAGTTAAACACTGGTGAAAGTGAATCACAGAAAGTGGTACCTAAACTATGCCCTTGATGAACAAATTTTTTTCTTAAAACTAGATTTTATGAATCCTTATCTCTTTATTCCTTTTTTGTGTATTTATACCTGTTTATTGCTTGTTTCCAAGTCATGGATCAATATAAGTTGATACTGTGCATGAACTTTGTCTGGCTTTTACCTGCGCCTTATTTGGTAAGTAAGGCAATGCATGTTCCACTTGCTTTTTAGGAAGAACGACCAAGGAAAGGAGATAATGAAAAAATTGACATCACCTCTATGTCGTTTCCTGAATAGAGAATTCTTGTGTGAGATTTATTTTGTTTTGTCATCAACCTCTCTCTCTCGCTCTTTCTCACCCTTTTCTCTCTGGTGCAAGAAATAGTTGGAATAAAAGGTATTAGTTAACTGGGTTAATCAAATTCTAAATGATAAATGAATTTCATGACCTGTACTAGCCATAGAAAAGATTTCTCATCTTTTGTGTTTTTTCTGTTTAATTTAAAGGAGTGTTTACTAGGATATATCTTAATTTCTTTCAAAAAATGAAAGTAAACACAGATTCACAATCTTCATTTTTTTTATTTTCTCAATTCAGGTAGATCAATCGTGCGTGTAGTTTCTTTAGAAACTTGTCCAAAGCATATCTTGAACTCTTTTAGATTATGTTTTATACTCTTCACCAGGATAATGGAAGAGCCTCTGATGATCTGCTGAAGCTTTCTGATGCTTGGGAGTTCCAGGAAAATGAGATAATGAATGCTCAGGATAAATTACGGTCAACAAGGGCAAAAATAGCAGTGTCAGAAGGCAAAATTGCACTTGCGATAATGTATGCTCAGTTCTCTTCATCTAATGGCACATAGCCTAGTGGGAAAATAAATGGCACATAGCTCTAATTTTCTTTTCCATTTGTGCCATATCCGTATTTAAACAGTGATGCACAAAAGGTAGTGGAAGAGAAACAGAAAAGGATCGACGACGCTTGTAGAGCCTTGCAACTTCTTCGCACTGCTTGTATAGTTTGGCCTAGTTCTGCATCAGAGGTGTTCCTAGCAGGGTCATTTGATGGCTGGGCCACCCAGGTTTGATCCCATCCAAATTGATTTTTCAGAAACTTGGAATAAATAATACTGGCTTGTCTAAATGCTTGATTGATGCTTTGCAGTCATCAAATGCGTTGGCATTCATATTTGTTTTTGTACTCTATGGTTTGATGAGGCGAAAAACCATTTTTAAGTTTGTTACTCATATTGAGAGACGTAATGTCAAAAGCCAAACCATTTTTAAGTTTGTTACTCATATTGAGAGACGTAATGTCAAAAGCCTAAAGCCTCATGGAATGTTGGGACATGGGAGTTACTTGATTGTCTGGCAACTTGTGGGCTGCACTGTCTTGTGTATGTGGATGAAGCATGTTGTGCAACACAGACAGGCTTTATTCATACTAGTTGAGCTTAGTAGAATAGAAAAGGCTGTTGTTTATCCAGAGAGGTGGCTCTGATAAAAAGTTTGCTTTCCATGGAAGTATGGATTAATTTGGTCTCTATTCCGCCTAGATGTCTAGATTTATTGATCCTTGAGATCTTTCTGCATCATGCATTTCTTCCTAGTATGAAACAAGACATTCGGGGACAATTATTTCCCATGGTTTTGAGAATTATGGGTTGGGAGTTGTCAAGGCTGCATTATTTTGTGTTGCAATTGTTACAGCCCAATTTTTATTTTTTTCCATTTCTGTTCTTCACCTGCATTTTTATATGTTGTTGCATCAGCAGCCAGATCTAGACCAATACAAGTTATCTGTTTGCTTCATATATAAATAATGCAACGGCATGCTGTTATATTTCTACTGTCACATTATTGTGATTTCTTCGCATGAATAAACATGTCCTCTGTGAGATCATTTCAGACGAGTGAAACTTGCATCGCTGTTTTGCAGAGAAGCATGGAGAAGTCTACTGTGGGCATCTTTTCTTTGTATCTGAAATTGTATCCCGGCAGATATGAGGTAAATCATTTTTGCCAACTTACATAATCATGTCCCCTAAACAGATTGTATCTTAACACTTAACCTTGTGGTACAGGTCAAGTTCATTGTTGATGGCGAGTGGAGGATTGATCCCCTACGCCCTATTGTTAACAACAACGGATACGAAAATAATCTACTCATTATCACATAAAAAAACGCAGGGCATGCAATGAGGGACACAAGACAGTGAAGGATATACCCCCAGCAGATTGTTTTTGTTTTGCTTTTCCTTTCCACTCTCTTGTAAACGTATTGATCGAGTGAGACATCAAGCTTCTTCTTCTTTTTTTTTTTTTCTCATCCATTCTTTCACCAAAGGTTAGGAAATGTAAAAAGCACAGTAGACGCGTTTGTCAGGATTTCTTTTTCATGACAACCTGTTAGTGCTTTTCCTATAATGTAGTCGTGCCTGTGATGCTTTTGAAGACTCTGTACCTTTTGCTTTTGTAAAATGTAATGACCCCCTCGAAATGTTGTAATATTGTAGACCATTTAAAAGTTTGAAGGTATTACAGAAATCCCTTTTTTACGGGGTGGCAATGAAATGTTTAAGACATTTTGGATATGAAAGAAGAGGTTTGTAAAGTATGAAGGAGATTTTTGTCAAATCATCGAAGTTTTGGATGGTCGTTATAATTTAACAACACTTGAAGGGAAATTATTGTAATTTTATTCGATGTTATTTTTGTGCTTTAGAACTATTATTAAAAAAATAAATTTTTTATTTTTTTTCTGTTTTAAATTAATAGTTTTTGGTATTTTTAAATTATTTTAATGTGATAATTTTAAAAAATAACTGTAGTTATATTTTCAAATTGCATTACAGGTCCTTCGAGTTTTGTCTACTTGACACTCGATTTAAGTTAGTGTATCATGAAGAAGGAATCAAAGTTTTATATGCAATGGACTCTTATTTCTGGCCGTGAGGTTTCAAATTTTTAAAATAAATAAACATCTCAACACCAAGAGCGAAGGGGCTGCAAGATCAAGCAATAGAGAAATAAATTATGACATTAAAGAAACTGAAATTATCATGCACCCAAAATAATAATAAATAAAAGAACTGGAATTACGGTGAGTTTTACTCTCAAAAGAAAAATAATTGGCAATAAATATCTAAAAGAAGAGCAGCGATCAATTCAACAATCACGCATCTCCTAAGAATGGCCAATAAGCATGTTACTTGCCCTATTGTCAACATACAAAGAAACCGTACATCTAAAAATCACCTAGGAACAGCTATTTAAATCATAACTCAATTTTTATTTTTTATACAATGCCATATAACATTTTTTTATCGATATCTCAAAAAACCAAAACTATATTTAAAAAGTAAATTATTATTTAATCCATGAGTTCTTAGTAATATAATTAGTTAATCCTTTGTTTTCAAAAACCTAATATAAGGTCCTAGTTTTCTTATATTCTCGTAATTTAGTCCTTCTATTGGTTCTTCCACCCATCTCGCCTACTGTAGACAAACTTAAAGCTGCATTTGAAAAGGATAATTTAGATTAAAAAAGAAGAAGAAATCACAGTCAACTTTGGCCAAATGATTAGTCTATGATATTCGAAACGACAAGGACTAAATTACAAAAATCATGAAAACATATGTGTTAAATTTCGACCAAGGCCCTCGAGGCCAAGTGGTCAGAACCTCACTCCTAAGGAGCAGGCTGTGGACTAGAATCCCCCAAGAGATATTTTCAAGTGTCCAAGTCAACCCTTCGATATTGCAACGGTGGCCAGTTCAAGATAGCCTTGCTTTGTTTTTCCTATATAAAATCTTTGTTTCTTGTGTAATTAAGGCTGCCCATGTGCTCATTGGATCGTCGGTCAAAAGCATTTTTTTGCTGGAGACAAACGTTTGAAACCAGAATGAAATGATTGCAATCGTTGCCACGCAGTATTGATTTTATTTATATAGAATATATTTGTTATTAATAAAATAATGTATAAATTGGATGGTTAATCAAATACAGGTACTTCATCTTCAAAATAGACAAGTATTTATTCAAAATAGATGCTATAAATTGAAATATTAATACATAATAATTAAACTAGGAAACTATTATTGGTAAAAAATAAATTTTAATATTTCAAAAATTATAACATATTATTAAAAATTATACTTGATCTTTAAATATAAATTAGTAAAGCATTGAATTACTAATAAATAAAATTATTGAATACTATTTCATTCAGAATTATGATTTATATTTGAATTAACTTATTAGAGAATCTAATGACTTACATATATAAGAACTATTGATTTAAAATTAAAATAGAATAATTAATCAAAATATAACTTGATTGTAAATTAATTTTTAGAAATTAAAGGCTAGAATCTAATTAATATACAAGATTATAATTTTAGACATAAAAAATTGAATAAATTTTAAAAATTATTCTAAAATAATAAATGTGATATTTTGTTATTTATAGTGTTTTTAAATTTTCTTACAAATAAAATGTTATGACTTTTGTTTTTTGTTTTCCAAGAGAGAAATGAAAAAAGTATAATATATAAATACCTAATATATATATATATATATATATATAAGAGGTAGCAATCTAAAGTATAATTTATGAGATTTTTCATGGTGATTTGCTTAAATTATTATTAAAGACCGGATACTTAGATAATTCATGATTTTTGATAATTTAATCTAAAAAACATTTAATCTTCAAATAATTTTTATATAAAATCTAAATAGTTTTAAATCTGTCTAATAAATTTTTTTAATTTTTTTTTAAATTTAAATTTATTATTTTTATATTATATATTGTTCGAATATCCATGCACTGATATGGTTAGAGATGCTCCTATCATGGTTGGAATGATGTTGGAAAATATTTTTCTTCCACTACTTTTCTCCACGGGCCACAAAGCAAAGGATAGGTCCTAGATGAGAAGGAGAGAGCCGTTTGCGTTTTGTTTCGCTCTTGGCATGAGGGGGGAGTAACAATATAAGGGCAAGGTCGAATGATCATGGGACACGTCCATGTCGTTTCCACAAGGACTATATGCAGTCACCTTTGGCCCTGGTTTCGTCATCCATACAATCATCTTGTCTCTTCTCATTTATATCTATGCTCGATACCATATACCCCCTTGGGGTGTGTGCGCGTGCTTGTGTATATATAGGTGCTCTTGGTCGTCTTCAGGAAGAGCAAGTTGTAGTCTGAACTTGAGGACTAGAATATAGGATAAGAGGATGGCTGAAGATGAAAAGAAGGGCACAAACTCATACAGGCTATATTGCTCCATAAAATGCTTCCAAACACCATCATCACCGGAGCAGAAGCACGGCAACCTTGCAGAAACCGAGCAGAAGAAGCCCGGAGGATGGAGAGCCATGCCTTTTATCTTAGGTTATTAATTCTCCACCGATCTGACTGACCATCCTCAGTACTGTCTTTTTGCCACGCAGAACGCAACTACTTTTACAATAATTTGTTACAGAAGACTTGTCTTTTAGCAAAGAGAGTCCAGCTGATATACATCACTGTGTTTTTGCAGGAAATGAGACTTTTGAGAGGCTGGCTACTTTTGGCTTGTTAGCCAACTTTATGGTGTATTTGATGAGAGTCTTTCACTTGGAGCAGGTGACTGCTGCAAACGTCTTAAACATCTGGTTTGGTGTAACTAATTTCGCACCGTTGGTTGGTGCATTTATCTCTGATGCCTATGCGGGAAGGTATAAGACCATTGCTTTTGCATCCTGTGCAGCTTTCCTGGTACATTTCTCCGACCATTTTACACTACTCTCCGTTCATACAGTAATTTCTTCGTGCTGTAAGATTAAGATTATTTTCTCATTTGGCTTTTGCATTGATACATCATCTGTCTGTGTGCTGTTTTGATTTCTGCCATTACCAATGAAAAGGAAATATACAGTTTCATGTATGAATTCCTGGATTTTTTTTTTATAGAAAATATACTCTATGAAAACACCTTTTGTACATTAATATACCAATATTGACAATGACGTATGATATTGAGAAATAGTATAATATATTCATAATTAAGAATAAAAATCTCTAGATTTCCTTTTTACGGAAATTAATGAAGGAATCAGGACTTTAATTAAAAAGACCAAGACCAAGTCCTCGTTATTTATTTTTTAACTATTATTAATTAACGAAAATAAGCAAAACTTGACTGGGGAAACTATGAGTAATTTAGAAATGTCAAGATTCACAAATTAAGAATTAATTACTGATCATAATTTAGTTCATGTAGATTATGAAAAAGAAATTAATTCCCACAATCTTTCCATCCCATATCATACTTATTCTTTCTTTTTCTATTTCTTAAAAATAAATTGAAAAAGAATATAAAATGATTAAATTAATTATGAACTATGGGTTTAAAAACACATAAATCAAATTTATGTAATTGATTATAATCAACTCCTCAAATGTTGACAGGCAAGTTTTGCCCGCTTTCCCGCAGCTCTAATCAAACTACAAAAATAATATAACGTACGAGCTACATAAACCAAAAGATAAACCTGAAAAAAGCTCCTCAAAACAATAATAATTCCTGATTGAAAATATTATTTGGTTAAGCAATGTATTCGGAGCTGGAGATAATTTAATTTAATTTCCAATGTTGGGTTTCAAGAAGACAAATTATTTGTGACTGTATAATTTATAATTAATTGATCCGCTGTATGTCTCCATATCATGTGTTATGTCTACGCATATAAAAATAAACAGTAAGATTTAGTAATGTGCACATTTTAATGTTTATCGAAATGGGCTGGCTAGGGAATGGTGACTGTGACTTTGACAGCATGGGTGCCTTATCTTCACCCAAAAAAATGCGAGCCTGAAGGACAGCAGCAGTCTTATGGGAACTGTGAAAGTCCCACCAGCATGCATTTAGGTGTTCTGTTGCTTGGCTTAGGGTTCCTATCTATCGGAACAGGTGGGATTAGGCCATGCAGCATTCCGTTTGGTGTTGATCAGTTTGACCCTACAACGGAAGAAGGGAGAAAAGGGATTAGCAGCTTCTACAATTGGTATTATACAAGCTTCACGGTGGTGGTGTTGATCGCTTTAACCGCAGTGGTATATGTTCAAGACTCTGTTAGCTGGGTTTTGGGTTTTGGAATACCTACTGTGCTCATGCTCTGCTCCATCATACTCTTCTTCATTGGAACAAGGATTTATGTGCATGTAAAGCCAGAAGGGAGTGTTTTCTCTGGCATCACACAGGTTTTTGTTTCTGCTTATAAAAAGCGTAGGCTTAAGCTTCCTGACAATTGTGATGGAGAGCAGGTTGATGGGATCTTCTATGATCCTCCAATTAAAGATCAATTAAAAATATTGTCGAAGCTCCCTCTTACCAATCAGATCAGGTGAGGTGTCCGCATCCTTGAAGATTTTCTCAATATGAATAGTAAATATTAGCTGTGGAAGCTACAAACGATAGTGACTTTTTCCCAACACACTCACAGTACACTCCGTGTGATTTGCCAACCCCCTAAAACTCGGATATCATAATCTTCTTCATTATAAATAACAAGACTTTATCCTTATTGGTTAGCGAAATTGTATTAGGATATGTTGACGAATTGAGTTGTATAATTAGGATGCTATTCATATACTAATAAGAGGTTTAGACTTGTCATGTAACTCAATACTGCTAGACCATGTTCTTATTGGTTATATCATAAAGTTTTCACATTGAAATGTTTATTGCGTTGAGTGGATCAGCGACTATATATTATAAATTACGCACACAAACACGTGTAGCAGCTGATTCTAGAGAGTAGCTAGAAATGGTGGTGGATTTTTGTGGGGTCGCCATTCAGAAGTGCTTGTCAATGATGGCACTAAATGCTACGCAAGACCATCATCCTCACAGCACCGTATATAATCATAGAGTAGTGATCATGAGTCAGCTAGTCCATCCTGTCTACAAACATTGTTGAATTTATTTATTTGTTTGTCCGTATGGTTGTCAAATGATTAATGTTTTTTGCTTAGAGTACTGATTAAATTTGAAAATTAATAATTTTAATCTTTTAGGTTTTTGAACAAGGCTGCAATGATAGAGAAAGAAACTGACCTCAAGCCAGATGGTTCGTGTGCGAAGCAATGGAGACTATGCAGTGTCCAACAGGTTGAAGAAGTGAAATGCCTGATAAAAATAGGTCCAATATGGGCTTCTGGTATTGTTAGCCTGACTTCAATGATACAGCAAGGAACATTTACTGTGTCTCAAGCCATGAAAATGGACAGACACCTTGGAGAAAAATTCCAAATCCCAGCTAGTTCCATTATCGTCGTGTCGTTGATAACAATAGGAATATGGCTCCCATTCTATGACAGAATCCTAGTGCCAGCCATTCGAAAAGTTACAAAACGTGAAGGTGGAATCACAATTCTCCAAAGAATTGGAATTGGGATTGTATTCTCTGTTCTATCCATGGTAGTCGCTGGATTGGTGGAGAGGGAGAGAAGGGCTGCAGCAATTTCACATCCAGAGGCTGCAGCCATGTCAGTCTTTTGGCTAGTTCCACAACTTGTGGTAATGGGGTTATGCGAGGCATTCGTTGGTACTGGACAAATTGAATTTTACAACGGGCAGTTTCCGGATCACATGAGAAGCCTCGGTAACTCTCTTTTCTTTTGCTCCTTTGCTGGTGCAAGTTACCTTAGTACCATGGTGGGCAGCATTGTTCATAAGGTTACTGGAACGAGACACCATCCAGACTGGCTGACAAATGATCTAAATTCTGGGAATTTGGATTACTTCTACTTCCTTTTGGCAGGAATGGGGGTTGTCAATTGGTTTTATTTTCTGCTTTGTGCTCATCGGTATCGTTACAAGGTCAGCACTGTACTTACAATGGGAGACAAACAAATCCCACTATGAAGTGAACGAGCTGAAAAACGAAGATGGGTTCCGGTTCCAGCTGTTGTCTTGCCTGCTTGATGTATCATAAGCATAATATATGATGAATACTATTTGAATAAGACTCGTAGATAAGGCGTGGCTGCTTGTTCTTAACTAGCTATTAATATGATATGGGGAGAGGGAGAGGGAGACGTCGACTATTATTGTAACCAAAAGCAGAATAATGGGCTGCATGCATTGGAAATCCTAATATGAACTTTCATAGGCATTAATGTTGTAGATTTGCTTTTTTCAACAAACAATATACATGTGAACTTCTGAAACATTTATTCAATTGAAATCTGAGAAGGGGCAAAAAATAAAATAAATATAGTGGTAATAATGATAGCTCAATTATGATTTGAGCGCCAATTCTGTTGTAAATTATGGATTGTTCTGGCAAGATGTCACATCATAAAAAAATTAATTTATACAGTAAAATATGCTGGAAAATAATTAAAAATCTAGTATAATTAATTAATCTGGAACTGGCGTCTCATAAATATTATATCATATGCTACTTGCATGTTGCAGATAATATTTGTAATTTCTTTGACAAAGATGTCTAGGGATAGTCTATTTTGTCATCATTTCTATGCAAAAATAAAAAAAAATAAAAAATTCACATAATCGCTAATAAGATAATCCATAATTTAACTTGAATCAACATTAATATTTTAAACACATAATTTTATTAATTCACAATCAACAACTACCTAAAATAATTGATAATTAACAAAATAACATAATTATATCTAATTTACAACTTCAATTACATTTAATTAATCTAATTTTTAATTCAAATCCTTAACACTCAATAAAATCAAATTAACACAAATTAAATATAAATTACTTCAAATTAATTGAAGGAAAGTATTTAATATACTTGTAGGAGTGCAATGTGGATGGTGAGGGTAATTGATGATAGATAGTTTGGTAAAAAAATCTAGCACCACTTTTGGTAAAGAGAAAAAGCTTGGCTATCATGAGTTTTGATATAAGGAGAGAGAAACATGAGTATTTTAAGGTTGCTGGGGGTGTTTTTTTGGTGGAGAGAGAGAGAAAAAATGTTTAATTTTTAGTTTAAGATGTGTAACATATATTTATATTTATTTAAATATATTAATTTTTTAAATATTTTTTTAATTATTCTGTTTTATCAAAAAAAAATATTTACTATGTTTTTCTTTTAAAGAACTCTAAACTGGTTTGGTGGTTTAAGGTTAGGCATGGAATTTGAATACCAAACTTTGAACCAGCAGCAAGATGATGGATGATATCTATCCTGATTACTGCTGCGTGCAATAAAGGTTGATGCAGCTCCACTGCGTGATGCTGTAGCGTCAGATGGAGACATAAGGCCACTTGTCGAAAAACATGGAGCCTCACAATACGTCACCAGCGTTGTGGCAATGATTAGCGGCGTGCAAGCTAGCTAGGTGCTGTCTTGTTTTCAATCACTCTTCTCTCCTTGCTGTATACCCACCCGAGCAGGGAAGGTTACAGCACACTGGTGGGAGGGTTTTTTTTTATATTTAAATTCGAGTCTTATTATATATATTTATTATTTTTATAATTTCTTATCATACATATTTATTATTTTTATAATACTTTATATGTTTAGTAAGTTTACATGATATTCAATATTCAGTAAATATGAATTAATTATAATGCATATAAACTGATTTGAACATTCCACATAAATAAATAAAAAATTTAAAATAATTATTTAATAAAACTTATTATCCTTTTCTATTTATATTATATTATTAATGACCGTGTATTTTAAAGTTTTTTTTTTTAAAATAATCTTAATCATATATAAATTAACATAAAAATACTTTTATTTTCAAATAAGATAAAAAAGAAAAGGTGCAAACATAAAAACATATATAATTTGGATATCTATACGTAGATTATATATATATATATATAT